>CM046377.1:41664452-41939452 GCA_025413485.1 Ficus microcarpa | reverse complement strand
TGTAAATCCATATTAGCTAATGAAAGTTTAAAATGAGAATCTTTATCATTCTATTAGTGGTCTCCATTTTGTAAATCCATGTTAGCTAACGAAGGTTTAAGTTCAGAATCTTTATCATTTTATTAACTGTCTCAATCGCTATTTATCATTTACGTATGAAATGGCGAATCATAAAATCACCACTAATTTTCTTTTTTCTTAAAAAAAAGAAAAAAGCACTCACTTTTTGAAGGGATGTCAAAATCAGCTTGACTTTTCCACTCTGCAGAGAGGCTGAGGCATAGGACCCCACTTTTTTGGCAAACAGATTTTTTGACTCACCCACTGAAAATTAGAACGATTGCCACGCTCTCTCTTGGAGTTAGTGACTCCGAAAATTATTAGAAAGAGAGAAAAAGCCCAAGCACATATCCCAAACAAATCTTCCACGCCGTTAAATTCAATGTCAATAATTAAATAAAAAATTTTGAAAAAAAAAAAATGAAAATAGTGGATATTCTTGTGCCACGTCACAAACAGAAAATTATTAATTTATTATTTAGAAACCCACAGAAACACAAATTCAATGTACCGATTCCTACTTTGGAACCCAAACGGATGACTATTCCAAAATTCTCGCACTATTGTTATTGTTGCTTTAGGTTCATTATTTCTAGCCCTATTTCTTATTGAAAATGAAAAGAATGATACTTTTTTTCTTATTTAAATGCACATAATTTTCATTCCTTCCTTTTTTTTTTTTTTTGTAAAAGTAAAGATAAAATAGATTCAGATATTATAAATTAGAATGACGTTAGAAGTATCAATATTTATTTCAGTTTTTGAATATTAGCACATATAACAGTGAGTTATTATTTTTTTTAATGAGATATAATTGATGTCACAATAATCTTGATGGAAAAATAACAAGTCATTTAATATATAAAATGGTATTTAAAAGTTAAGATTGTAGTTGATATGTCTAATATTTTTCTATAACTTATAATATAAAGTAGCGAATTACTATTAAATTATAATATATATATATGCACCCATTATATGTTTTGTCCAATAAAGATTAAAACGGTACATTGTACCAAAAACACAAATAATAAGTTACATTTTGTTTTATTTTTAAATGTTATTTTTATCCTTTTTAGCCACTAAAATACATTTTGAAAACAATTTTATTCATTTATTATTCGATTATAACAGTTAATGACATGAAAATTGTTTTCTTTTTTTATTTTTAAGGACTCAAATCGTTTTTTCATATTAATTTAAAAAAAATTTCATATTTTTAAGGTTAAAAAAAAGAATTTAAATTTTAGAAAAATAGGAGACGTCATGATTCTCTCTTCCAGTCCACTTCGACACTAGTTTTTAAAATCTGCGACACCATAGTGCAACGACAATCTGAAAACTGAAAAGGATAGAACCACGCGCGTAAGTGGAGTTGTGTAGTTTTGTTACACTTTTTGTAAATATTCATAATAAAATAAAAATAAAAATCTGACCCAATACTTACTGTCCACGTGGTGGCTAAACTAGTGAAGCACATTTAGAGTCAACGACGGCGGCGCAACGCTTCCGTGCTCCATCATGCTTTTCCTGTATTCTCATAAAATCCAAATGCAAATTTGCCGATGGGGTCATTTCATGTCTTTTATCCAATACTTTTATTTATTTATTTGTTTTTTTTTTTTTTACTAACACTTTCCATGGCATATCCTCTCGATCTACATCTACAAATACAAAATACATGTATATTGATTATTATTTAAAATTTGATTTGCCATCTCAACAAACACACTTTTTACTCTTGTTTTTTTAGATAAAGTTACAGTAAAGTCCTTTTTATATATCCTATCAATAGATTTAGTTTTAAACTATTAAGATATAATTAAACATGGTTAAAATATTGTCATATATCATAATTATCATACACCTTATCTTATATTGATATAGATTAATAAATAAAAATTAAAAAAAAAAAAAAACTCCTTCCCTTCCCAGATGTCGACAATTTCCCTGTCGACGCTAGCGACAAAGCCCCCGACTAGATCTATCCCCCTTAGACGCCAATGAGGCTAGGCACCCCCCGACGCCTGCGGCCCCCCTATCCTTGACACTGACCATACTCCCCCTCCCCCGTGCTTAAGAGCCACCCACCCCTGACGCTGACCAGATCCCTTCCCCCTTCCCACGCTCTAGTGCCCCCCTCCCCCACCCCCGAGGCCGAACATACCCCCCCACCCGCCCCCGGCACTCAAGCCCCCCCCCCCCCACATCTTGACTCTGGTGACGAAAATTTTTATTTTTTTTTTTATTTTTTTAATTTGTTAATCAAATACTACTGTAAAGTAAAATGTATGATAATTATCGTACACAAATAACATCTCAGCCTATTTCGATTATATCTAAACAGTTTAAAATTAAGCTATATTGATATGGTATATGAAAGGGTTTTACTCCAATTTTATCCTTTTTTAAGATGTAGATTTTTCTTTTTCCATATATTTCGTGGAGTATCTCGTATTGAGAATTTCTTTTATTATGTATTTCTCATTCTATTATAATGTCAAATAGTCAAATGCAAGCATCATTAATGACATAATCATATGTTACGTTGATTCATTATTATAAATTTATAACAATGTGAAATAGTAACTTTTTTTTTTAAAGGGTAATTATATTTCAAATCAAGAAAATATAAATATTAATATTGATTCAAATGACTAATACAAGAAGTCAAGAACTAAATCATGCATTAAGATGATAATATTTTTATGACACATGTAATGAAAGATTAAAAAAGTGCAAAATAGATTAAAAAAAAGTGTTAGCATTTAATATATTATTAAGTTAATGATATTTGTGTACTGACAGAATTAAAGGGGGAAAAAAAAAAGAATGTTCTATCAATACATGTGTCCTTATAATACACAGATTATGGGAAAAAAAAGAGTAATTGACATAAATAGTCCCTAATCTCTTTCGAAAGTGACGTTTTGGTCCCTTTTTTTTTTTTTTTTGCCAAGACAACTCTAAACTCCTATTTTTTGGCCAATTCAGTCATTTTCATTAAAAAACTAACAAATTGGTCATGAAATAAGCACGTTTCATGCCTTTTGAAGGTTAAAAAGGTAATTTTCTTCTTGGGGGCGAGGGTAGGGAAGAACCAAATCGGAACTCGGTGCTACCTTAGGGGGTTGAATCAAAACTCGAGCGACGATGAGGGGCACTGAAAACCAGAAACTCGTACGGGGCATAATTCGATTTGGGTTCGAGGAGGGGGGGATCTGATCTGGTTCGAGGGTAGGGGGCACGACTAAGCAGGCGCAAGAGGGGGGTGGTGGCGGTGGACTCGAGATCTGAGTTCAGGGGGGCGCAATTGCTCAGAACTCGGGGTGACTTAGCTCGGAACTTAGGGGGACCCAGATCTACTCTTGGGGGCAGCGGGACGATGGCAAGAGATAGGTTGGGGATCGCTAGCCTATCTGCAAAGGTTGGGGGGGGGGGCGAAGGGAGGGGGAGAGGGATTTTTGAGAGATTGAAGGGTATTTTAGTCTTTTTACTATAAATGGTCATTTGAGCAATATTCCGTTAAAAATTAAACGGAGTTTGACGGAAAGGACTGAATTAGTTAAAAAATAGGAATTTAGGGTTATATTCGCACAAAAAAAAAAAAAGAACAAAGACCAAACCGTCATCTTCGAAAGAGTTTAAGAACTATTTAGGCCAATTATTCAAAAAAAATCCAAAATAATAACCAAATCATTAAAATAATGAAAAAATTTTAGCACACATTAAAACAAATTAAAAAAAAAAAGCCAGTTAGTAGTTACCATATATTAAAATACATGTAAAGACATTTTATAAAAAAAAAAAATATATATATATATATATACACGCATCGATACCTTTATATAAAGTCACTAATCGTAGGTCTTTTGCTCATCGAGCTACCATTTTAATACTATCATTATGCTATTTATTTTAAGTGAAATTATGTTAGTACAAGTACTTATCTGGCAGGCCTTAGAGTATTTTGTAATCTTAATCATACCTGAGAAAACCACTCTCATGATCTGACTATATATAAAATTAACCATAAAAAAATGTTACTAAAAAAGATAAAAATTTGACACTTGAGAACTTCATATTGTTAACAGGCCAGTTACTTTTAATAACAGAATAAAGATTGTCCTAACATTAAGGATACGACATTTTATGAAGACTGCTCGTGATCAAGACACTTCAGGTAACAATGTTAGCCAAAGCTAATGGTGTGAGCCCTAGAATTTAAATATCCCCAAAAAAATGGAGATCATTATTTGGTGCATTCAGCTCCTTCATTGGATCCTACCTATGACTGCCTATTTATCTAATAGAGGAGTGGATTGCTCCAACTTATGTCCTTGTTGTTCTTTGGAGTCGGAAATTTCTGATCATATCTTACGAAATTGTTACCATGCTCGATAGGTTTGGGAGAAGAGTTCTTTATAGAGCGTGTTTGATTATATAAGAAGAATTCAATTTTAATATAATAGTCGTTTAACTTGATGATATAGGATAAATTCAACTTTAAACAACAAAATTCATAATAAGAATCAAACTGAATTCTAATTATAACTTTTAATCCACTCCAGTAGAAAAATGCAAAATATGCATATATACTTTACACAAAAGTATGTAATCCCTTTTCATATGACAAATCTCTCTTTTCCTTTTCGTAAGCTGGCTAAAGTGAGCTTGCCACATGATTTATCCTTCAAATTTTTGTCCCCTTTTTTTTTCCCCCTTTCCTCCATCTCAAAGCCTTTAAATCTATGATATATATATATATATATATATCTATCATTTAATTGGAAAAGTCTGTGCACTATCTTGGTGGTGGCTGCTGTCCTTTTGTATTGTTTTCTCATCTTACACGACAAAGTGAGTGAGTTCCAACTCGCATAATGCTTGTGAAATGACACAGTTTGTCAAAGTGGAACTTCAAAAATAAAACCATATACATATATATATATATATATATATATATATTTTTCCACTGAGGTCGGAGTCCATGACAAGATCTTTTGTGTTCTTATTCCATGTTGTAAATGATCCAATTTAAGAAATTGGTTTAGGGAGAGAGAAGGGGAAAAATAATTAAAAAGGTTGAAAATAAAGGCAACTCAGTGCTGCTAGGAAACAAAAAGTGATTCGTCAAGTGGGCTGCATATGCTGCCAGATATCCTTGCTGTGTGCCGATTGCTGATGGCACGCCATAAATGACGAAGTTAATCACAAACCAACAAATGCAAATTTTAGAAAAAAGTTGATTTGTTAAAAAAAATTAGAAAAATAGAATCTGTGGATTATCATATGACAAGTTTCATTGACTAGTATATATTAACTATCAAATACGTACATTAAGGAATACTAAATACTTTATTGGATATCTGGGTAAATGATTTTTTTGAAAGTTTTTTATTCAATAGTCAAAGTTTTATAAAATTAGAAGAACAGTCATTTATAAAAAATTATAATAAATTAGTAATATATTGACCATAATAATTACTATGTATTTTTCACTTAATCAATCACTAATTAACTATACTGTTGCTTTACTAAACATAAAAATTTTAGCCATTTATTCAAATAAGTGTTTAAAAAACCTATCTATTTATTTAATTTTTCAGTACTTTAGTTGTTCTGGGTCTCGAACTCAAATCTTGATAAGAACTAACCATGTAAACATTAAAGGAAGAAAGAAGTACATAAAATTCTTTCCGTAACTAATCTATTTACTTGTTAGTTCGTTATTTACCTTTTTTTTATTTGAAGAATTAGTTAGTAATATATACTTTAAATATTTTATAAAATCTGTTATTTATTTTCTTTAATTTCATAAAAGAAGTATTCACTATAATTAAAAAAAAAAAAACATTTCAAGCACAACTATACAAGTGTGTGATACATCAATAATATGCAATAGTTGGAAAAAAAATTTTTTTTCTTTAACAAGAATAGTATTTTTCATCTTTATGCTTTAATACTTCACAAACTGTAAGAAAATTCAAGTTATGGTTCTTAATTAATGTTAACTAGCTAGAACAACTTGAACCCAATAATCCCAACATTTAATTATGCCGTTCATTTAACAAGTATTATAGTATATATTCAGTCCCATGTTTGGGACAACAAATTGGGTAGATAACATAACTACCCTGAGAAAATATAGTATTTATTCAATTCCATGTTTGGGAAAATAATTTAGGCTACATAACTTTTCTAGGGCAGGACACAACCTTTGAAAAAAAAAAAAAAAAAACTAATCGACCTTATGAAATAGGATAAACATGCTTGAAACAGAATTAGATTTTTGTCCTTTCCTTTTCACCAAAGTAAGCACTCGTCACAACCAGACAAGGGGGGAAAGAAACACACTTGTCATTACGCTATAGTTATTTATTTATTTTTTTTATTTTTTTTTTTTTTAAGAAATTAACTATTCAATGAAAACGCTGCATATTTAAATTTTTGTTTGAACAATAATCTGTATTTTCATCAGACTCTTATTTTATTTTCAGTCAAGTTCAATCAGACACTAAAAAATAAAGTGATGTGAGGGAAGACCTTTTTCAAATATTTTTTCTAACAAATGTTTCAATTTGTGTTAAAAAAGATAGTGTTTTTTTTCCTTAAATAGTTAATCAATGATTTAACAATAATCAATGATTGACTATAATCATTAATTGATTGACTGTAATCAATAATTGGTTGATTAAATTTGATTCACTGGTGCATTCTAGTTGTTGACTTTTCTTATTAACAATTTTCTTCAAAAACAAAATTTAAGGTTCTTTTTAATTTTTTTAAATAAATGTCTAAAAACTCAAATCTGGTAACCTAAATATAACTTTTTCAATCCAAATCAAACTTTATCTGAATGTTAAAAATACTGTGAGGTGTAAATAAAAACATGCTCTGATCAAATTTGTATACATACATATGTGATCACATATATATAATTCGACCAATAATAACTTACCATGAAGTTTTAAGCCCATTTCACTATATTGACATAAATCTTACATGTTAACAGGTTGTTCATTAATTAAGTGAATAATAATTTTAAAAAGTGTAACAATGGATTATGAAAAAACGAATTCCTTATTTTTACCCTTCTAAAGTTGTAATTACATAATAAATGTATTATTCGTGGATGAATATTCTACAATATTTTACCTTTTACTTCCTTTTTTTTTTTTTCCCTTTCTGTAGGGAAGAAGAATGGTCATTGGTATAATCTTATAATCTTATATCTTTTTGTTACTTTAAAAATCTCGAAACTCATCAATATAATATAAAAGATCTTATAATTTTATGATCTTTTTGCTCACTTTAGAAATCTTGAGACTCATCAATATAATATAAAAGATCTAAGCGAATTCCAAACGAAAGATGAGCTTAGTTTTAACTCTCGACCATCATGAATCTAACATTGTAGATCCATTAACCGCACAAAATTAACAAATGACATTATGAGATATCGAATCTTAAATGCATGTTAAAGAGAATTAAAAACAAAAAAAACAAAAACACAAAAAAAGGCATTCCTTTCTTTATACTTAAAACAAATACGTGTCTCAACTTTTACTCTTTTTTTTAAAGGCACAACTTTTATTTGTCATATGTACTAATTTGATTTCATATGGATACTTAGGTGGTGGAAAAAGGATAATAGCTCCCTCTTTTTTTGCTTTGGATAAAAAAAAAATTCATGCACTTATTATAATCTTATTATTATCCAATAAAAAAATATGATCTAATATATAATATTAAGAACACCAACTTTAATATCAATTTTTTAAATATTAATTAATGTGTCACATTTTTATTAATAGAAATAATATTTTGATGTGATAGTATTTTAATTATTTATCAATAAAATAATAATAATTTATATATTATATAAATTATTACTTAAAAATTAATGTTAGAGTGGATGTTGATAGAATTTTTTTTAATCTTATTCTTAGAAACCAATACCACGTTAAAATATGAAGATTATGAAGGATTCAAATTACCGTTGAAAGTTAAACACAAAGTGGGGTCCAGCACTCCCTTACTACGACCACTTTAGACAAAATCACCTCTGTTAAAATGCCAACATCTTCCAAAGTCTCCCTTCGAGTCTTCGTCTTCATTCGGTTGACAGACACAAACACACAAAACTCCTTCCTCTGCCGCCAAACCAAACCAAACCATCCAACCACCACCCCATGACATGTCAGCCACCGCGAATTCCCGGCGTCTCACTTCGGCTCTGTACCTCCTCTCTTTCCTCTCCCTCCTCTCCTCCACCAAGTCCGACGACCTCCAAATCCTCCTCAAACTCAAATCCTCACTCCGAACCTCCACCGCCGACTCCATTTTCTCCTCATGGGACTCCACAACTTCCCCTTGCAACTTCTCCGGCATCACCTGCAACTCCGCCGGCTCTGTCGCCGAGATCGAGCTGTCCAATCGGAGTCTCTCCGGGGTTCTCCCTTTCGACTCCATATGCGGGCTCTCTTCTCTCGAAAGGCTCTCTCTCGGGTTCAACTTCTTGTACGGTGAAGTAACAGAGGATTTGAGGAACTGCACAAAATTGAAGTACTTGGACCTGGGGAACAACAATCTCTTCACCGGCTCTTTTCCCGATATATCTCCGTTGAGCAGTTTGGAATTTCTGTACCTGAACAAGAGTGGATTATCCGGGGCTTTTCCCTGGAAATCTCTGGCGAACATGACGGGTCTGATTCGGCTAAGCTTAGGAGATAACCCGTTTGACCCAGCTCCGTTTCCGACCGAGGTCGTTAGCCTGACGAAACTGAATTGGCTTTACCTAACGAATTGCAGCCTCGAAGGGGAAATCCCGGCCGAGATCGGAAACCTTGTGGAGCTCGAAAATTTAGAGCTTTCTGAAAACAACATCACCGGCAATATCCCGACGGAGATCGGGAAGCTGACGAAGCTGTCGCAGCTCGAGCTCTATAGAAACAGCCTGACCGGGAAGCTTCCGGCGGGGTTGAGAAATTTAACGGGGCTCTCGAATTTCGACGCTTCGATGAACTATCTCGAAGGCGATCTGTCGGAGCTGAGGTTCTTGACGAATTTGGTTACGCTCCAGCTGTTTGACAACAACTTCTCCGGCGAGGTTCCGGCCGAGTTCGGGGAATTTAAGAAGCTCGTGAATTTGTCCCTGTACACGAATAATTTAACAGGGCCTCTTCCTCAGAAGCTGGGGTCTTGGGCGGAGTTCGGGTTCATTGACGTTTCGGAGAATTCGCTGTCGGGTCCGATCCCTCCGGACATGTGCAAGAGAGGGACGATGATGATGCTGTTGATTCTTCAGAACAACTTCACCGGAGGAATCCCCGAAACCTACGCAAATTGTCCGACTTTACTTCGTTTCAGGGTCAGCCAGAATTCACTCTCCGGCGTCGTCCCCGCCGGTATCTGGGGGTTGCCGGCGATGAACATAATCGACCTCGAATACAATAATTTCGAGGGCTCGATCACTTCCGATATCGAGAAGGCGAAGAGCCTGGTGCAGTTGCTCGTCGGAAACAATCGCCTTACCGGAGAATTACCGGACGAGATATCAGGAGCGTCGTCGTTGGTATCGATTCAGCTGAACGACAATCTGTTCTCGGGGAAAATCCCTTCGAGTATCGGAGAATTGAAGCATCTGGGAACTCTCCATTTGGAGAACAACAAGTTCTCCGGCTCAATGCCGAACTCATTAGGCTCCTGCACGTCTCTCAACGACATAAACATGGCGAACAATTTGCTCTCTGGCCAAATTCCTTCCTCTTTAGGCTCTCTTCCGAGTCTCAACGCTCTCAATTTATCCGACAACGAGCTCTCCGGTCGAATTCCAACGAGTTTAGCCTCCGTTAGACTAAGCCTTCTCGATTTATCCCACAACAAACTCTCCGGCCAAATACCGCAGTCTCTCTCCATCGCAGCCTATAACGGAAGCTTCAACGGCAACCCCAGGCTCTGCAGCGTGGAAATCAGCACGTTCCGGCGATGTACTCCGGAATCAGGCATGTCAAAAAACGCCCGTACGCTGATTATTTGTTTCGCCGTAGGTTCGGCAATATTAGTATTAGTGCTCACTTGGTTCACGTACTTGAAGAAGTGGGAAAAAGATGATCAAGAAAGGTCTTTGAAAGAAGAATCCTGGGACGTGAAATCATTCCATGTCCTGTCGTTTACAGAGGACGAGATTCTTGATTCCATAAAGCCAGAGAATCTGATTGGAAAAGGAGGGTCAGGGAATGTTTACAGAGTTGAAGTATCTAACGGCAAAGAACTGGCCGTGAAGCACATATGGAACACCGCCGGCTCGAAATCCGGCCCGAAAAAGGCCCGCAGCACGACTCCGATGCTGGCGAGGGGCACCAGTGAGAGGTCGAAGGAGTTCGACGCCGAGGTTAGGACTCTGAGCTCCATTAGGCACGTGAACGTGGTGAAGCTGTATTGTAGTATTACCAGTGAGGACTCTAGCTTGTTGGTGTACGAGTACTTGCCTAATGGGAGCCTGTGGGACCGGCTTCACGGCTGCCAGAAGATGAAGCTCGACTGGAACGCCCGGTATGAGATAGCGGTCGGGGCGGCCAAAGGGTTGGAGTATCTCCACCACGGCTGCGACCGGCCGGTGATTCACCGCGATGTCAAGTCGAGTAACATTTTGTTGGACGAGTTTCTGAAGCCCAGGATTGCTGATTTTGGACTTGCCAAGATGGTTCAGGCTAACAAAAACGGAAGCCAAAATTCCACCCATGTCATTGCAGGAACTCATGGATACATTGCCCCTGGTTAGTTATTACTAATTTCACTTTAATTTTTCTTGTTTTTTTATGGACAAAATTTTGCCCAGAAAAAAATTTTAGTACCATTCAGATTTTAATAAGTAGAACGTATATAAGGCAATTCTAATTTTTACATGGGACAAAACAGATCTACAAATTCTTTGATTATTAAAAAACGTATCTACATAATTTCAATAATCGGGTTCTTTGAGATCTAAATGAGTATACATTTTTGTGTTTTGACCGTGCAGAATACGGATACACATACAAGGTGAACGAGAAGAGCGATGTATACAGTTTCGGAGTTGTGTTGATGGAGCTAGTGATGGGGAAAAGGCCGATAGAGCCGGAGTATGGAGAGAACAAGGACATAGTGAGCCGGGTTTGCAGCAACCTAAAGAGCCGAGAAAGCGTGTTGAATTTAGTGGACGAGGACATTCCAGAGGCTCTCAAGGAAGAGGCAATCAAAGTGTTGAGGATTGCAGTTATGTGCACAAACAGGCTTCCAGAGATGAGACCCACCATGAGGCGTGTGGTCCAGATGCTTGATGAAGCCGAGCCTTGCAAGTTGGTCAAGATCATTGTCACCAAAGATTGTTCTGGCAAGAAAATGGAAGCCTCCTTTGACAAGAATAATAATAAGTTGTATCCGGATTTTTAAAATTCATCAGCTTCTCAAAGAAGAGGGAGATTTTTGAAGATTCAGATGTATGATTAGAATTCCTAGTCTTCTAGTCATATTTATCTATATGTAGTATAATTGTATGTGTGTGTGTGTATATATACATATGAAATAACGTGTAGTTTTAATGTAAAATCCTGCTTGATTTTGTCCAAGGATAAAATTGTGGCAAATTTCCTTTTTATATCATATTTTAGCAATGGTGATGAATATGTTTAAAGCAGTTTTAATCATCCCAACTCGAATCGTATCTCATGTAAGATTTCGTTATCCACCGATGAATAACATTTTCATTGGAATTAGAGAGTGCCAAGTTTTCTTTTTTTATCTTCCTAAATACTACATATATAGATATGTATATATGGGGTGATGGAATGGAAGAATATATTTTTTTTAGTTGGAAATAGAAGCACGGGCTTCATACGCAAGCATAATACGTCAAAGACAAAACACCAAATAGAATTTAAAATCAATAAGTAACTTCTTAAGGTGGCAAAGAATTAAAGCATTGTTAATTCACATAAATGAACAAGGCTCTAAGGTACATCAACAACACATAATTATAATATATATATATATATATATAATTGTCTCTTAATCAATGGGTCTAGAATTCCATCCATGTGCTCTGTTCATTTTCACTCTACTATTTCTTGATTGATATATATTTATATATATATAAGTAGAAAACCCTACCTGTCAGTAAATCTACCGGCACAAACAAACTCCAAGAGATGTGATTTTTAAGAGCCCCCAAAAAGGAAGATATGTGAGATTACATAGCTGGTGTTCCCAAGTGGTTGGCTGGTTTGGCATGTAGAACATGCTTCTGTTTTGGTTAGCGTATATAATATTTGTCACCATCTTCAATATATATATATATATATACATGCACATATTTAAATAATCAGTGAGTTGTGATCCGGTCAAGAACAGGACGAGGGCAGAAAATGACATATGAAACCCACCCAACAGTTGGTCCAGCAAAGCAAAAATTAAAATTAAAATTGAAATAAAAATAATGAAATTGAAAAAGAAAAAAATTTATCCATTGGGCAGTTGAGAGTACCATACCGTATTCAATTGTTGTTGGGAAAACAACTTAATAGGTATAAGCTAAACATAGAAGCAACATTTTCAACAAGCTAAGAAGCTGTATTATAATCGAGAAGTACTGATGCTAAACATGCCAAATTATTCAACCAAATTTAGTTACCTAGTTACAAGATTCCAAATCTGTTTTCACCAATATATGTGTTTAGTATATATATATATATATATATATATTTTTTTTTCCCTCTGTCACTAGTTTCAGGCTTTTGGTACACGAGTGGTAAACTTTTTTTTTTTTTTTTCCTGGAACACAAGAGCTGTTTGAGTCTTGTGTTTGAACTCATATAGTGCAATTTGAATGGAGAATCTATTTCGAATCTGTGTTTGGATAAATTAATGTGTCTAAAGACGGTAAAATTCAAAACTAAGCTGACTTTAATTTCATGCCATTTGAACCTGTATACGTACGATAGTAAAAAAGCAAACTAATGGGGTCCTACTAGTAATTACCAGACATTTTGCATTTGTAATTTCATTCTTTCCAAACACTGTTTCTAATTCTAATACAAATCACCTAATTCAAATTGTCAGTTGAAAATAAAGTAGTTCAGATGGCGAAAATTTGGAGATGAAAACCAAATTTTACCAACTAGTCTAACCAATCCTTTAAGCCCATCAAGATGAATTCAACAAATTCGTCTGCCCGTTGGTTTCACCCCATCCCAGTATTTTCCAGGACAATTTCTGATAAAATTAAAGAAAATTAGGGTGGATCTCATTCTTTAGGGTACTACTATTTTTACCAAATTTGATTTCGAGCAATTGATACCATTGAACTTTTTCTTTTTTTTTTTTTTTTTGGGAAGGGGTAAAAAAAAAAAAAGGCTCTTAATTCTTATTTATGAGATGTTGGGATCACCTATTCAATTGAAAATTTTTCCACTATAATGCACTAATCATTTGGTTTTAGTGTGTTGTTGGTGTTTTGTATCTGAATAAGACAACTTTTTAAACAAACCACAGTACAAACACTATTCATCATTTGAATACACACATTTTTTAAATTCATCTTTATTTTCCTTTTACATGTATTTAAATGTATTCTAATATTAACATTCAAAGGTATATATTAATGGAATATATGCACTCAAATTTATAAAATACGATGTCCGAAACTATTTGAGTATAATGTTAAATATAATAAGACATCCGAACACATCATAACACATAACAGTATGTATTTTTTCAAATTACTCGTGTCACAGGATGAGTGGCTACAAAAAATATATATATATAGAGAGAGAGAGAGAGAGAGAGAGAGAGACTCACAACCTTTCATAGAGTGTTTTTTCACAAATGTTGACACGTATCATTTTCTTAAATACCATTTCCGGTTCTAAAGTAGCAAGACTGACGGAAGACGAATTGAAGAAAGTGCTAAAAACGACGGCAAAACAAAAACGACACATTTACAGGACGACAAAAGATTAAGCGACAATCAGACGGAAGCGACAAGCGAACGACCTAAAATGAAAAAATAGCGTACATTTGAGAATGACAAGACCATTTATAATATGACAAAATATTGAACGACTTTATAATGAATTAAAACGACATCAAAAGATTAAACGAAAACCGGTAGAATCGAAGCCTATGAAACCACAGTAACAAAAATAAAGAACAACAAAGTTAAACCGACAAAAAGAAAATTAGAACATAACGAGGCAAGAATAAAACAACAATAATAACAAAGTAAAAAATGTAGAAGGATGAAAAAGAATGTGGGGGTAAAAAAACAAAAAAAGACAACATCTAGTCATCAATCACAAATCAACCGATGATAAAAATTAAACGACACTTTAAAATTAACATTCATGAAAAGAAAACAACGACGGCAAACAAACGACAAGAAATGGAAGAAAAAAATGATAGTAAATGACGACACAGCATGAAACAAGAATAGTAAAATAATAATAATAATAATAAACGACAAACAATAGAAACAACGACATAAAAGCAAAAGACAATTCCAGAAACAAATTACAATAAATAAAACGACATAATAGTTGACAACAACAAAGTGAAAAACGTCTAAAAGGAAATAACAACTACACAACGCAAAAATGAATCTAACAATAATTTATTAGGTTTAATAATAAAGTGAAAACATAAAAGACGTAAAAAGAAAATATACATATATAAACGACATGCATAGGTAAACAACCACAAATATTAAACGACAATTAGAACTAAAGGAAGATTCAAAATGCATACTAGTACTACAAAGAGAAACAAATGACAGTATGTAACACGACAAGGAATGGCGATTAATTGAGAAACCATTATCACACTTTAAAAAATAAAAAAAAAATTAAAAAAAAAAAAAAAAAAAAAACAAGAGCGATAACAAAAACAAAACATGAAACGGCAACGAAGAAAGAAACGACGATGACCCAATAAAACGACGGCAACAAGGAAACAACATTAAAGTGGAAACAACAGTTACAACAAATGAAAACTGCAGACACCACAAAACAGACAACAAATGGAAAAAAGACACTGAAAGAATTCTATATATCCATCCAAGAAATTAATAGACGTAGGAGTTTTAGAGGATAGAATTTATCAGCCTAATCCAGACGGAGGAGGATGGAATTGAGGTTCCAAATCCACCGAAAGAAAACCCATAAGGGAAAGGATAAAGAAACAAACTCCTTGCTGTCTGCATTCAAGAAACTAGTCCAAGTCTGCTATACAATCAAAGACTCTAAACCCCTTGATACAATCTGACCAGCAACTGACTAACTAAAGAACTCAAACGACATTCTAAAGAATTTAAAAAAAAAAAAAAAAGAAAAAAGAAACGACAATTGAAAACTAGTTAAACAAAAAACCAAAACAAAATCAGATACGACAACTTTCTACTCTTTAACAAAACTCCTAGCTGTCGTAACGCTCCTGCATCATAAATAGACTTTGCAATACATAATTTTCTTATATTAATGTGGTTTTTTCTACGTCAAAATGATGTCTAACGCTACTAGTGTAAAATTGCTGTTAGTAATGCCAAAATATTTGCACTAATCTGCGTCAACTTGCCGCATTATAACAACTATTGCTCCTATATCCATCCACTCATATCGATATGCCATTCCCTATTTTTCTTATTCCTTTTCTTTTTTGTCCGAAAACCAAAAATAATAAAAATAAAAACTTCCCTCCCTCAACATACTTAAGAAAAAAAAATAACAGTAATTAATTCTAAGCTAAATTCCCCCATGCTACAAGTTTATGCTTCATGACGTCCGCGCTAATCATTCAACTCGGTTTTGCTAATGTGCTATTTATATTTGATAAGATAAATTATTAGCTAGTATAACAAAGCCACTAATAATTAATTACTTTGCTACTCTTATCACCCCTTAAACTTGCTGCCTTTTTACAGTTGGATTAATTCATGATCGAATCTTTGAATAGTTTTATTCTTTAAAAAAAAAAAATTAAAATTCTTGTAATGGGGTTTTACTATTTTTCGTGCAGATCGAAATATAAGTGTGTGTGCCTGGCACTCCAGAGATGGATACCTAATAATTATAATTTTTTTGGTGTTAGATTAATTGCAATATATATATATATATATGATATGTTTATATCATGATCATCATAGACCCACCAAAGCAAAACGGCCTCTGTTCTGTAGTTTAGCTATTCTGCATCCAATGGAAAGAGACTATAATGCCGACATATAATATATATATATATATATATATATATATAATGAGGTGAGAATTGACCTTCCAAAGCATATTTACTTTAGTTTATTCTATCTTCTTATACAAAGTAGACGATAGCAATGATACCCGTAGCACTAATAACTTACTATGCAACCATATGTGGGACGCGGCCTTCCGCAGCATTAAGGGTGTTTATATATGTACACACATATATATATAGCTCCCACCTATTTGAACTACATTTTTTCACCTCCAAAAAAAAAAAAACAGAAATTGCAAAACTACCTCAACTAATTTTGAGTATGTGATATACGAGAGAGAACTATTTTTTTTTTTTAACTATTTCATTTGATTTTGATGTATTAAATATGTTTGTGGACTATTAAATTTTGATTAAATTTTTATGTTTATGTTTTATTATTTTTTAATAGAAGTATATAGTTTGTAGTACAACAGCGGTACAAGTCCGTCATGCAATCTCTCTCTTCGACCGGATTAATGAAGTTCTTTTAGGCTATCGTGCGCTGATGATTCATGGCGCTAGTTAGCACCTCCAAAAGAATATATATATATATATATATATATATATTTTTTTTTTTAATCGTCTAAAGGAGCATATTGCAGTATAAGGGATATTTAATTACCAATTTGCCATGTAAGTTTTTTTTAGCAAATTTCGCGAGTTGCTAATAAACCAACCTCCAATGCTTTACGAGAGAGAAAGTGGGCATCTTTGCTTTGCACTTCACCATTGTGGCACTCACTAGACTCCTATACAAGTAGAGCACACCTGATACTTTACTTTTCGCATCAATAATGAGTTTTGGTTCGAAGATGGTCCTCTTTCGATTTGATCTCAATTTGTTCAACTCCGTGAAGTCTAAGAGCTCACATGAAATACAGATGGGATCCGCACGTATCTATACGAAAAAATGATATGGCAAGTCCCGCTTGTGTTCCTTGCAAGCTCTGAGCTCCCAGATCGAGAACTAAAACAAAATGGCTAATACGGTCATCTTTTTTGGTGAGGTTGGTTTTTCATTTCAAGGGGAAAAAAAAAAAACATAAACATTCGTTTTGTTATAACCTTCACTTAATTAGCTGCTAAGTTACATGTAAATTAGGTCTAATAGATTCCAATTACTTACTCGTGTAACTTTTTTGTAGGGGGTCTGACCAATCCATTTTTATATGATAAAAGACGATTCTACCTTTCGTTTATTCCACCTGAAGAATAAGGAAGGGACATTTTTGCTTTTCATGTCCTTAAATAGTGCACTTGTATACAATTTCTCCTACATAACTGTTATATTCGTTCGAATGCCTAACCTTCTAAAATGGATATTATATACACATACATATTTGATAAGTAACATACCAATATTAACGTATGATAAATTATTACAAATAAGCCCATACAAAAAAAAAAAAAACTTGGGTGAAATCAGATGTGGAATTACCAGTAAGTTATGCTTGCAACCACAAGAAGAAAGGGAAAAAAAAAAAAAAGGTTTGGAATTGCATTACTCAAACAAAGTCATATCGGCACTCATAATGGATAAATGCAACTAAAGATTTCTCTAACCGGTAAAAATTATCAACAGAAGATAACACAAATTACGCAAGTGTGTGGGCTGCGAGATTATGATAACGAGAAATGTAGCAACAAGAACCACCACTTGCTTCAGTTATAAGACATCTGATGTCGTTTAAGATTGAAACTTAGGCAGTCTGAAAAGTTGCATCCTTAATCACTTGAACTGCATTACTTGAATCACTTTCCACTGATGGGCTGATGGCAATACCCTCCGCTGCAAACAAAAATACATTTTTATCTTTATAAAACTAACAATCATTAGGTACTGATTTTTATGTTATGTTTGATTACATGAAAAGGTATGAAAAATTTTTTTCACGAATTTTTTTCTTTCCTAAGCTGTCAATCATGAAATTAAAAGTGTTCTCTTTCTCTTTATAAAGAGGATTCCCTCTTCGTATACGTACTACTGGTGGTTTTGTGCTTTTATTTTTAGCTTATAAATGGTAAAAATAAATAGGCCGATGAATTATGCATATATAAAAGCACTCCTTTTGGAGTTTATACTCTATTCTATAATCCTGTTCTCCCATATACGTTTGTGTCCCCTTTTCCTGCTTGGAAGGTTTATATACATAGGAGTTGTCTCATATTCAGCACGTTTATAAATAGTCACTTGTAACTTTTTTTTTATATGTTATATTATAATAATAAATTGATTCCAATATAACGTTTTATATTAATATTTGTCATTTGCATTTATATTTCTAAATAATATACCATTACAATATTTCTATTATAAAGTTATATGTAAATCAACTATCATATAGTTATAAGATTTTAAATAAAATATTACAAATGTCAGATAGGTTCAACTATCGAATTTGAGATATTTCCAATGGAGTGAGTGCATGTCTGTATGTATTTAATCCATATGAAACAATTAGAGGACAATGAAAGGCAACACGCAAACAAGAATCTCAAACAATTTGTTAGCACTGGCAATGAGAAAAAGCAAATAGAAAATCTAAAACTTTGCTGTGACCAATAATATAATTAAGGTTTTAAAAATGCAGGACACAAATCGAAACAGTGTGAAATATCCCAGCAAAAGATATTGGTACTTGTGCAATATCTCATGCTTGCAGCACAAGTTGGGATTCCAACGGATATAGTATTTATATACATTCGCATAAATATATAGTGAACTCATGAATGCACGCAATTTTGGTAGTTTTTGTTTTTGTTCTTTTTTTTTTTTTAACGCAATTTCAGTTGCTTATTGCAAAATCTTTACATTAAATGTACATATAAAATGAAAGAGCTATTGTAAAAAATTGATATCTCATTAAACAATTAATTTCATTAAAAGTATTAAGTTTGAATTCTCACCGTCAGGTTAAAAAAAAAAAAAAGAATTACAATATTGAAAACAAAAAACAAAGTTGAACTTAAATTAATATGTTAATTACAAATCTAATCAATAGGAATTAAAAAACACTTATATGGAATTAAATCAAACTGATAAAGTTTTAGGGATCAGATTCTAAGCAAAATTATAATAGTAGTAACTTTTGATGATAACTGATAAGCCTTTTAATAGTTTAAGCTTTTTCGACGCGTTGAGTGAATAAATATTCATCAATGCAACACTAATATTTACAAAGCTTACATATGTTACACGCTCCTAAGTGCCTCAACTTTATTTTGGCTTTGTTTATTTTATGTAAATAGATGTGGACCCTACTCAAAGTACCCACAAAAGATGCAAATTATTCCACAAATTTTGATAATGGGATATGATTCCAAAACTTATCCACCTCCATCCATTCAGGAATTGTCTTGATTTATTTTACTGATCTCTGCCCACTGACCTAATTGAATAATAATGGTAAGCCAATAATAAATAATTAATACTCTTACGGATGAAAAGCTGTACACATGGCAAACATGTAGATATATGTTGGAGGAGTTGCTGCCATTTGATTGGCAAAATGAAGGTCAACTCCTGAAAAGTTGTTTGCCACCATATTTATGCTCACACACACACACACACACACATATATATATATATGCCTTTTTATTCCCATTTGATTGTTGAGCAAATTTGTGGAGCCTGGTGTAGTGAAAATTGGGCATCAAGTATCAACAAATAGAGAACTCAGATGGGGGAAAAACGAATAGAAAGAGACTTACCATATAAAGAAATTGATATCTAGTTCTTTTTATTTTCCTTCAACCACGCGCAATACGTATACACATATATACATACATATATATCTATGTATTCATGCCTTTTACTCATATATCCACCTGACTATTTGAACTGGTATATATATATATATATATATGTATTACTCTTTCAATATGATCCGTTTTAAAGTAGTGTTCATTCAAAGTACTGTCCTTTCACGCAATATGAAATAAGACGCAATAATAATTCATGAAAAATGTAACATAACTCGTAATAAACTTGAAAGATTTATTTTGTTAATAAATCTTGAAGATTATGATATTAACTCTCCTTACCATTCAACCGGTCATTTTTTGATCAAAAAATTCGAGCGTTCTTTCTGTCAGATTCTAGATGCTGTTATAATTACTTTCATAAGTACAATCGGTATGTAATAGTAAATTTTCGAAATTGAAAATCCTTGCTGTTTGATAGCCAAAACTTGATTACAAGATGATATTTTCGGCCTAAATTCCTCTCACTTGTGTACAAACAAGTGGGAGGTACTTCACTTGCCGACAATTCAATTAAAATAATATGAAACTGCAATTTTTCAGTTGTTTGGCGTGTTAATACATAAAAAAATATAGTTATTATTAACTATCCCACTCTTTTTGGTTCATTATGTGCTATGTTTTGTTATATTTATATATATATATATATTATTAATGCATCTTATGTATTTCATGCCACGTGTAGATCACACAAGATTTAAATTGAATTAGGATCTTAGAAAACCTCTATATACACCTTCATACGATACGTGCGGCAGAAAATAAGAATGGTCACTTCAATTGGAAATATATTCATCGTAGAGCTTATCCAGTATATATTACAGCTAGTGATGGGATGTCTTTCTTTTTCTTTCTTCTTCATAATACATGAGATGGAGAATGATCGATGTTTAAAAAATGCGGATCTAATCAAGATATCTTGAGATATTTATTGATTCCTACCGCTATCATTTATATTTAAAAGTGTATTACAGCTAGTGAACTCAACGCTTAGAAACTTGTAATCACATTTGTAGAAACAATAACTTGAAGAAACACCATATTGGGTAGATGGCTAGCTAAAAGCTAGCGTTCAAATTCATTCCAAAGTAGTACAACCAAAAAAGAAAAAGAAAAAGGAGCTACATATTCATATAGTTAATTATATGAGCACAATGTGTAGGGCCCATATGCACGATGTCTGGTATAATGTATAATGTATATGTGCGTGCGACAAAGGATCAAATACGCACACCTCATTCGCCAAAAAATACTCATACCTCGCTATCTTTAGTTTATGTTTGATTTGTCAGTTGGAGATAAAATTTTTAAATTAAATTTAGTTAATTTTTCAAAAATTAGTTATAATTTTTATTAATTTTTTAGAAAAAACAATAAGACAAAAAAATATAATTTAATTAAAGTTGAGTTGAACAGTAGATTATGTGTCATCTGTGTTGTGTGCATGAGTATTATATGCATAACAAACACATATAGTATTGCATGGGCCTACTAAACCACCCAAAAATGACTTCTTTGTGTTGTGTGGAACAAATTAGTTAGGTACCTGCAAACGCATACAAAGAAAATAGAAACACGTGCATACAGAGAAAATAGATTAATCGGGTCTACTTCACTTGGTTTTTCTTTTAAAGTTCTTATGCTCGGTCTGTCCTATAAAAAATATGTGTGCGTTTTTGTTCGTATATACCAAAAAAAAAAAAAAAAAAAGAGGAACATGTGCATTATTAGGTTTTTTTTAATCAACGAAGTGTAAGTAGTAAAAGAGTTTCCATGCATAGAAAAGTACCCATTTGAATCATAATCATTTGCGTCGAAAACAAAATGAGTCATCTCAATTCCACTAAATTAGATTAATGAATTATAAATACCGGTTGTCTCATACACTAACTTTCATGAGACTTAAACCTTAAAAGATTTTATCTCTACCAAACAATTTGGCAGTGTGTTAGCCCAATGCTATAGGGTATCGCCTTAGTGTGCTATATAAAATGTGTTGTTTCTGATGACGTATTTGGTGTTTCTAAACAAATAAATAAATAAACGAATAAATATTGTAGAAAATACATACCAATTAATTATATCTATATATATTTAAATAAAATTAAGATCACAATTAGTGGCAATGATGAAAAGCTCTCTTTTAAACACGATTCACCACGTGTACAGGAAGCTCCACTGTGCGAGTTGGTGTAGAACTCTATTGCATTACTAAATGCCAATAGCTGAAATATATATATATATATATACACACACACACACTACATTTAACCGAGTGGACAAATCAAAGAAACGAAGATGATCAGCATGATCAACATCAGGAGGTCCTGATCATATCAAAAGAAGGGGGAAAAAAAAAGGTTGCGTGGAGGTGGTTGATCATACAGATTAATTAGTATCTGAATCAGATACTCAAAAAATAAAGAAATAAATAAATAAGTAACATCATATCAGTATAAAGCAGCGGGCATGGAACGACGTTATGTATTCTCTATCTCTACACAGGCCCATAGCTAGGTAGTGGAGTATAAACATGACTCTTTATGGAAAAAGATAATATGCTTCCTTCCTCTCTTTCATGATATTATTGATGATCAGTAGTACAACTGCACAAGCATATACACTAACTTCACACCACCCTCCAAAACACAAAGCAAGACTGATCACTTTCTCTTCATCTTTACCATGCACACCCAAATGTTCCTCTCAATTACCAAGTTTATATACTTCTCGCCTTTGTCTTTTTAAAACAACAAAAACTTATCAAACACTGAAATAGTCTCTCTTCCCTTTCTTTTATCTCTCTAGCTTTCTCTGAATATCTTTTTAACATGGCTTCGAAATTCACTCTCTTGATCCTTTCCATCGTCTTCTTTCTGTTGTCTGATATCATTATTCCTTCCGATCAATCCCCAACCAATCCCAACCAAACCGAGCTCTTCACCGTCCTGAAGAAATCCCTCTCCGGGAACGCGTTATCCGACTGGGACCTGACCAAAAAGCCCGTCTGCAACTTCTCCGGCGTCGCCTGCGACCACCGAGGCCTCGTCGTCGGCCTCGACCTCTCCGGCTGGTCTCTCTCCGGCCACTTCCCGCCCGATGTCTGCGAGTACGTACCGGCGCTACGCGTCCTCCGCCTCGGCGGCAGTAACAACTTCCTCGACGAGTTTCCTCACGGCGTCACCAACTGTTCCGTCCTGGAAGAGCTTAACCTCAGCTTCCTCAATCTACACGGAACGCTACCGAATTTCTCGGCGATGAAGTCGCTGAGAATCCTCGACCTGTCGTACAACGCCTTCCGGGGAGACTTCCCCATCTCCGTCACCAACCTAACCAGCCTTGAAATCCTCAACTTCAACGAGAACGGGAACTTCAATCTCTGGAAGCTTCCGGAAAACATCTCCGGTCTCACCAAGCTCAAAACCATGGTGCTGACCACTTGCATGGTGTACGGACCAATCCCGAGGTCGATTGGAAACATGACTTCGCTTGTGGATCTCGAGCTGAGCGGGAACTTTCTGGTGGGTCGGATTCCGGCGGAGCTCGGACTTCTTAAGAACGTGAGACAGCTCGAGCTTTACTACAACCAGCTCTTAGGAGAAATCCCCGGCGAGCTGGGGAACATGACGGCGCTCGTCGACGTCGACATGTCGGTCAACCAGTTGAGAGGGAGGATTCCGGAAACGATATGTCGTTTGCCGAATCTGAAAGTTCTCCAGCTCTACAACAACAGCTTGTCGGGGGAAATACCTGCCGCCATCGAGGAGTCGACGACGCTGACGATGTTGTCGCTTTACGACAACTTCCTAACCGGACAGGTTCCGAGAAATCTGGGGCGGCTCTCTCCCATGCTTGTCCTCGATTTGTCCGAGAACAATCTGTCAGGTCCTTTGCCAACCGACATTTGTAGAGGAGGTAGGTTGTTGTACTTTCTCATACTGGACAATACGTTTTCTGGTGAATTGCCTCAGAGTTATGGGGAGTGTCAGTCTCTTTTGAGGTTCCGGGTTAGTAATAATCGTTTAGAGGGTTCAATTCCTAAGGGACTTCTTGGTCTTCCTCATGTATCGATTCTTGATCTGGCTAACAATAATTTTAGTGGTCCGATCGGCGATTCGATTGCGAATGCGAGAAATTTGTCGGAGTTGTTCATTCAGAGCAATAAGATTTCAGGAGTTTTGCCCTCTGGAATCTCTAGAGCGACCAAGTTGGTCAAGATTGATCTCAGCAAGAATCTCATCTCGGGTCCAATCCCTTCCGAGATCGGGAATCTCAGGAGGCTGAACTTGCTTCTTCTGCAAGGCAACAAGCTGAACTCGTCGATACCGGATTCTCTCTCTATGATTAAATCCCTCAACGTTCTTGATCTCTCTAACAATCTTCTCACGGGAAAAATCCCGGAGAGCCTCAGCGAATTGCTGCCGAATTCGATAAACTTCTCGAACAACATGCTCTCCGGTCCGATCCCTCTTTCGCTCATCAAAGGAGGGTTAGTGGAGAGTTTTTCGGGGAATCCAAACCTCTGCGTGTCCGCGGAAGTTAAGTCCTCGCACAAGGCTATTGATAACTTCCCGTTGTGTTCGAAACCCTGCAACCGGAAGAAGCTGAACTCGATCTGGATCATCTCGATCTCGCTCATGATCTTCATCGTTGGAGCCGTCCTCTTCTTGAAGCGCCGGTTCGGCAAAGAGGAGAAAGTCATCGAACACGATGAGACCTTCTCATCCCACTTCTTCGTAGAGATTAGAAGCTTCCATCGAATAAGCTTCGACCCGCGCGAGATCACGGAGGCGATGGTGGACAAGAACATCATCGGGCACGGCGCCTTCGGGACGGTGTACAAGATACAGCTGAATAGCGGCGAGGTGGTGGCCGTGAAGAGGCTATGGAGCAAGAAATTAGAAAAAAACTACGCGCCCTCGGACAGCGACGAGCAGTTGGCCTTGCACAAGACGTTGACGACGGAGGTAGAGATTCTGGGCTGCATAAGGCACAAGAACATTGTGAAGCTCTTCTGTTACTTCTCGAGCTTAGAATGTAAGCTGTTGGTTTACGAGTTCATGCCAAACGGGAATCTGTGGGACGCTCTGCATAAGGGATGTGTTTCTTTGGATTGGCCAACTAGGCACCAGATTGCTCTGGGTATAGCTCAGGGTTTGGCTTATCTCCACCATGATCTTCCTCGTCCGATCATTCATAGAGATATCAAATCGACGAATATACTTCTGGACGTTAATTACCAGCCCAAGGTCGCTGATTTTGGGATAGCTAAAATTTTGCAATGTATAGGATCGCAAGATTCAGCCACCACCACTGTTGTTGCTGGCACATATGGTTACTTGGCCCCAGGTAATAATATTTTCTTTATCCCAAACTAATTAGTTAATTGGCTTCTTTTTTTTTTTTTTTTTCCTTTTCTTTTCACTATTTTGACATTAGTGATCATTAGAGTAGTTTATATTTGGTAGGGGTAGGCTGAACAAAGTGAAGAAAATTATGATTACTTGTGTTGAATTTATGTGCTATTTATTTTTGATATAATATTTCAACTGCTAAACTATGAAAATCACTACTGATGGTGATACAGCGAGAAGACACAGCTATTTTATATGTTTATAATGACATGTTTTGTTATCTGTCAAAATTTTGATTATTTGTATCTATATAACTAATTCTTTATTTGAAGCGGTGAGATTTTGTGTTTGACATACATTTGAATTATTCATGAAAATATGAACTGATGTCATTTCGTTTTATTATTTAATGTCCCAGTATATTTATATTTAGAAGAAAAATACTCAAAACACCGTTTTATGATTAGCCTAAATACCTTTTTTAATCCCTCACCTTTCGTATTTGTAAAATCAATCATAAAATACCCCAAAGCAATTTAGTAATAGTAAAACACCACTAATCTTCTTTTTTTTTTTTTAAGCAGTTCTAAGTATTTGGTGAATGAGTTTAGTTTAAGATTTTTAAGTTTCAATAGTAATTTTTCAGAAAAAACAAAAAAAATTCAGAAAAGATAAAAAACATTTTCAGAAAAAAACAAATATCATGATGAAAAAAGTACAACTTAACTTAAACTAAACTTTAAACCAAACAAACCCTAAGACTTTGAGTTCTATACAATTCCACAATGTATTCGATGATGATTGTAGAATGAGTTCTCACTAATCTATCATGACCGAATCTTGAGAACATAACTGGTCAAAAACTGTTTTGTCTGTTGTTTTACAATTTCCATTAAATTAATATTGGAGCTGGTAATAATCTGTGGCAGAATATGCATATACGTCCAAAGCAACGACAAAGTGCGACGTGTACAGCTTCGGGGTGGTGCTGATGGAGCTGATAACGGGGAGGAACACAGTGGAAGAGGAGTTCGGAGAAAACAAGAACATCATACACTGGGTGTCGAAAAAGGTGGACACCAGAGAAGCAGCCATTGAGGTTCTGGACAAGCGCGTGTCCGGTTCGTTCAAGGACGAAATGGTTTGGGTCCTCAGCGTCGCCATTCGCTGCACCTACAAGAACCCGGTTCTCCGACCCACCATGAAAGAGGTCGTCCGGTTGCTCATCGATGCCGATCCATGCAAACCATTCAATTCTTCCTCCAAATTGTCCCAAAAGATCAATGATAACATCAACGACAACATCACCATGAATAAAGACACGTCCAAGGTAAAGGATCACCTTTGAATTAGTATGATCACTTTGAACGACACATGTATACTTTTGGTGGGGCCTCCGGATGATGATCAATTGTTAGTTATATATACTAATATTTATACACATAAATATATATATATATATAGAGAGAGAGAGAGAGAGAGGTCGTATATGTAGTGTATTATATAGGCCAATTAATGTGTCTCTTTAACTGATTGGGGGACTCATGATATGTATATGAGAGGACAACTTTACTTAACTCTCTTTTAATTTTTTTTTTTTTTTTTTTTTTGGTATGGAAAAGTGGCATGTAGATTCTATTCTATCTCATTTCTCACACTTTTTTTTTTGTCATTCTAAGTACAACTTGTAAGGATATTAGAGAAATTTAGACACTATAAAATTAATTGAGCTTAATGGGAAATTATTTTGAGCGTGGAAATAAATTTGATATAATAAGCCCCACTAGTGATATCATTCCTTACAGCTAGCTTTGTGAATTTTTGTTTTTTCTTCTTTTGCTTTGGCCTTCTTTTCTATCAATTTGATAGCCTTTACAAAAAGACCACTAAAGAAAAGGCACATATATATATTGGTGGGAACTTTTTTTTTTTTTTTTTTTTGGGCATCAAAGTGGGTTTCTGATTCTGAATTCAAAAGTAATTTTGAGGGGGCATGATTCGGATGTGGAAGGACCACTTTCATCCCAACCTGTCCATTGAGGAAGAAATAACATGGGCATGTTTTGATTTATGAGCATCTTTTTAATTTTTCTCTCCGTTTTGAGCTTTAGATTTATACAAACTTTTTTCTTCTTTAGTTTTCTATTTAGCGTGAAATTAATAGTAATTATCTCTTGTTAGAATGGAGGTGTAAGGAGGTTTCACCACTCATAGTGAGCCATAAAACGCTCCACTACTTTTCAAGTTGGAAACTTTCTTTTATTAATTTAAGCTATTATGAGTGAGACATTAGGATTCTTTCCCTTTCTTTTCTGAATTATCATTCCACTAGAATCATATGTTCTTGTTGCTAATTAGTTGAGACAATAGCTGGGTCATGTTATAGACAACATCATTTGGTGGAAGCAAAAATTTGAGAATTGTATCATTAATTTGCAAGTTCTAAATATAGCATCTCTTTCTGAATCCTAAAAGGTTAGCCTTCACATACTAGTGCAAATTTCATTTTGTTTTATTTTTTGTTTTTGATTATTGCAATTACCTTTTAATCTAGCACGTATTAGTATATGGTTGTATATGATAAGTTTTTTTTTTTAAAATTACTATTGTCACTTTTACCTTCTAAAATTTAAAATCTCTCACTCAATTTTTTTAGTTAATACCGCTAAACTTTAGAATTTTTGTTAAAAACAGACGAAAAAGAAAGGGTTAAATGCATTTACGTGGTGTTTCTTTTTTCTTTTTTTGGTAGAAACTCTGACAGAACTGTTACTTAAGTGATACTAATACTTCTATTTTTCTACCTATATTTTTGAGCAGAAATTCTAACAAAAAGGATTGATTGCTTTAAAATTTGAAAGATAAAGTGAGAGTTTTTTAGAATTTATAAAACAAAACAAGAATGGTCGTGAAGTTCAGTAGTCTATTGTGCGATTGATTTTAAAAAAGTAATTAAAAAAAGTTGATGTAGTTAGTAGGAAAAATAATGATTAATGACAATATATGAAGAAGTCCGCAACTTTACTTGTAAATATGCATAGAATACACTTGCACAAGTCCTGTGTATTTTTCATATCCTAACTTTGTTGGGTGGTTTGCGGGGTCCTCTAACAAAGAACAAGATTCATGAAGATAAATATGTCTTTTGGGCATGGTGGAGAGCCCATAAAGGAAAAAGCAGCAAGCTTTGATTCAAAAGAGAATAGTTCTGCGATGAAAAGACGGGGTATCAATACGTACACATATACATATAATATATTATATGTATATATGATATTTATATTTATATACATATGTTCTTAGCTGTGAATAAAAGCCTAGCAAGCTCTAGGACAGGTACGTGTATGTCGTCCACAAACATTAAAGTGTGTTTCAGAGGAAAATGGAAGAAAGAAGAGAAATGGAGGGATTTATAAAAGAATTTTGATGTCAACAATTTTTTGGTACGAGAGAAAAGAAAAGATAATTAGGAAAGGAATTTTAAAAACACCTCAATTTATTTATTTATTTATTTATTTTTGAAGTTGTAGAGATTATATGAATGATCTTATTCTAGATAGAATAATCCTTTTACAAATAAAATTTTTCCTTTCATTTTCCATGCATCTCTGTACTTTAAACAAAAGAGATGGTTTTTATAATGTAATTTTCTTTCTTTCATACCAAACGACATCAAATAAATGATCTCTCACTTCTTTCTCATTTCCCTCTCTTGTTATATGCCCACTTTCTCTCCTTCTTACCGAACGTATCCTCAAAAAAACAAAACAAAACAAAACAAAAACCCTTGGAAATCAGAAACATTGACACAAAAGCATAAATATTGCTTTTGCAATCAATAATGTTCGATCGATAATGTAGTCATATGACAACCACTCTTTCTTATTTCTTTCTAAAGTTGTCTAATTAGTTTTATCAAAAAAAATAAAACATAGATTTAATATTGCATATATACAAGAAGCCCTTCAACAGGCTCTTCCACTGCCTGAAAATGACAAATATTAGCAATAAACTAGTCTTTCATAGCTCTAAACAGTGAACTTCACTCACAAATAGAAGCAATAAAACGACAACGACAATTATAGAGTCCACCGGTGACGCACATAGAAGATAATTAAAATGGAAAAAATAAACATATAAATAAATAATATATGTGTCGTAATATTATGTCATGCATTTTGATTAGTGGTGAGACAGATGTTGCGCACCCTGGTTATATTATTGGTATAGTACTTGGGAATTGGAAACATGAAAATCATAACATGAAGAACTTCTATTAATGATTCTTAATTCCATTTATTTCTCCACTCAATCTGAATTTGGTGATATGATTTTCGAGGACGACCACTCAAGATTAAGAACATGAAATATAGCAATTAATGACGTTAAGCTCGTAAGTAATTATTTCACCATGAGACTATTAATAAAATGACTCAACCACTTGTTCTTCTTCTTTTTTTTTTTTTTTGTTAAATAATTTTCTAAAAGTATTTATTAACTAAACGACTTCGGAACGATTAAGAATGACAAAAAACAACCCGTTTTTTAGTTGATCATCCTAGTACTAAAGCGAAATAAAATTATTTTACTAATTTTAATCTTTAAAGTTGTCATTTTGACAAATTCCTCCCAAAGGAATTGCCACTTGATTGGCCCTAAAAATTAGCTCTTAATCAATTTCTTTTTTTTAAGTGGCAACCAGCAACATTAGCCATCCGTCACAGAAAGGGGAAACAACGCATTGTATTTGGTAATGAGGTTTTGTATCATTTTAAAATAAAAATTAAGCTTAATTTTTTTCAATTAAAATGACACATTTGGATAGTAAAATTTTTAAAAATGGTCCTCGCCATCACCCGAGAAACTAATGGTCCTTATATAAGGTATGGATTCACATTACGTATCTAGTCATATTGTAAACATAACATCTTTACAACCATGCATTTAGTATAGTACTTTGTCTTTTAAGGAAGACAGTTAAGTTACTAAAAGAAAAAAAAAAAAAATCATGGTTCCGCTTGTCAATATCATTTTCCCTTTTTTAGCAAGTTTTAGGCAATATTTCATATCCTAAAGTTGGCATATACAATGATTATTCACTATTTATCATCAGTAAAGAACTGGAATTTACAAATGTTGCAGAGACCACATATACATATATATATATATATTATATGTATATATCTTTTGTTTTGGCTGATTGTTTGTTTGTATGCATGAAAAAAGTGTTAAGCCATTGGGGGTTTATAGAAGGGAGGGAAAAAAAAATTTGTCAAATTAGCTTCCGTGGAAATGGGATTGGATTTGGGTAGGTATTGTGTTGGGTTCAAGGAATCAATTTTTGTTCATTGGAAGTGATATATTACACACACAAACTCACAACAGTGGTCTGTCCGAGTCCAGAGTCACATTAAATGGGGGGAAGCACGGCAGTGTGTTTCTTTTAATGCTTAGCCCCAACCACACACAACCCCCTGGCTATCCCCTCTACGGCCCCATCCCTAATTTACTATCATTTATTCGTCTTAATTAAAAGCCTCTTTACTTAAGTATCACATCCCCTCTTCCATCAAATATATATATATATATAATAAATATCTCTTATCCTATGTCGGTACCTTTCAACAATACAACCCGCATAAGAGACCGGCATAACTCATGAGAGAGAACGGGTACAACTTACTAAAGAGAGAGAAAGAAAGAACTTTCCCATCAGCAATTCGGCAACACCAGATCGGAAAGTTCTCCTATATATGCATCACATCCTCACACTCTGTCATATATACATCTTCTGATACTATTTTGACAACTTATTTAAAGATGATTTTACGATATGACCTCCTATTTAAGAGTTTTTACAATATGACCTCCTACTTTCTATTATCAGCAGAAATCATTTTTAAATGATTCTAAATAATATTAATATTCATGTTAAAACTTTACAGCACAAGAACATAACTACGTGGATTATAAATCAGATTGATGAAAAATTAACCTAATTGGGTAAAACACCTTCTCATCAATAGTGCAAAAATTAGATGTCTGAAAGTAGATATTCCCTTTATTAATTGTATATAGTTAGTATATTTAGTACTTATTAAGTATAAAAGCATCCTATTTTCCGGTATTGTTTTTTTGTTGTTTTTGAAAAAATGTTTTTGAATGTCTTTTGAGGTGTAAAAGTGAAAACATCCTTTAAAACAATTATATCTTTGAATCACGTTTGGATAGTAGATGCTCTTAAAAACAGAAATAGAAAACAAAAAAAAAAATAGTGAAGTTGTTTTTTGTTAAGAAAATGAAAAATTCTTGAAAGTTATTTTCTCATTCTCATTTTCATTTTCATTTTCTAAGATTATATGTAACTTAAGATATGTTTTTAGATAGTGATGGAGCAAGTAACCCTATAATTTCTCTTAATCATCTTTCTTATATCCAAATTAATCTCTCTAAAAAAACAACTAACATAAATAATATCTCTAAAAATGCACGTTTTTCGCTTGAAAAAACAAAACCAAACATAATTTCATAAACTCAGCATCACTCTAAAAAATTCTCATTTCTATTTTTATTCTCGAAACGAAAATCATTTTCGAAACGTTATAAAAACAACTGAAACGTTGAAAAAGATGTTAATATTTTTTTTTTTTTTTTGGTTGAATAGTCAGCCAATAGGCATTCGAAACAAGGTGAACAAATGAACAGCAATTCATTTCCGGAACAACGATTCTGTGGGGCTTATTTCTTGATCGACCTGCGTTTGTCTTGGCCCATGTTGTTGCTCCATTTTTGTTTCTTTTCTTTTTGGTTGGTCTGGGTTTTTTTTTTTTTTTTTTGCTTTTATATATATTTCTTGTGTTGTTTTGATAAATAATTATTAACTAATATTATACTTATTAAAAAATAGAAGATTCTAAAAGTCTTCAAACTTAATACAAAAATATTGCTTCCCCAAAAAAAAACAAAAATGCTACAAACATTCAGATAAGTTCCGGTCGAGAAAGATTGATTAAACTCAACTTATTTTCACTTTAATATTTATATAACGCCTTATTTTCACTTTAATAGTTGTGCTATACCTCTATATTCTCTTTTTCTCTCTTTTTTCTTCTTCTTTTTCCTCCGGAAGATGTGGCTCTATTTTCAATATATATAAAGAATATATATTTAGAGCTTTTACTTTTCGAAGGAGCAAATATATGCCCACATGCATCCTTTTCACAAAAAAAAAAAAAAAAAAAAAAAGAAGCATCTAAATATATGTACATCTCTGTCCCCACATACATCCAAATATATGTACATCTCTATCCCAAAAAATTAGGTAGTATGTTATTACTTTATGTATTTCTATATTCATGTCACAATTTATTAGCGATTCAGATATTTGTCATGTTAATCTTTTTTGGGTGATAGAAATCTTAAATTGCTCAAGACGAATATCTAAAAAATAGATCTTTTCACAACATTCCTAGAATTTCTATTTTTAAAAGAGTATGAATTTGAGCTCCTTAAAAGCTACCTCTTGTTTTATGATTCAAAAATTATGTATGAAAGGATTTGGATGATTTGCAGTTCTTTACGAGGAATTTCAATCAAAATCATAAAATATGACTTATTAAAAAAATATTTTGAACAGATTTTAAAAACTATCTGAGTTTCAGTAAGACATTATAAATTTCATTTTAATTATTTTGATATACTAAGTTTTTTTTTTTAAACTTAAATCGAGATGTCATAGATTTTATTTTTCTTTTTAAAGCAAAATAAATTTTAAAGTTCTACTAAACTGGTGTCGACATGCAATGCACTCCTCTTTCCCAAAAATTAAATAAACGGAGTTTATTAGGTAACTTTGTTAAATCACATTTTTAAATCATCACTTTTTCCTTAAATGAAAATGTGGGTGTTACGAATATGTCACATAATTAACTTTTATTATGTACAAAGAAGGTGAGAAGAAACAATGAAGTTAAGGCGATAGAAGATAATCAATGCTGAGTGATCACTAATATTAGGGCCCAAGGAAAATTACAGTATATTATAATATGAGGAGTACTAATCAAAATCTATTAAAAGTTGAAATATCATCTTAAGTTGTATTATTTTTCAGCAAATTGAAAGTTGGGCCGGGTAACCATGTTTTGTTGTGCGGAAAGGAACAATTGTACACTATTCAATTAAAGGAGCCATCCCAACAAAAATATTCATTTTTAGGTTTTGTTTGGTGACAAAATTTAACTCCAATTAAACTGTATTTTTTCATCTTAAATTTTTGTCTTATTCTGAAAAGTCAGTAAAGTTTATAACTGCTTTTTAAAAAGTCAACTCAACTTAAACTTGAAAATTTCATCTCAACTCAAACTTAACTCATTCACCGAACGGACCTTTAGATTTTTTTTTTCAAGGATACAAAAAAAATTATTCCAACTAATCTGATAGTTTATCTAGTGACATAACATTTTTTTTTTTTTAGAGAAAAGGTTATTATTTGTATTATTATGTTATAGAGAAAAGGCAATGGCCAACATGGACTACGGAGATCTAATTATGCCGAGCTTGATATTTGAATTCGCCGAATCTTGAGAGTCACAGATTTGCCACCACAAGATCTATCTGAGTGATTTAAATTGAAGATTAAGAAAAAGCTAAGATCTATAGACACCAAGATAATTATCAACTAAATTTATTTAATATCTTGTATTTTTCTCTATATACTTGTCTTTATCTCATCGAAGATTCTTGGTTTTTTGTTTGTTTGTTTGTTTTTTTGGTTAATTTTCTATTTTTCAATTTATTGTTCATCGGCAAGTGAACAAAATTGGCGAGATTACAAAGATGTATTTCTTGTCGGGCCATTTTAACAGTCAACAATGGATATCTTTGACATAAGGTTCTTCTTTTTTTTTTTTTTTTTTTTAAATTTATTTCTCGTATTGAGCAGAAAATTTCTACAATTTCACTCCACTATTGTACATATAAAAAAACAAAAAAACAAAAAAGAATCAAATTTGGCCCAAATAGGTCTTTGTCCCTGGTTACGGTTGTTAATTGTTTGATACCACACAAATTTCAACTTGTGTATATATGTACCTCGTTGGATTTAGTCATGCCAATAATACCAACAACTACTTTTATTTTTTTTTATTTTTAAAATTTTTATTTTTATTTTTTTTTCCTTTTTTTTTTGCTGGAAAAAACCAACAAAAACTTGCCGACAGGCATTTTGACAGAAAATGGGCACCTGCAAGGAAATTAGATGATGGTGGACATATCCGCACCAGTTCATTCTGGCCCTTTTCTCTCTCTTTTTTTTGTTTTGTTTTTTTTTTTTGTTTTTTGTTTTTTTGGGTTAATTTACATTTACCAAAGCTGGACCAGTGGCAGTTCCAGGACAGATTAGACCGGCACACGAAGCAATTAATTCATTTTATATCTACCTTATATATATATATATATATATATTTTTTTTTTGTATTTTTTACATTTGCCTTTTCTTAAAATTAGCAAAGTGTACTTTCAAAGAAAAAAACATTAGCAAAATGTTCGTGTACTCTTTGTTCGGCAATAAGAAATAAGTTAAATTTTATCGGTTTCAACCACTATTCCTTTTACATGCGCCATAAATGATTGGGTACAATATTATAAATAAAAAAGATCATTTTAATTTTTTTTCTAACAAATAATAATTTTAATTGACGAAACACAATTTTATTAAAAAGACAGAAAAAGGACACATGAACTGATACAATTTTATTATGATACTTATATTTTACCGAATTAGTAAATTGATACTTCAATATTTAGATTGTTTATTTTAAAAGAATTTAAAATAATCAATAAACCAAAAAGGCCTCCATGCCATTTTATTACTAAATAATTTTATATTATTCTAAATAAAACTGTAAATTAATTTCTTTAATAGAAAATCTTAAAAATATTATAAAATAATCAATGAACAAAAAAAGGCCTTTTTGCCATTTCAATGCTAATTAATGCTTTTTTTTTTTCCTTTTACCTAATTTCTAGACCAAGGGTCCATTTGGTAAATGAGTTTGAGTTGAAAATTTTAAATTTCAATAGTAATTTTTGTTGATTTTTCAGAAAATAAAAAAAAAAATTTAGAAAAGATAAAAAAAATTTTCAAAAAAAGACAAAAACTGATATGAAAATTTTAATTTAAAATGGTGTTCCAGACACCCTAAGATACCATATAAAATATTTTGTCTCCAAAGACGACTTCAAAAGTTTTCTGAAGACATTTTTTTAAAATACAAAGTCCTCATTTTAACGAGTTCTATACTCATCTTAACATTACATCTAATGGCTTCACTTTTTTTTTTTTTTTTTGTTTCCTTTTCCTCTATGTAAAGACAATTTGTGTCTCCCTCCAAAAAAAATTAATTAATAAATAAATTTGTTGTGTATATCTTTTAATTTTCTGCCTATAATATTTATTGATAAAGAATTGTGAATAACTCTCTACAACCAAAAATTGCTCTCGGAGATGGATTCATTTACTCTGCTAATTTGGTGAATGGGACATACGGAGCTTTGGAAGGTGAGCGAACAATCAGTTTTGTCCATTCGATCTGAATTTTACGGATGCGATTAACTGATTATATCAAAACAAGTTTCAGGCATAAGGGCACTCTACTATAAAATATATCAAATGTTTAAAATTATTTTTTTCACTATATCCTAAAATTTTTTTTTTTTTTTTATACAAAAAGTGGATATTTCAAAGTGGGAATCTCTCAACGTCAAAAATCTAGACAAAGCTTGGAGCAAATTCCTTTAAATAACCTTGTATTTAGAATTTTAGAATTTTGGATTGTTCAAGAAATGTAAGACGAGGTAGAGGTGATGCAAACTATCAGTATTTATTATATATTTGGATCACAATTTCGATATTATTTAGAGCTTTTTTTTTTTTTTTTTACAGAATTTTCTCTCACGATATTTTTCAACCCTGTGATTTCTAAACGGGGACTTAAATTAAACAGACAACTAGAAAATTCCTTTTTATTTTTCTGAATGAAATAAAAACTTCAATTGGAGAAAAAAAAAAAAAAAGGAACTACTTTTAAGCTTTGTTTGAAATCCACTTCTAAACTTTTTTTTTTTTTTTTGAGGAAACACTTTTTGGTGAATTTTTGAGGAGACACGTTTAAACTTTTGATTTAACTCCTTAAATAATAAATATGGACCATTCTATTTTTAGATCTAAGCTAACGCACTATATATGCGATTGTACATCTTTGTTATGAATGCTATTTGTGAGAATAGACTACGGAGTCTGATATTTGTTATATGACAATGTGTTGGGAGATTTTATTTTATTATTTTTTTTTTTTCAAGTGTCTACTCTCAATAATAGGACTTTATGGTGGCAATTAAAGAACAATTAATGTGAGATTCATTGATTTTTCTTCTTCTTCTTCTTTTTTTGGTAGCCTCTCGTTAGTTAATGCACATGACTCCATATAATAGTCAATGATACATTAATTTTTGCATTAAAAAAACATAAATGTTGCTTTTTTATATGTCTTTTTTGTTTTGTTCTAATTTTTGAGGTAAATACATAAACGTCTTTTGGTACTTTGCTAAAAAGAAAGTTCATAAATCAACAGCCAAATAAAAATAAAAAGGGTGGTCTGTATATGTCACAACTCATACCTCTCTTTAATAAGATATCATCCATTTTGGATCTCGTGTCCTCATGGTTTTGTTTTTAAACTTATTTAAAAAGGCCTCAGACCATTAGAAAGTCTCTTTACTTATAAACCATCACATATATTAATTATCAAGAGATGTGAGACTACATAACAACTGAGATCCTGTGAGAGCTCTGATACATAACTTTTGGTATTATTGTTCATTTTCATACTGTAGGGAGCTCACCTGATACCATTGTCTCTAATTTACTTATAAATTATCATCCCAAACATCAACTTTTAAGGTATAACCTAAGGCAATAGAGATCGAAAGTACTAATCATCACATGGCCACACTTCCAACTGGGAACCTAGCTCTGATACTATTTGTAATGACCTGTGTCTCAGATGTTAAATAGTGAAACTGCAGGTACAACCAACATACAGGCTCAGTATCACTATTTATAGCTGAACTTTCAGATGTTAATGGTATTTTGAATCTGGTGTGGTTAGACATTAAAAAAAAAAAAAAAAAAAGCACAACTAATGTTTTGAACCATAATATTTAATGAGCTTTTTTCCCCTTCTTTCCATTCCTTTTATTTTAAATCCCAATTTCAGTGAGTGTATTGCTTTATTGATATACTTTTACAAAATTACCAAACTTTAAGAATTATTTGTTTAAACAATAATGTCTTTTTTTTTTTTATTGAGAAAGACCATAATGCCCAAGTTTAAAATAACAAAATCAACGTTTTTTAACAGTTGATGCTTCCTCAAATTGGCACGCTGCTTTATTTTGACAACTTAAACTATCCGTATTTCCTACCATTAAAAAATAAAATAAAATTCTATTATTTTCCTCAAAAAAAAAAATTTTTTTTTGTTGCTGAAATTCTCCCAAAACTATTTGATTAATTAGCCTATGCAGTTTTGATTTTTGATTTTTGATATGGGAGTTTGAATTCACACGTTCTCATTTAGAGGTCCATCCTTAAAAGTGATGTTTTTGTTAAAGCTTCGCCCTCTGGTAGAATGAGCCAAGTATTAATACAATTATAATTTCAAATACTCTCAAGTAAATGATGGAAGGGGACGTGGGTAGACAGACGGACAGTTTGTAGACGGGATGTTTCGGTTTTATAAAGTAACTATTTAGGAAAAACTTAGGGGGTATTTGGAGAGTTGGTTCATTCCAACTCAAACCATACTGTTTTTTGTCTTTTTTTTCAAAAAGTTTTTGTCTTTTTCTCAAAAAGTTTTTTATCTTTTCTGAAAATTTAAAAAAATTTACTATTACAACTAAAATATTTCAACTCAAACTAACCAACCAAACACCCCCTTAAAATCGATACCGTTCGTTGTGCATGATAGACGACATGCGGTTTGTGCCCAATTAGACCTTTTGTCTTTTGTATTTCTCAAAATGGACGGTTTGAATCCCCGGTTTAATGACTTGCCACTACTTAAATGGCAGGACAAGCGGCCAAGCGAGACAATTTGATGGTATTTTTGTTCATCAATGATGACACGTTCTTTTATTATTATTATTATTATTATTATTTACTAACAAGAAAAAACAAAATGAGTATCATTAAAAGGGTTGAAGAAAAATTTAAAATCTAAAGTGGTTTAGACTTTTGGCTCCGATCTTTATTTTTTAGGTTGATTTCCAAAAGTTCATACTCCAATTAACTATAGTACCAATTTCCATTTCTCTTTTTCTCCTTTTCTCCCATACATTTCAATGAAATTTAAACTTTAATGATGCATTTGACAAAACAGTTTGAGTTGAAATTTTTAAGTTTGAGTTGGTTGACTTTTTAAAAACTAGTCATAATTTTTATTGATTTTTCAGAAAAAAAATAAAAATTAAGATGAAAAATATGAATTTAAGATAGTTTATCAAACGGAGGCTAAAAGTTTATAATTTTTTTTCATTTAAGTTGAAATGAGATTTTTTTTTGTCAAACGTTTACAATAATGAAGATAACGAATGAGATCCAAATTATCCATTAAAATCATTATACATTTTAGGCTTTTATATTATTAAGTAATCACAATTTATTTTCAATTCACACGTCAATCAAATACACATTTTGAGTAAAAATTCAAAATTCCAAATCTAGCTTATTGTCTGAACAGCCCTGAATCTAAAATATTTTGAAAAAAAAAAAAAAAAAAAAAGAAGAAGAAGAAGAAAAAGAAAAGGAGGGTAAAAATGCGTGGGGGAGCCTACAGGGTAGGAACTTGTGCGTGTGTGAGAGAGTGAGAAAGACAAAACGGTGAGCGTTATAGAGAGAGAGGGAGAGAGGAGAGAAAAGAAAGTTGAAAATGGCATTTCACCAGCCGAACCCAAATCCAAAAAGCCTTTTTAAGCCCTGCCAAAACTGCCTTCCCCCAACCAATCACTTTGCCATAATCACAATAAAAGAAAAAAAAAAAAGAAAGAAGGAAAGAAAGAAAAAAACCATCTTTCTTTCTCTCTCTAAAAGAAGACTCCACTCAGAGAGCAGAAAAGCAGACAGAAAACGCAAAGGAGAGAGAGAGAGAGAGAGAGAGAGTACTCAGAAGAAGAGGTTTCTGCTGTTTGGGGCTTTGGCTACCTTCTTTCGCTGTGTGTGTTGCTGCTATGGGTTCGAACGACAGGCTCTTCTCTGTCGTTTCATGCAATGTCCGAGGAGAAGCTGGAGCTGGAGTTGATGCTGATGCTGATGCTGATGCTGATGCTGAAGCTGAAGCTGCCCTTGGTCCTGCTGAAGAAGAGGTACCTTCTGACTGCGCCTTTGTAAATCGAAGGTCGTTTTCGCGCATTCGCAGATTCTGCTCAGTACAATGTAGCCCTTTCTCTCTGTAAAAAAAAAAAAAAAAAGGTTAACAAAAAAGAAAAGGAAAAAAAAAAAGAAAAAGAAAAGAAAGAAAGAAATCCCATCTCCATTGTTTGGAAAAAGGCAGACAGGATGGAGCCAGGCAAAAATTTATATTTACATATTTTCTTTTTTCGTAGAGGAAGAGGTGGGAAAAAAAGAAAAGACAAGAAAATCTCCCACCCTTTTACTTTATTATTTTTATCCTCCTCTTTGTTGGGTTTTCTCTGTGTTTTTTGTTTGTCGTTTTTTTTTTTTCGTTTTCTGGGTTTTTCATGAAAATTAGAGGCGGACAAGAAGCGTACGATTCGTCATCGCATTTGGGTTTTCGTCACCACATTCTGAAATGCGGAGAAGAAGACCTCTGTTTGTGAAACATTTTTCATTATTTTGTTCATGATGATTATGTTTATGATGACGATGATGATATATGTACCTTTTTTTCCCCAATTTTCCCATACATTTAATGACCGAGCTTGTTTTTTTTTTTTTTTTTTTTTTTTTTTTTTCCAAAAGATTATAACAATATAGTATGTTCTTTCCTATGTGATTTGCCCATCTCGTACCGTTAATCTTTTTTTTTTTTTAATTTAATTTCTTGTTCTTTAATCTCCACTTCACATTTATACCTGTTTGTTCTTCTTCCTTCTGTCATTTGATAACTGACAATGGAACAGATACATTTTTTCATCTCAGAGCTTTTGATGTTACTGTGTATCTTTCCTGTAAAATTTGAGCTTATTATTTTTGTGGCATGATACGATGACATTTATTCTACAAAATAGTAACGTTGAAAATATGTAACACTAGTCTATAAAGTAAATTTCACAGTTTCACCTCTGGCTTCTACACTTTACCGCATAGGATATATATACAGGACGATATTTGGATGTATATGTATATTGGTCTATAGGACGAACTTTGGTGAAGAGCACTAGCCTGTATATATGGATATATATATATATATTTATATCCTGCCAATTTTTGTTGGATCTTGTTGAATGTCTTCTTCTTCCTTCTGTCATTTGATAACTGACAATGGAACAGACATTTTTTCATCTCAGAGCTTTTGATGTTACTGTGTATCTTTCCTGTAAAATTTGAGCTTATTATTTTTGTGGCATGATACGATGACATTTATTCTACATAATAGTACCGTTGAAAATATGTAACACTGGTCTATAAAGTAAATGTCACAGTTTCACCTCTGGCTTCTACACGTTACTGTATAGGATGTATATATACAGGACGATCTTTGGATATATATATTGGTCTATAGGACGAACTTTGGTGAAGAGCCCTAGCCTGTATATATGGATATATATATATATATATTTATATCCAGCCAATTTTTTTTGGATCTAGTCGAATGTCTAGTCATGATCTGTTGTGATTAGTTAATTGTTAGATTTAGCCGGCGCTTGGTGGTCATAAGGTTTAATTATGTGTTTGAGATGGTATAATGATTTGAGCAGGTCCAACGTTGAATGCAACTAGTGTTTTTGAGCAGACTGAGATGGTTCCTTGTCTTTTCTTTATGGTATAGCATTTGGGGTCGTCTTCGCAGTGTTCTTTGATTCTTAATGAAAAGTATCGAGGCGAAAATACTTATATCTCAGCATTTTTATTTGTTCTCTTTGTTTATTGGACAAATATTCTTCATTCAAGATGATTGGCTCTGACGTGCGTTGGACTTCCTTGTAAATGGATTCCGTTTGATTGTTGAAAGGGACTTAAATCAGCGTCTCATCCTCTTTTCCGATTAAGAATCTTTGTGTTTTCTGTTCCTCGTTAGTGGAATCTTGTTTCTTTTGTCGTCGGTTTTGTTCAACCATATTTCTCTCTTTACTCATTCTGATTAACGAACAAACTTGTCCATAAACTCGCTAAAAAACTGCAGATATGGAACTTAATTCTAAGTAATGGTCACAATTGTCCTTCAAAATCATGGTGTTCCTTCTTTGGTTTGCATGATCTGTCAGATTAAATTTGAAAAAAGAAAAGTTCCGTAATTTATTTTTGTCGTATTTCTGCATTCTCTTGCAGCTTTGTTGGCACCTGTTCTTTGGCAGATATTCTCTTAGTGACGGATCTTTTCCTTAGTTGACCTCTGCCATGGCTATATATATATATATATATATATATATATATATAATGTTAATAGATTAGTTTTATTTGGATTTTTTGTGAACCAACTTGTATGTGAAAAGAAATTCGTTCCTCTGAATTGTCGTTATTGCCTTCACAGATAGCAATTTTCTCGAGCTTTCATCATTTGTTGTCTTGAGATTCTACAAATTCTACAACAAAAAAAGACAGGAAAACCAGAAAACCTTGTTCTATCTGATGTTGGGTTTCTTCTGATTTCTGTCTTTCTTTGTTATTTACTTTTCAAAACTCTTGGCTCTTTGCCGGCTTCTAACAATGAACTTTTACTTTTGTAACTGCATTTTGTTCCCAAGTAATTGGTTTCTTTTTTCTTTGCATATACCGAAGGGTATCTGCTTATTCCAACTGATTCTACAATCTGTAATTCCATTTTTCATCTTGTCTAAACCAAAATGTACATTATGATCCTAAACAATCCATTGATCAAAATTCTTTGTTACGTCATTTCCGATATTTCGGCGATATTTTTTACCGCGGAGATGATCGCTGTTGTTTGAATATACTCCACTGGTGATTTCTTGCAAATTTTGATTTACCGCCTACGTTTATGTTTTAGTTTTTATTATTAAAGTTTTCATCCCTAGTTTTGTTGCTCATATTTTTCTCATTTTTCCATTTAATGATTGCCAGAAAGATTGAAATTCGTCACGGATTTCCTTTAGGCCTCGTGTACTTTCAGAAAATCCTTGGCCTTTTTTCATTTGTACGTGTATCATTATCACCTGCTTGATACGTTTGTTGACTTTTGCTGAAGATTTTAGATTTTCTGCAGTGATTTTGTTGAAGCCCTGAAAATTTCAAACTTCATTGCCGTATAAACAGACACATGCGCAGAAAACAGATTTCAGGATAAACTTCACATTTTTGTCTTTGAATTATAGGTCCAATTACGTTTCAGTCCGGGAATTTTGTATCATAGCAATAGTCCTTCCATCTAAAACACTAAAAAAAAAACAAAAAAAAATGTAGTATTTACCACGGGAAGATCATGTATGTTCAAGATCACATGCGTTTTGAGAATTTTTGAGAATTTACAACTTTTATGATTGAATTTCAAATTTAGCAAGGTTCTGTAATTAACCATGATTAAAATGTACTTTTATATTTATGTGGTTATTTAGTCCTTTTTTAACAGTATTTTGGACTGAAAGATTATTATGGGATTATTTGACGGTTTAAGAACGGACTTTTGGACGTTTTGAAATTCAAAACTAAAACAGGATTGAATTGTACATGGTTCAGGAACCAAAAAAAAAAAATTTAGATTTACATGGTTTTTTTTTTTTCTTTTTTTTGGTTTTAAAGTTTCTCTCTCTTTCCTTTCCTGTATGATATGATGGTGTTTTACCTGCATATGTAGGACATCTATGTCGTCTGGGGAAGACGCAAACCTAGACCTGTTTGTTTCTGTCCTGTTTGCTAGTGACATTGGCCCAAAATTGTCCTTGTTATTTTTATGGATAACGGGGGTCAAATCTTTGTACAGATATCAATATGCAAATACTCCGTACCTGGTAAAAATTTGTTTTTGTCTATTACAACTACTAGTCTGCTACCTTATGAGAACTTATTCACTGAACTGATATATCTCAGATTATGAGATTATCATGGTTTCGTGGTATATTCATTCAATTAAAATATTATATTTGGACATTTTATGCACATTAGCCTTTTATTTTATATTTCTCTCAATTAATGTGTATTACAATAAAAAAAATCTCTTGTTTTAAAAATGGTCAAATTTAATGTAGAAAAACATAAAAATACTGCTTTATCAAATGAAGTTTCTGAGTTAAAAAATTTCAAAAAGAAATCAAAGGTCTTTGGGAGTGTTTGGTTCACCATTTCAAACCATAAGATTTCAATTTATTTTTGTCTTTAAAAACAATCAACAAACTTTTTAACTAGTTTTCAAAAAAATTAAACAATTCTAATTTAAATATTTTAATGCAAAAATAAGGCACCGTTTAGTGAAATGGTTTAAGATGAAATTTTTAAGTTTGAGTTGGTTGATTTTTCAAAAACTAGTTATAGTTTTTGTTGACTTTTCAAAAAAAGACTAAAACTAATATGAAAATTTTGAGTTTAAGATATAATGTCAAACGGACCATAAGACCTAAGTAGCCAATGCGATGTGGAACGATCCTCGCTCGCATTGGCTACCTAACCCTGATGTACCTTGATTGTGGAGTTGCAACCTAAGGTCCGTAGGCCATCGGGGGGAGTCACGACCTAGGCTTTGAATGCCTGCAACAATGGCTTACTGGTCATGATTGTCGTTATTATTTATCCCGGGAGCAAGATTTGAACTTTCTATATGAATTTGTTTTAATGTGCTTTGTTTTACATATGTACAGTTTGTTCGTATCTGCTATTTTTTATTTGATGTATTTTATTTTGTTTTTGTTTTTTTGGTTTTAAAATGATAGTTAAATGATATTGTAGGCACTTTGGAAAAAAAATTTGTATTGTTAGACATTGATTGTTAGAAAGGGGGATTTTTTATGTGACCTGTAAAATTAATCAATAATTTGTTTGTTTCGTATGTTTCATTTTATTTCATTTTGAAAATTAATTTTGAGGTAAAAAATTAGTTTTGTTCCAAAATGGCATTTAGATGTATAATGAAATGATCATTATGAAAAGGAAATAATTTTCCCAATGATGTTTAGATAGACGTTGAAAACAATTATTTAAAAAAAATAGTTTCATAATCAATTTCTAGTAAGACCTTATGTCCATAGTTTATTTTAATAGTTATATAGACGAGGATTTGTTCCTCTCTTTATTGTGAATATATTGCAAAAGGAGTATCTTAATCGGAGTTGAAACAAAAAAGTTATATTTTGAAACTGGAAGTAAAAGAGAAAAGTAGCAAAGAGACAAGTTTTTAAATCCGAAAACATTACTATGCAAAACATGTTTGAAATCAAAATTAATAAGGTTAAAAATGAGGGGATGGTAATTTTATAAATGAGTTCCATTTTCATTTTCATTATAAAATGAAAATGAAATTTCAATTTGGAATTTGGTCACCACGTCATTTTCATTTCAATGGATCAAACCTACGAAAGAGACGAGCAATTTTGTCTTTGCAAATTTTGTGAAAACATCTTAAGAAAAATAGACATTTTTTTTTTCCCTTTTTAATATTTGTCTGGATTTTTGACCATTTATACTTATTTAATTAGAAGTAAAAAAAAAAAAAAAAGGCGGAAACTATTATAATTAAGGCATTATATGGATTTTTTAGGAACGTTACAAATCTCCAAAAACAGCAGGGTGAAAACATATAGGTTTCTTTTATAGGCACCCCAGATGTGTATTGGATCAAGGCTTCGAGCACTTGGATACTAGGCCTGGCCCACACAAGATTCATTCACAATCTCACTTGCTTGTTTCATTTTGGGTTGTATTGCAACATTGCCAACGTAATGAACTGAGATGGAACAAAGTTGGCCCATTTTGTTGCAGTCCTTTACATGTGGGATAGCAACGCAGAGAGGTAGCTTTATGCCAACCCGTCCACAATGAACAACAATTTCCGTGCCCGTTCTGATAACATGTTATTTTATTTTATTTATACTTAAATATTGATGTGTTAAAAACTTTTTCGTTAGTGATTATAGATATAATCTAATGATGATATCATATCTAACTTCATTTAAGTATGCAGAATTCGAATCCTCTCATCTATAAGTTAAAAAAAAAAAAACTTTTCCGTTGTTAGATTTTGGAGGATGTCATTCTTCATGAGTTTTATTAGATTTTATAAATAGATCCGATCTCGAATGAGAGTTTAATCTTATGTTCTACGGGATCATTCGCATTGATATTTGTAAGCTTTGTTTAGTTATTTATTTGAAAGAATATTTTACTCACCCATTGCAAAATATTTGCTGGCTGCAAGATCTTGGATTTAGGTTATGATTCATGGTGTCTCTCATATTTGATTGTGTCCTTGCATCATACTTTTTTATAATAATATTAAAAGACGGTGTAATTGTAAATTCTCTTTAGTTATTTCAGTATAATTATTTTTTGTCGAAATTTTTTTCTCATAAATAGAAAATCTTGACAGAAAAAAATAATAATAATTAAAAAAAAAAAAAAAAAGCTAGAGAATAGTTGTAATTAGCCCGCTGATGAAGACACAAAACCCACCTTCATTTGAAAGCTCACCACCCCACCCCCGACAATCATATCAGACCATATCATAATGTAATCAATTAACTGTTCACTAAAAAAATACAATAAAATTAAAAAAAAACAATAATGCCAAATGAAATGACGATTATCACCCTGGAACAGAGATTTCATTCTCCTATTCTTTCGTGGCACTCTCGTAATTAAGCGGAACAGCGAAACCCAAAATCAAAATTCAAAAAATTTCCCCAAAAAAAAAAAAGGCGGGGCGTTTTGTTTGGGAAAACCGAAAATATCCAACCAATCAAGCCCGGATGGGTCCCACGTGCTCGGCTGGCAAAACCTCCATCATTTTAATCATGGTAAAAACTAACCGTGGTTTAGAACAACCGTTACTATTCCAACTCACCCACCCCCTGTTTTGAATCCCTTTCTTTTCTGTATATATTCCCGGGATCTGGTCCAGAGTAGTCCTCACACTTTCGTTTGGAACATCGACAGGCGTCTTGATAAACGCCGACCTTTGCTTCTTCTTCCTTCTTCTTCGGTTTCCGATTCTCTCCCTTTGTTTTCTGATTTCCTCGTTCTTTTTCTCGGGAAAATGAGAGAGTGCATTTCGATTCACATCGGTCAGGCCGGTATTCAGGTCGGAAACTCCTGTTGGGAACTCTACTGCCTCGAGCATGGCATTCAGGTACATTCCTCTTCCTTTCCTATTCCTTTCCTTTTCTCTGTTAATGGAGGTTGTTCTTGATCTGGAAATGTTTGGGATTTTCTTTTTGGCAGCCTGATGGTCAGATGCCGAGCGACAAGACGATCGGTGGAGGAGATGACGCCTTCAACACCTTCTTCAGCGAGACCGGCGCCGGAAAGCACGTTCCTCGTGCCGTGTTCGTGGATCTGGAGCCCACCGTCATCGACGAGGTGAGGACCGGAACCTACCGCCAACTCTTCCACCCCGAGCAACTCATCAGCGGCAAGGAAGACGCTGCTAACAACTTCGCTCGTGGCCATTACACCAGTAATTCCTCTTTTTTTCTGATTTCTTATGTATTTGGTTTTGATCCGATCTTCATTTCGTATTTCTATGATCTGATTTTGATTTGGATGTAGTTTTTATCTATTGATTTGTACTATGGATTTAAATTTTTAAAGCCTAATTTTGCTTTTATTATGCTATACTCAGTTGGTAAGGAGATTGTTGACCTTTGCTTGGACCGGATCCGGAAACTGGCTGACAACTGCACCGGACTCCAAGGTTTCTTGGTTTTCAATGCCGTTGGTGGTGGAACCGGATCTGGACTTGGTTCGCTCCTTCTGGAGCGTCTCTCCGTGGATTACGGCAAGAAGTCGAAGCTCGGCTTCACAGTCTACCCGTCGCCGCAGGTTTCCACGTCGGTGGTGGAGCCGTACAACAGCGTCCTCTCGACGCACTCACTCCTGGAGCACACTGATGTTGCGGTGCTTCTTGACAATGAGGCCATCTATGACATCTGCCGTCGATCCCTCGACATCGAGCGCCCTACCTATACCAACCTCAACCGTCTTGTCTCTCAGGTATGAATTTGTATATTGGTAGATCGTATTACGAAAGTTTATTCTGTCAACAATAAGTTAACGTAGGAAATTACCATTTGTTTTTAAATGATCTGGTCGCCATTTAATCTGTTTTTGGTAATTGGACTGTTGTTTGATGTTTATTGATACCAGTAAGTATGCATCTGCCATGTAAATTTTTATTGCTTTCCAATGTTTTCGAGTTAGTCATTTCCATAGATTTGGATTCATTTTTTGATATCTTAAATTAACTCCTGTTTATTGTTGTTTCACAGGTGATCTCATCGCTCACTGCATCTCTGAGGTTCGACGGAGCCCTCAACGTTGATGTGACTGAGTTCCAGACCAATTTGGTCCCTTACCCGAGGATCCACTTCATGCTTTCTTCCTTTGCTCCGGTGATCTCGGCAGAGAAGGCATACCACGAGCAACTCTCTGTGGCGGAGATCACCAACAGTGCATTTGAGCCATCATCCATGATGGCCAAGTGCGACCCTCGCCACGGCAAGTACATGGCCTGTTGCCTGATGTACAGGGGAGATGTCGTTCCCAAGGATGTCAATGCTGCTGTGGCAACAATTAAGACCAAGCGAACCATCCAGTTCGTCGACTGGTGCCCCACTGGATTCAAGTGTGGTATCAACTACCAGCCACCGACCGTTGTCCCTGGAGGTGACCTCGCCAAGGTTCAGAGAGCTGTGTGCATGATCTCCAACTCCACCAGCGTCGCTGAGGTGTTCTCACGCATTGACCACAAGTTCGATCTCATGTATGCCAAGCGTGCCTTTGTGCACTGGTATGTTGGTGAGGGTATGGAGGAAGGAGAGTTCTCAGAGGCACGTGAGGATCTTGCTGCTCTGGAGAAGGATTATGAGGAAGTGGGTGCAGAGTCTGCTGAAGGTGAGGATGGTGATGAACCAGAGGACTACTAATTGTTCTTCGGTTTGAGTACCTGGTTGCGTGCTTTGTTATGTAATCGAATCTGCATTTTCCTTTTCATTACTTTGAATGTTTTGTGGGTGTAGTGTGGAATGTACTTGCTTTATACCAGTATCTTATCAATATGCTTGTTTGTGACTCTGTAAGTGTTATGTTATCGCCATGACTCCTTAGCTCTCTCCCTCTCTCTTCACAAAGTAGCAATTCGAATTCGTGCAATGCTAGTGTGAAATTCAAATTCATTCTTCATGATGAAAGAAAAAAACTAACAGAGAACATCTAGCATGAAAATAAAACAAAAAGGGAAATTATCTGTCATTTTACATTTTTTGCGGGAGACTGTCGAGTGATTACGCTGTATGTGTGCAAATGTTTTCGAAGCCCATATATTCCTTGTGCCGAATCTTTTCAATCGAGTGTGCTATGCCAACCCCGCCTGTTCAAAGAAGCAAAAATTAGTACTATTTTAAAGAGGAAGAGAAAGCAAAGGAAATAAGAATGAAGGAGATTACAAACTTCAAAACGAAAGCAGAGGTACTACATATACATGAATATTTGCGCTTCTGTGGATTAAACATACCTAGTGCTATTGCACTGATGATCATCATTGAGGCCAAAATGAAGATAATCACCGATGTTCTTCCTGATCTGTGGATCACCTTTCCGACCACGCTTTGTCCTAAAATAGCAGCAATGGTGGACACTGCAGCGAAGTAGAGAGCTACGAGAAAGAAATTTAATGAATTCGAGAAAATCAGACAATGATCCAATACGAGTGGCAATGGTGGCTAGCTCAACATATATATATTTTTAACGAATCGTTATTTCGACTGACAAGGTGATTACCATAAGGAATGGGAAACCGTTTTAGAAGGTAGTATTCCACGACGGACATGGATGAAGAAAATGTCAGGATCAGGGTGACTGTGGCACTTGACACCTACACAAATTTTCATTTGAAGCAATAAGCATTGGAAAACTGTACTAGAGAAAGTAATCAATGAAGCATCTCTTGAGCAATAAAGTTAAGGTTTGCTCTTGTTTCTTACTAGAGACAATATGAACCGAATTGTACAAACTAATTAATTCTATATGTCCTGAACTAAGAATTAACTTGGGAGAACTTGGATTTCAGTTTGTTCAAGTTAGTGACGCTGTTGACATTCAAAAGATGATTAGTAATACCTCAATAGGGATTCCGAGGTCTAGAAAAAGTGGACCTAGTATCACTCCACCACCAACACCAAGCAATCCTCCAAGAGTTCCAGCGAATACGCCCAAGGCACAATAAGCAATTAGGCGATTGACTCGGTAGTTTGTGACTCCTCCTTTGGATGCAATCACTCTCCGTCCCTTATACAAGCTAACTGCTTCATAAAGAGTTACTCCGATCGTCGCTGGGATCTAAAAGATGCTACATACTTGAGAAGGAAAAAAAAATGCTTTTGGATTGAAAGAAATGCATTTGTTTTTCTAGTATAATGGCAAAAAAGAACCTGTGAGAAATTTAGTAGCCAATACGTCAATGAACAAGTCGCTGTGTGATTCTGTACCAAAGAACAAGTCCTATCAGTTCCAATCCTTAGGGCAAAATAAAGAAATTCCAAGTTGTATTTAACTTGGAAAAGAAATTAAATCTCACTAAAATGCTTGAGACCTTGCCAATTTGCAGGATAAGTATTAGTACCCAAAGAGCAACAAGAAGTCCAAGTTCCTTCCAACAAATATTCTCGTAGAGAGAAACCTGCGATATAAAAGTTGAACGAGTCAGCTTCCAGGATCATAGAAGTGAAATTCTTCTGCTGGAAAAACCAGTACCTTTGTTGTATTAGGCCCCCTAATTTCCACTGGATTGCTATCCTTGATTTCAATTTCTTTGTCATTAGTAGCTGGTAAGAGATGGTGTATTAGCTTGGAAAAGATTTTGGATCCAAATGTGAACAGTTTTAGGAACTCTACCGGCATTTGACTCGCAATACGCTTGTATGTGGCTAATCATCTCCTGAAATTTCAAAAACTAGTAAGAAAAGATCAACATGACAATAACAATATATACATATATATATATATAAAAAAGAAAAAGAAATCACCACCTTTTGTCTTATGGTTTCCTTTTCCCATGTTTCCATGCCTTTGAGAAATGCCCTGATTCCGGTCGCTGTAGAGACAATTCAGCAGAAGATGATCAAATTAGTTGCTCAATATGATGAAACAAGGGAATGTTGATTAAAATAAATAATAATAATAATAATAATAAAAAGAAGCTCAGGGCATTTCTTGTTACCTAGAAAGACAATGACTAGCAAAAGTATGATCATCCACTCCGCAAAAAGCACGTTCAGAGTAACGCCGATACTGATTCCTAGAATCTGCATCGGCTGAAAAAGGAGTGCTAGGTCATAATCTATTACGGGACACCCAAGTGTTTGATGCCTTTTTCTTAAGTTAAAAAAAACTGTGGCCGTTGCTCCACCAAATATCATACCTGGAGGAGAAAAAAAAAAAAAAACACTCAATAGCTTAAACTAGTAGAAGGCGTGCTAACGTTGGATTGCATATACTGTTGACATGGTGACAAAATGGAGTGTCTATTTGCGGACTTTTGAACTCATGGTCTCCCAAGAAGCTTAAGCTAGTCGGCTAACAGTAACGTATCTTTTTTTTTTTTTTTTCAATTTTTATTTTTAATTACAATCTATCAATTCAATTGATATTTAAGAAGCAAAGATACTAAAAACAGAAGAGGAAACATCATTGGATATTGGATAGTTACACTTCGACACGGCTGCCGATGACTTCTGATCAAACCCGACAATGAGAGTAAGCATTGGCACAAAAATGCCACCTCCACCAGCTCCCCCTACACTCCCAAATGCTGATCCCAACAATCCAATCAGCCCGCCAACCACAATTTTCCAGCCTAATTTCATCTCCTGTAACAAAAAAGAAACCTTTTTCATTAGAACAATCATTTTATTCATACAAATCACTACTAATTACTCAGTTGACGTTTACATCAAAATCCCACAAATACCAAAAATGCCAATACAAAAATCGGCGGTTAAGGAGTGTTGAACCTACAGGCCAAACATGGTGATAATAGCCCGACCCCGACCTGCGGGTGGTCAGTTGTGAAGAAGTGTTAGAGACTCTTGTCACGTGATCGGGTTCAACTTCATACCCTTCAGCGCCTTTGCCACAGCACGAAGCGAAAACAAGAAAACTAAAAACAAGAATTCCCATGAGCCGCATTGTACGCATGTTTTTTCGGTTCAACTCGGTCGAGTGTGTGCTCAAAATGACGAGAATGACTTGTCCTTTTTATACAGAGGAAATATCAAAGTGATTTATTGCAGAAGATTCAAACACTTGGCCTCATACATGGTTGAGGAAGGCCAAATTAATTCCAAAACCAAGTGAGGTGCCCCATGACGTGGGAACCTTCTGTTATGGTGTGTTAGTTTTTAGTGTCGTTTTTTTTTTTTTAATTTTTTTTTTAATTTTGACCCCATATTTTTCTAATTTTTTAAGTGAAGAGTGTATTATGATTTGTTGAAGAGTTGTAGTGGCCAGTAGATGTAAGGAACTTTAACTATTTGTGGTGCAATTTCCCATTTTATCACATTAGTGCGATATCAGGGTTTTTTTTTTTTTTTTTAATTTTTTTTTCCTTAGGTAAATGTCACTATCAAACTCTCTCTCTCTCTCTCTCTTGTTGAAGATCCACGACAGCTTTCACTACCCTTACTAGCAAACAACTGCAAAGCCGAAAAATGGGGACAAAATATTAAAAATGTAGAGAAAAAGGTAAATTTTAGAGAAGAGAAAAGTTTGGAGGAAGTGAGTGACGTGTGAAGTCAAAAAGTCGAAAATAATAAATACTAAAAAATAATTTTCTGTTTGTTCATGATAATGGACGTAATAATGTAATCCAATGTACTTATTAATAAACCAACAATGTAATGATAGTTGTATGGATAATATATTATCAATATTCACATAAGTCTTATTTATCACTGACTGACTTTTTTAATGCATCCACAACTCTTTTTTCATAAGCGTTTTTGAGGGCACTAGGGAACCTTGATGAATCAATCACCAAGTATCCACGCAAAGTTTGTTGGCGTTATATACGTACACATATGTCTATACATGTAATGGTAGTTTTTGAGGGCACTAGGGAACCTTGATGAATCAAATCACCAAGTATCCACGCAAAGTTTGTTGGCGAATGGCACATTATATATTTATACATATGTCTATATATGTAATGGTAGTTATATGGAGAACATATTATTAATATTAACGTACGCCTTATTTATCACTAATTGACTTTTTTAATGCATCCACAACTCTTTTTTCATAAGCATTTTTTAGGGCACTAGGGAACCTTGATGAATTAATCACCAATTATCCACGCAAAGTTTGTTGGCGAATGGCACATTATTTTCTGTCGTCATATACGTATACATATGTCTATATATGTATGAACAAACATTGTAGAACAATAAATAGTTGCGAAGAGATATTGCAACACATTTTTAAGGTTTCCCTAAAACTTCCATGTCTATTAAATCTCGAGGAAGTTTTAATGCATTACATAAAAACGATATAAGTGAGGATATATTAGTTGCATTAGCATATTTATTATTTATATATTATATGTATTTAGACACACAGACGCGAGCGCATGTATATACGGGATGTATTTGCATTTGCGCCAAAGAGGTTTAATATTTTCTTGGAAAAATGTGTGGTTTTTGCTGAATCCATGAAAAATGCAAAAAATTCACGAAATTTTAAACAGGGACGTTAATCTTCCGTCTTTATTAATTTCGCTAATGAATTGATATGTACCTCATAATTAGCCATTTCTTTTGGCTCAAACCAAGTACCGTTATCTATTGATGCATTTATTTGATGGCTAAAAGAAATGCCACGAACCGAACTAGATCTTAGCAACGACCTAGCCTCTGGACTAAGCGGTTCTCTATTTCAATCCTCTTCTTCAAGAACAAGCCGTACTTGGAAACCAATTGCGCGTCTTTGGCAGTAGCAGCCAGTTTGCAGCGGAGAGATGTCTTCTCCAACTTGTCCTTGTACATGTCTGAGATAGGCACGAAAGTACCTTTTTTGTTGCATAGCCAACCATGAGCGGCTCGTAATGCTGCTCCTAAGGAAGCTGAATCTGTATCCATAAAGTAAGTAAATTAAGGTGAAGTTTTAATTCTAACGGAAGTTTTAATCCTGTTTAGCATTCTAGGAAAAACTAGGATATCATGCTTTTGAGGCATGCACTTCTAACCTGGTCTTTCAACCGTGTAGACATCAGAGCCGAAAATGGAGGCTATTGAGTTGAGGATGCTTTGATTTGCTGACGCACCCCCAGTAGCAATTATTCGTTTCGGAGGAGAAGGCATTCCAAATCTTTCTGCATGTCCACACATTGAGAGGAACTGACCTTCAATTAATGCCCTGACCTGCAAAAGTAGTTGAATTTATCATAGAGTAGTTCATTTACAACTTATTTTGTGCTTAGGTGAACAGTAGCTATTCAAAGTCCAAACCTCAGAAGGAGGGTCGAATTCCTCTACTTCACGTTCATACAAGCCTTCCAGAGTGTCGCCATTGAAGTTTTCAAGAATGTATCGATGAAACCAACTACACATGTAAGCAAGTACAAACAAATCAGGTCTAGGTATCAACAAAAAAAAAAAAGAGAGAGAGAGAGAGAGAATGTGAAACTAACACAATTTTCAAAAAGAATTAGCTGAGAAAGAAACGAAATCAAACCTGGAAGGGGTGGAAGAATTTCGTGCTCCTTGTAGTAGAAACCCAGCTTTCCACCTATTAGAGAAACCACTATTACGAAATGCAGAACTTGCAACAATAGTTTCAGAAAACTTTGCTTAGAGAGCTTTTACGGACCATTTAGAGGTTGTGTTTGCTGCAGGAATGTATTGAAAATATCCCAAGATTTTTCCGCATAGCGGTTGCGCACATCTAAAATTAAGATCAGGGTCATAGCAGAAAGTTACAACAAAATCTCATCCAGAATGACTAATATGTATGATCAAATGGTATTATGGTACTACCTTCACGAGTTAAAGACCCGTTCTTGTACACCAACATTACCATATATCCTTTTGTGTCAACAGGATTAGGGAAAACATGTCCTTCCAATCTTGGTTGAGGATCATTGGTAATTCCAAAGACCTAAAAACGAGCATGATAAAGCTTATAAATAAACGAAATTTGCAATCCACCTAAATAGTAGCATGTAACCATGTAGTATATTAAACAAAGCAGCGGCGCTCAACATTACGGTCTAAAACTCCATCTAACTTCTGTTTATTGTGAACTATGCTCTACAAGAGGACACGACCAATAGTATAACGTATTTAGGTGGGCAAACATAAAAAGTGCCTCTTTCAACTTACCGTGTCACTTGTGCCAAGACTGATTGCCAGATCCCCAGGGGTATTTAAGGTCAAACCTGAAGGTTGAAATCAGATAACAAGTTGAGAAGACTCTGCAAAAAACAAAGGAAAAAATAGACTGGAATACGAGATAAGGAAAGTCATGGACCCGCTAGGCTGTTAGGATTGTCTCCAGACCACTGAATGATCAGGCAATCCTTGTTGAAAGAGAACCTGAAAACAGATCGTCCCAACTCAGGCTGTTACCACAATTTAATAGATGCCAAGAGACAATTAACCAGACGTGATAGTGGAGGTTCATGTTATAGTAGCTAATTAAGTGAACCGCTGCGTTAAACACAATAGTTATTGACGTCTATTAAACATGCTCATTGTCTTGTCGTGTGTAGTTCCTTGCAAGTATAAACTAACCTGCATTGATCAGAATCAATTATCAGTTGAAGTTTCACAAGTAGAGTGATTATAAGGAAACTTTTTTTTTTTTTAATTAGCAGAAAACAATGCAAATCAGCAATAGATTTTAAAATTCTACCGAAAAAAGGGTGGTACGAACCTCTCGGCAAAATAGGGAGAAATATTTCCAGCAACAGCATGGGCAGGAGCCAGCTTTCCAAGTTTTTGCTCCAGGCCAGGTGCCGTAGCCTGCAATAAACCAAGAAACAATTTGTAAAACAAAACAAAACATACATAGAAAAAAGAACGATTGAAGATATTTCAACAAATCCAACGAGAATTATGGTTGTTTATTAACCAGGAACAAATACTTAAAAATTATGACAAACCTCTAAAGCTCTATCAGACCAGACCCTTTTCTTTATGTCCATCAAGTTCATCCCCGCACCATCAGTTTCATCAATGCAAGCATACGCACCAATAAGAAGAGACGCCACAAAAGAGCTCACAAGGGAGATCCTCTCAGTGTTCTGATAAACTTCCGGCTGTGCCTCAAAAATCTTCCTAATCTGCGGGCCTGTGTACCTCTCATGTGCCCTTGATCCTGTGAGCTGAGAGAGCTCCAACGCTCCTCCAACAGCTTTCTCTATCTCTCTACACTGCTCTGTGGTGCTGCTATCCATCCATATTGGTGATTCCTTGTCGAAAAGGCATCGCCAAGTTGATCACCAATCGCTTCTTGGGATCCAATGAAGATAATATTGAAGAACTGCCATTTTTCCAATAGACACTACCTGAGGCAGAACATATAAGAATGATAATATTTAGAGAAAGGAGAAAATGTTTTAAAAACATAAAGAAAAACACGCGCGTGCGTGCAGACACAAAATCAAGGGAAATTTCCAATAACCTCTTATCATTCAATCAAACCTCGACTCTACTTAATATAATCACGCCTAAGACTAGCTTCATATGTCCCCTTTTGTGTCACTCCAATAATATCATGTCACATATTTAACGAACATAGCTTTTTGATTGATGTTATATGATATTTTAATCAAATCGACATGAAGGGGACAATAATAAAAGACACACGAGTCATCCCCAAGCCTATATCAATGTCATTTATTAACACTTTTCAATCAATTACAGATTCCTACGGTTAACTTCGGTACCTACTTATTATGAAACACGCAATTTACATGGCATTCTCGCACCGGTAAGAAAATTACCGGCGTTCATAGCCATTAGTGACAATCAGCATTATAGTATAAAAAGGCAATCATAATCACCAAGACATTAATAAGTTGAAATCTAATAACAAAAAAGCTTAGTAATCCTAATTGACAAAATATCTTGAACAGTGCATCAGTACCATGTTGCTGTCCACTGCCAGAAACAGCAGCGATTTTGCGGAGATCGAAATTGGAGTCGGAAAGCTTGCTGAGAATGAGATCAAGAGCCTCAACCCACATGAGGGTGGGGGAAACGATTCTGCCATTGATGGAAGGATCCTGTAAACTCCATCTTTGGTCTTGTAATGAGGCAAATCGGAATCGAAGCGGACCAGCTCTGACCCCACAATGTTCAGATTCGAGTCCAGCACTGTTGCCTTCAACGACCTTAACAGTCACAGAAAACACGCACACCAACAAAAAATATTCAATTCTCAGGAAATTGAATACCACAACTGAAAATCGATTTTTTTAAAATAAAAAATAAAAATTGAGAAAAAAAAATCGTGAAGAAATATCATTAGAAGAAAAAAAAAAAGAAAAAAACAACGAAAATGGCGATGTCTGAGAGAGTGAAAGAGGATATTTTGACTCACTGAGTGGAGCTGTCGAGTCCCAGAAAAAAGGAATCTTGAGGGAGAGAGAAATCCTCCATTACTGTATCTGCGGCTTCGGAAACAGAAGCAACTGACGATGAATTGGGTGTGATTTTCTTCGATTGTTGTTTTTGGTCACACACATATGTAGTGTTGATTATAGACGACGATGTCAAGGCTTAAAACGACTATTGTTAGACTATTTAAGATAATCTTTAAATATATGGTTATAACAAACAATAAAGATTACGTTTCTAAAGATTCGTTTTTTTAATTGAAATTTTTAAATTTTAATTAGATGATTTTTATAAAAAAATTTTAAAAATTAATTATAATTTTATTAATTTAAAAAAAAAATAAAAAAATTTTGAGTTTAAATTGATACCTTAATTAATGGAATGGATAGAGTTCCCTCGTCTGCTTCGAATTTCTCGGTTTGGATTCCTGATTACACGTCATAACTCCCCTAAACTTCGCCATGTCAGTTGTCGTTTGTTGTTTTGTTTTGTTTTTTTTTTCTTTTTTCTTTTCTTTTCTTTTTTTTTTTGGACTATTTTAAAAATGCCCCACAACTACGTTACCTAGAATGCCCCTTCTGTTTTCTCCTGGGCATCTCGTACTGAAAATTTTTCCGTCAGTTTTATTTTTATTTTTATCCTGATGTGACCTTAGAAAACTATATTTTCTCTTTTTTTTTTTCTTTTTTTCTTTTTGGGCTCATACTTAAAAAATAGGTTGTTAGAAAATAAAGGAGCCGAATAATGTGTTTTTTTGGGTCCATTCGGTTGGAGGTGAAAGGAAATATGCAGTCTATTAAAAATTAAATTTATCTCAAATCGTTAAATTTATCTCAAATCGTTAAATTAGTAAAGTGTTACGATACATATGAAAAGTAAAAGGAAAGATTTAATCTATTAGAAGTTGAATTTGTTAAGTGTTATGACAAAGTTAAATGTCTCGAATTGTTAAATTACTAAGAGTGTTATGACGTTTATACATTGAACACTTTGTTCCATGAGTTAACTTTTTGGGATGAATTCTTGTATTAGAGAAATTATCAACAAAAACGTTGTATTAGAGCTCTAATTAAGAAAAATATAGCATAATTTAGTTATTACATCTCAAATTCTCTTTTCCCTTGTCACGCAACAATAATTTAGGTTTATGTTCAATGACAAGACGTGTAGACTCATTTTCTAGGCAGAGATTTAGAGGTAAAACTAATAACAATGATGATCATTTCTCCAAAAAGAAAAAACAAATGCTCTTCAAGGGTGTCACTCGTTTGTCTAGTAACAGTCGTTTTGATCAACGGAATCTGACTCCCCCTGAAATAAAATTAAATAAGAAAGAAAAGAAAAAAGAAAAATATTACAATTATTTACCAGGTTTTATTACCTATGTATTCCAACGTCCCAACACCTTGTTTGGAGCTACATGATCCTTCTAAGCTGTAGAAGGAAAGTGGTCATAACTATAAAGAAATTTACCTAAAACCTAGATAATTTACACAAAGCTATCTGCCTGAGATTTTCGGTGTAAACTTTCAGCTAAACAATGGCACAATTTTTGCCCAGAATTTACATCAGCCACTGGCCTTCTCTTCAACACTCCACCTGCAGCATCCCTTGTCTCTCTGTCCTCGATTTCTGAGCAAATCAGAGTTTCGGACGCCGCTGGGAATACAGGTCCGAGAAGCTGGTTTGACAGGAAAAGTGGGTTTGTGTCATCGTTACCGAAATAGTTCCGGGAAAGACCACAATATGAACCTTGCAAAAACTTCGGACTCCAAAAACTCAATATGAGCAGCCCGACCAATAAAGGTATTCAAGTTCTTGCCGTAGGAAGAAGTATCAAAGTTGACATCACAGCGCAGGAACGCCCTATGATCAGGTGAAGCCGGCCGAATTTGGTCCAAACAATCATTCAACATTTCCAGAAATATTTTTCCCTTCTTTGAATGGTCCCCTGAAGCTGCCTGGCACATATCAATTCTGGCGGAATGATAGGGCACGTAACCGTCCTATGCGATGATAAAACAAAGCGTTATGGTTAGTAGAGCAAAACACAAAAGAAATTTTAAACGGAAATATGGAATACAAGCATTTTACAGAGACAAAACGTAAGGTTTTCAGAATGTAAACGTGTTTCTGGAAAACAATCCATAAAATATATCGACGTACCTGAGGTGAAGATAGCAGGATAATATTCTTGAAGTGCTGCAGCGTTTTTTGCTGTTAGAAGAAAGAGAATCCTTTTAGCCTTTGCAAATAGTACAACCCCACCACGTTCTGCGCCTCATGATTTAATTATTTTTCCAACACACTATTTTGCATGCAGCAGAGATTACACAATGCCAACTAACATGAAAAACCATGCATTTTAATGTACCTTGCACAGCTTGTAAAAGAACGTATTTTGGATGTCCGGATCATCCGTTAAAGTTAGCTGATGAATGCACCGTGTGCCCTTGAACTTCTTCAAAAGCCACAGTCCAGAGTTAAACAAAGAGTTCGAACTATAAAGATACCCCAAGTGTGGACCCGATATAGATACGTATGTGTACAGGTACCTCAGGTATGGCTCCATAATGCTTTCTGCAAAAGACAACCTAAAAAATCTAGTACCAAACTACAATAAACTGATCTGAAAACAAGGCACACACACCCGATGTTTTGTTTACCTGCTAATGCCGTTCTTATAATTACATTCCCAATGGAATGTCCTACAAAGCTTAGCTTAATATCACCAAGCACTCCATGTCTTGTAGCCTTGTCCATTTTCTTCTTGAGGAAAGCTATCACTTCCTGAGCCAGTCTTAGTCCCATTTCTCTGAAGTCTCCAGATGTTTTGTCTTCATTCGACTCGGACAATAGAGACTCTATCTTCGGATCAAACAAAAGCCATTGATTCCGTACAAGCCTTAAATCCAGGTGATGTCCCTGTGGTTTTGGAATTGCAATGAAGTAAACTTTTTTCACCCATTACAATGAAAAGTACTACACTGAATGATTGAAATATGTTGTTTTGCATCATGAAAAATAAACTGCTCTCTCCAAGAAACTACCAGCATTTAGACTTCAGTAAGGAAAAAGTAAGATGAACAATGAAACTAAAAAACACGAAGAACCCAAATAAGTATACACCAAATATTCCATTGAGGAGTCCAAGTCTAAACTTCCACTAAGGATAGTTCAAGTTGAAGGTTTATAATACTGCCGGGAGAAAGGAAGAAGAAAAACAAAAAAAAAAAACCTACATATTCCAATTAACCTGGATGCAAACTATTTAATTAAAGCTAACAGGTGCAGAAGATATAAAATAACCCCTTGAGCTTTTAGAAAGAGAAGTTGAACAGAAGACTTGCCTGAAACCCATGCACGAACACAACAGCCTTTAAAACACGGCCATTTGCATGTTTGTTCATGGTGGTTAGCTTGTCCCCAGCTTCAGAGCCAGGTGCACCGGGTGAACCAGGTGAATCAATCACGTCCAAATATCTTGGGTAAGAATTCTCACTGGTAGTACGCCTTGGTGCATTCATGACACGCTCCACAATTAGAACAGGAATACTCGAAGGATCCCCAAATATGTGCATGTCTTGAATTGACCGATTGTTGATCTGTAGTGAGGGAATTTGTATTCAGAAAAGAACAAATAGTGGATATATGGGCAAGCAATCAATACTTGTGAGGGGGAAGAACTCACCTTCATTTGTGCAATACTTCGTCGATGGCGCTCAGCACGCAAAGCAGCAGTCTGGGCAGGCTGTACAAAGCATTAAAGAAATAATAGTATTATGGGCCGGGAGTACACTTTGAGCAAAATGGTAATATGAAAATGTTGAATTCCCTGTCTTTTATGGATACTTACATCATCAGTTAACTTCAACATATTCGAAACTCTTTTATGGACATTATGGCGTGAGGAATCATCGGCGCTACTATTTAAAAAGTGATGAGGCATCTCAACCTTAGAGTACACCATCCATATTGACCATTCAGCTCTTCTATCTTTTGCCCATGTATCCCGCAAACATTCCAATATCCTTGTTTTATTGGACCTGAAACAAAGTGAATACCACAAACAACCACCAGGTTATGCCACAATCAGTGAATAACATCCAGTGAACAACATCAAGTCTTTTTTCATTTAGGGCTCGTTTGGGATCACGTTTGGAGACGGTGTTTTGGAGGTTAGAGATGGTTTGAGTTTTGGAAATGTATGTTAGGTGAAAATGAACAGTTTGGAGTGATAAAGTGCAAAAACTTGAAACGTGTTCGGAAATTTTTTTTTTTTAATAAGAAAAGCCTTTTCATTGATTATAAATCAATTACAAGGAAGGAGGATGAGGAATCCTCAACACAGGAGAGACAACAGAAATTAAAAGTAAAGCACACAAACTCTAAACAATTCTAATCCTCATCAACCCACTATCTACCAATTACATCCATCCAATTTAAAATGACCAACAAGAATGGAAAACCCTTAAACTCCTTGTCTGTTGAAGCCCATAAGAAAGCTAAGTATTTAGCCTTTTCAAAAATGTCAACCAATTCCATACTCCTTTCCTCAAAAATCCTAGAATTTCTCTCCATCCAAATGGTCCATAATAGAGATAGCACCATACATCTCCATAGAACTTCTGCTTTTTTATTGGACCCCAACCCCACCATATCTTCCACCATCAATGATTGACAATGCGCTGAAACGTGTTTGGAAAAAATTTAGCAATATTAATATTGTTTTGTTCCTCTTGAAATTCTATGCAATTTGGAAAAAAAAAAATCTCATTTCAACTTAAAATGATAAAGTTATGGACTTTTAAAGTTTAAGTTTTTTGAAAATGTTTGGAAAAGTGAATAGCAAAATTGGAGGAAAAGGACAAAAAAAAGTTTGGAAACAATGCTTCCGAACATGACCCCAAACACCCCCCTAATATCCGTACAGACCACAGAGAAATTTACAAACTTTAACAAAGTGGCCTTAAGCTGGTTAGTCGAAAAAACCAAAAAATTCAAAGGAAATCCAAAATCCTGAGAAATATCAGATATGTTAAAATAGGTTCAGAAATATACTAGCTATCTCGGTCCATGAGTTCACAGTTAGAGAACAGCATATCTAAACATATATGCTGTTCGTGTGATATTAACCCTATCTTTGAAGTTATCCGACTGTAGAATAGCATAGAGTTAACATCATACTAGTTAATATGAAATCATTGTCTCCTCTACAGACAATTGCTAAAGGCACTTCTTTTTTATAGCACCCGCCGTGCATGGAGCAGCTTTTGCTCCTACATGTTGCAAACTAAAAAAATATCCCATAAGTTCTCTTAGAAGTTTCAAATGTAGGTTCAATCAATTTTGGTATCAAACGTCTAAGGAAAAAATTTACTTTCCTTGCATCTAGCCCTCCTTCGCAACCCCTGTTCTTTTTTTTTTTTTTTTTTTTTTTAAATCTCAGCTAATTCAATCGCAGTTTGCTACTTCCATGCATAAGTATTGTGTAAATGAAGAACAGCAATGAACTCGAGAAACCAACCAAACTGAAATTTGAAAAACTAGCCAATGTCTAGAAAATAACCTAGTAAGGGAACAAGACAAAACCTGTGGAACTGCAAAAAGGTGTTCCATAAATATGAAACTTGATCGCCCAAAACATGTAGAGAATTCAGTACAACATTCCTTGGTAGAGAGAGGAGTGATTCATTACTTTGAAGGCGTAAAGTACTCTTTGCTTTCTGCTGAAAAAACGAAGGAACATTCACCAACAATAACTTTGCATAGAAATTGCAAATTATGACAAAAATACGATGCTGCGTGAAGTGAGTAAGGACCTCAAAACCATTTTGCTGCTTGCCTTGTCCTGAAACTTTTCCATCTGGTGGACTCACATTTCCTTGAAGTGCAGAATCGGGAAACTTTATATCATCCATCTCAGATATAAAATCAGTCAAGTCAAGTGGGAGATCAATTGCTTTGCTAAGCCTCTGTAACTCTTCAAGCAGAATGTCCCGAGCAGCTAGTAATGATTTAACAAGCATGACACATTTTGCATCTGCAGAAGCCACCTGACCAGTTGCCTAGTACGATCAAAAACTTCAACCATCAAAAATAAAATTGGAATATTCAAATGAACAAGGATTTTTTACCAAAAGAGTTCACGCAACAATTAATAGGAAGACTCAAAAGTATAAGAACATACTTGGTTGGAGCCGTCAAAGCTTTCATCAGCAACAACTTCCGCATTATGAGAATAACTGAAATAAGCCAACTTGCCAGATTACTTTAAAAATTAAATTCTCCTTAAAAAGAAAATGGGGTTTAGTTTATTGATCAAACAATGAACTTCAGAAAACTTGTAAAAAGTATCTAACCTTGAACGCATTTTTGGGGCTGCATAAGAATCACCTTTTAGTAGAGTGATATGTACACTTGCATCAACAAGCACAGCATGAAATGCATCAAAATGAACTGGGCAGTATGAATGCAAACCCGAAAGGGCTTTTGGAGGAATTCGAAATTCGTGGACTGCAACAGAGCAATCACTTAGAGAAGCCTGCAAGTCAGACCTACATATTGCAAGCCACAATCAGTACAATTTGCAGAATCTAAGAATTTGCAAAAACACAAGTTATGCTGGAAAAGAAGAATGGATTTTCAGCTTGAGTCTGGAAGACATTTACATGGACAAATATCAAAAATTCAAAACTATGAATTTTCCAACTCACCCAGTCAATGATATTGGAGCATACATAAGTTCAAACTTCATAATTACAGCAGACGTGGGAGGACCCTGAAAATCAAGTATCGATATTCAAGACTATCAACTCAACTGATATTCATTCCACCAAAAAGAGACATCACATGTTTCAACATAGAGTTTTTTCTGGCCATCAGTATTAAAATCATACTTGAGGTATTTTTAGTATTCGTATAGAGTACACCAATGGGTTTGAATTCCTACGCAGGTATTTGCACTCTTGGAAAAATGAAATAATTCCTAGAGGACTCTTTTAGTTCTCATAGACATGACAGCCAACTCAGAAGCTTCCTTTTTTTTTTTTTTTTTTTTAATTTCCCTCAGAGGTATGCTACCACCTTGATTAAATTCCCTGTAATTGCAAAGTTGGTACTTTATTTTATTCCATGGACCAGACAAACACATAAGCAGCTACACCTATACATAATATGTGGTTATTTTTGAGTTTTACAAAGATAAAGATATCGTTACCTCGTCTTTACCAAGAGATAGATTGAATGAAATCATGATTGACAACAAACATCCTGCCTTGCATACTTTATCCGGAATGGCTGAGTTGAGAAACTGTTGTCTGTGTCATCAATTCTCCAAACTCCATACACATCATCAGAACCAAGTTCAGGAGCTGCGATCAGAAAATAATATATATAAAACACTCAGCTCTACATAAGACGTCAAACAAGCTAATATCATTCACAAATTTAGTTCCTAAGGAAAACAACAAGATGCACTAACAAAACATAAGCAGAACAAAAACATTCATGCTCCGATCAAAGTACCTTCATACTGGACAACTCTTGCTGGAGTTCCCACAGAAGTATACTCGCTATCTTCCCATCGCATGGTAATCTTAATTTGATACCAACTAGACAAACAAATTAGAAGACAAAATTTTATAAATATATCCAAAAACAGTGAGAATTGGAAGCAGATTTAGAATATCATTGGTATGCACACACCCTTGTTGGAAAAGGTCGAGATTGTGAAACCTATGAATGTAAATAGCAACCTCCTGTACTGTGTCAAACATAGCCACCGGCTTAACCTTAGCCGGGTGCGCATTGGCGTCAGTTAACCTCTTTCCTGACCAGCTTCTATAATTCAGACCAACCAACCATCCCAGACGCCGAAACATACGTAATCCACGATCGAAAAAACTTGCATCCCTTCGTTTTCAGTCAACGTCAATTATGAAACATCGCTTCCTCCGCTAGCCTACATTATCCTTTTCTGAAACCTCATGTCACTACACAATGTCACAATAATTTGTTCACTGAACCAAACTAACTCTCTACACTCTTCAAACTACAATTCTCTGAAGCAGAGGAGTCTTACGCAGCTGTAAAAACAAGGTACATTTTAGTTTCCCAGATTATTACATTCTGCAAACAAATTATTTATACGGGCTAATAAATTTAAACTGATCAGCAATATCCAATCTGCATTTTCCTTCCAAACATAAAACCCAAATTTTCTTGCTTTCTTCTTTGGAGGAAAAAAAAAAAAAGCCTACATTTCAAATATAGGAAAAATAAAAGCACAATCTTTACCAAATGGGAACGGTTAAATAGTGTCACTGACACCATACATGCATTCAATAATCACGTTTGTTTATTTACACCCACGAAATTCCGCCAAAAAAAAAAAGAGTCAAAATTGGCACAGAAAAAAATTGGAATGAAAAAGGGGAAAAATTTTTAAATTCGACAAATTTTTTAAACCAAACAAATTGAATCCGAAAATCGAAAGAAAAAAATGTGTGGAAATGCAGAGATATTGTAATGAGAGAGTGAAAACGATGCAAAGGAAGAGAAAATAAGGAAAAAAGAGAAAATACCAGGTGGAGATCGGTTGGTGAGGGAAAGGACGGAACTTTGGGGAGATTTTTGGGAAGATTTGGGAAGCTAGGGTTTGGTGAAGTGGCGATTGAGTAATTAGAGGCGAAAAATCGGAAGAAAATAAAAAACAAATGTTTTGGTTTTTGTTTTTTTTTTTTTTTTTTGGTTTTTTTTGGGAGATCGACAATTACAAAGTTGAATAATTCGTTCGTTAATTGTGTTTCCGGGTGGTTGTTGATGATGATGTTAAGAGCGCTCATCTACAATGTTGTCCTTCACGACACTGCGTGTGATTAATTTCATCATTTGTTTGGTCTCTCTCTCCTCTCTCTCTCTCTCTAAAACTATTTTGCTTTTATGGCAAAATTTAATTATTCTTTTTTTCGAGCCAAGAATATATTTTTATTCTTTTCGTATCTTCTTTTTATTATTTTTGTGTTTTATTTATTTATATTTTTGTCCTCTTGGTAGAGGATGATTATCAGCGCCGCGTTTCTCCAAAAAAAAAAATTTTTTTAAATAAAAAAATAAAAAACGCGGCGCGCGCAAGCGGAAAAGAAACGACGCCGTTTTCGGTGTTGAGGATTTGGTGGCGGTGGCGGGACCTTCTCTGCAATCCCGTTCCCGCCCATTTTGAGGCTTTTCTGGGCTGGGCTCTGTGTGGGTGTTGTTTTCTGACTTAATGGGCCTTGGCCCAAGTTGTTCACAGTGATGGACCTCTACGTTTGTTTCTGACCCATAATGAGTTTTGGAGAATGAGGGAAAGAGAAGAAGGCATCTTCACTTCTTCTTTTTTTTTTTTTTTTTTTTTTTTCCGTGATTATTGGTATAATCTAATAGTAATTACACACGTGACTTCATTATAAGGTAAAGAATTCGAATCCCCCAATTATTATTTTTTATTTTAAAATCAAGTTAGTAGGAATTCAAGATGAAGATGGAGATTGAGGAGTTTAGTTTCTAAATTTCTGAGATAAATTTGGATGATTTATAGGATTGTCCCTCAAAAAACATATCTCTAAATCATTGTCCTGGTTATAATAGTTTTCAGTATTTTTTTTTTTGAAATCTCAAATTACATAAGTATTAAGAGAGGATAAAAAACATAATCAAGCGTATTTGAAGGCTTGTTCCCACAATTATGTCTATAAGTTTTGATAACAAGACCCATCAAAAATTGTTATGCTTTGTGATTGTAAGCATGGCTTAACAATAATTTTACACTCAAAATAACATTTTCTGATCAGGATACCATGAGACAAAAGATTTTCTTTCTAAAGAGATTCTATTCGGAACTATTATATGTCCAAGGTCCAATATTGAAATAATTTCAGAGGTTTTCCTTGACTTTGTCCGTGTTAACAAATAATTCAAAATGCCTCAATTTTTTTGGAACAGGTCCGAGTCAAATAACAATGATTCAAAGTACTTCTTTTTACACTATTTCGGAAACCCAAGGACTCAATCGTAAGGGTATGGAAAATACAAGATTTCCAATCCTAGCAGAAAAATGAGGGAAACAGATATTCAATTTAAAGTGAGTAAACAGAATTTCATACTTGATCTCATAGATACATAGAGAATTCTATGGAAAGCTGTATAGATGACAATTTTCCTAACTAAGACAGTACCCCCTCTTGTATGGGACGTTTTTTCCTGCCTTATGCAATTTTGGGGCCGGAGTGGGGAAAATGTTTTGTTGAGTACACCGGAGATGAGGCGAAGATGATGGTTTTGCCTTGACCCCAACAGCTTGGAATACTTGAATATGTCCATTATTTTAAAATATATGATTTTTAGCATTGTCTTAGAGATGAGTTTTTGTGTAATTTTAGACAACCTATATCAATGGATGTTTAATTTATATTAAGGAAATTTCAGGTTTTTTTTTTTTTTTTTGTAATTTAGGGATGAAATGGTCCGAACTATATTTCTTTTGGTAGAATTAAATGTGAATTTATTGCTAGACGTTGAAATTTTATTGTTTACTATTTTATTAACGAAAATTTAAAGAATATGATCACATGGGTAGGGTACCATCCCCGCCCCATGTCGCCTTTTTAAGACGGTTGCCGGGTGGGAATGTTAGTGTAAATGGGCGTTTGGGACATGTACCGGAAAAAACTATCCAAAAACGCCCTACGTCCCTACTTTATAATTTCTTGTTCCCTTGTTCTTTTTCCTTTAAATCCTTTACTCTAAAGTGTAAATTTAAAACACCTTATTGGTGTTGCTCATTTCTATAATGCTATGCAAACAGATACATAGAAAAATAATGGTACTATATTTCATAAGACGGTGATCACTCATGGTGGTTAAACGTATGGTTGGAATTTGGAAAGGCCCAAGAGGTACAAATAGACTCTAAAATAAGAAAAACATAACTATAACTTTTTTGGTAGCAAAAAAAAAAAAAAAAAAAAGTTTCTAATATGTACCCCTATTGATGGTGAGAGGACAGTACAATAAATAAAACATATCAATAATGCCGCATATATGTAATGTACAATATTTCATCACTAACAACAATGAATAGTTTTACTTTAACCCAAAAAAAAAAAAAAAAGAGGCATGAACTGTGGTCTATCTTAATTCAACCAAAGTTACTAGAAGAAAGGGAAAAAATATAAATAAATAAATAAAGAGAAAAACATTGAGAAAATTGTGGAAATAATCACTGAAATAGACGGTTTATATTTTCGTCCTCCTTTAATGTTTGTTTAAATTTTTAACATTTCATACTTATCTAATTGGAGATTAAAAAAAAAACTAAAGAATTAAAACTGGAGTAATAATATATAGGGCCCGTTTGGTTATTAGTTCGTTTTGAACTAAATTGTACTTTTTTCATCATGATTTTTATTTTTTTCTGAAAAAGTTTTTTATCTTTTCTGAAAAATTACTATTGAAACTTAAAAATCTTAAACTAAACTCATTCACCAAACACTGCCGTAGATGTGCTTTTTTGTGGGGTAATCCTACAATTCACCCTATTAGGCATGAACACTGCAAAAGTATATAAAGGAGAAGGGACGCTAGTGAGTGGGGATGTTTTGAGTTGGCCAAGTTAGGGGGGAAAAAAATTAACCTTTCCAAAGTGCACTTATGCAGAAATCATGAGAAAGAAAAAAGGTGAAGATATTTATAAAATGGTCTTTTGGGTGAAGCCAAGGGGTGATAACTTATAAGGGCTCCAACATTTGTGGTAGTACTATAGTGACATAAGCATTCAACTACAAAATAAATTTAAAAAAAAAATGACATAAACATTTTGCAAAGATTTGCATGAACCCACAAAGTTAGGTTGCAAACATGAACAATATTTCGAGTTGTGAGAACATCATGGGACCTGGTTAGTGGCCTCCCTGATCTGGCTTTTATTATTTTAGCCAATTTTAATTTGTGTTTGTACAAGTCAACTCATGATTCCTTAAGAACCACTCCAAGTAATTAGGGATTGCTTGATCAATGTTAACATTAGTAAAAGTACTCTTACTAAGAAAAAATTAAAAATAAAAATTAATTTTTTAAAAATAAAATTTTTTTTGGCTATTTTAAGAAAAATCTTGTGACTAGTAAGTGGTAATGAATCACAAACACCATCTTGATCCGTTAATATTTGAAAATAACTCATAGACCATGTCATTGAATACTATATTTTTAGAGATTAGAGATATCCGTTGAAAGTAACATAAAAGAAATGAAAAAAAAAAAAATCAAAAATGAAAATGAATGTGAACGCAACAATATTTGGGAAATTGGAAGGTTGAAGGCGCAAAAGGGGTGGTCCCTTGGAGGTTGAAAAAGAAAGGGTAGGGAAGAAAATAATGGAGTTGTCTCGTTGTGTTTTTTAGGTCAATAATCAAAGTCGTCGTTCTGGCGCTATTTGCTAAAGAAAACCAGCGGACCCCTGTCAATTTGTTTCAATGTGGCAATTTGTCCAAGAATGACACCATAGATTAGATGGGTACTTCCTAGAAGTACAGTTATGTCTCTTTTCTTTTCTTTTCTTTTCTTTTCTTTTCTTCCCTTTTCTTGAGATAGCTTAATTTTGGTATTGGTGTTCTTAAATAGTGATTGTACACACACACACACACACACACATAATATTTGTATCTATCTATATAATTAAGTGGCACAATACTAGTGGTATCCCATACATCCATTTAAAATGATTGTGATAATTTCTGTGGAGAAACTCTCTTTACTCGGGCTTTCATATTTTCTTCTTCTTCTTCTTCTTCTTCTTCTTCTTGTTCTTCTTTTTTCCGTTAAGCTTTTGTTAGCAAGTTTAGTTTAATATGTAACAAGTTATTTTAATCAAATGGATTAAGAATAACAAACCATTTAGGAGATCAAAATTTCTATGCAGATGGTCAGTTCTCAGCTCGTAATAATGGTCGTTCTCATACGTCACTTGACAATTATTGTAAACAAAATTCAAAGGGAGTGGGCGCATGTGAACAAGACTATACATAATAGAAAAACAAGTCTTAATAGATGCTCCCTCTGGCTAAGCATCCAACTTTTGCCCTCTTTTTCACATAATATAATATTAGGATTTCTGGATAATTAAACAACTATATATAGCTCCTAATTTTAAATATTTAAATTAGACCGAATAGGTTTTCGTTTTATCTTAATTTCCGAAAATTTTGAACATTTAAAAGACACAATATTTCATATATTAGTTTTTTTAAATTGTTTTTTAGGGTCTTTTTTTTTTTTTTGTGTGTTTTTAAACGTTCATAATATTATTTAAGAATATCTTTGACTTTTCACTCATTTTTTGTCTATAAAATGCCCGATGAATGAAATTAAAACAATGTTTTTCAAGTTCTTCCCTTTTTTTTTTTTAGTTTCTAAAAACATGAGAAATATAATTGAGAAAGAAATAAAACTAGAAGATATAATATTATAATTAATCCACGTATTTAGTGCTCGTATATAGTTCTACTCATAGGATTCTAATAATACAATATTGTCAACTGAAATTTCAGAATACCATGTGCTAGCTGCAGCGGAAAATAATAACAATAATAATAATAAGTAAAGGATCAAAAGTAATGTGGGTAGCTAGATCTTAGCCTTAATGAATGTTGGAATGTTTGCCAATATTGAAGAGCTCTCAATAAGTAAGATTCAATCATTCCCTCGCCATGGGCATGCTTGCTAACCTTACTTTTGTTCTACGATCTACGATTTAGTTTTTTAACTTTCACCGTAAGCAACTGTCTGGTATTTTGCTTTTTATGTTAGATCTCTTTTTCTATTTTTCTTTTTGGTTATGATAATCACTAAAACTAAGTGCTTGTATAGGGTGATATATATTATGAGATTCATTAATAGATGATAATCTAAATTCTAAAGATATATATATATATTTAATTACGGTAGTTCAGATATGATATCTTATTTTATTGTCTTCAATGTGTGTCTCTCCAATATTATTTAGATAACTAATTAATTTATTTTTGAGTAATTTTAATATTTTTAAATTTAAATGATATGACGTATAACATTATTGAAAGACAATTAATACATAATTGGAAACTTGGGAACAGTGGATCTCCATTGGAAAAGAATAATTAAGTTCGTGCTTATTTGGCAATATATCATTGCTTTCTTTCAAATAAAGGGCAATTATAGAAGATCTTTGAAGATGCCGTTTAAGATAATTACTACCCTTTATTATCATTATTTTGTCTAACCCTTTAGCCTATTTTCAAGCTAAAATTCTGTTATATGGGATTTGAACTTTACACTTTGTGATGCAATTAGGATACAGCTAACTTAATGTTGTAATCACAAGTAACACCTTTTCAATTCTTTCCATTTTTGCAAAACGCCAAATTTAATCCTTTCTGTTAGAAAAAAAGCTAATTAACATCGAGAAAAAAAGCTAATAACTATCATTTTTTAAAGCGTAAATTTGTTCTATTTTCCAAAAATCTATAGTGAGTTTATTTATTTATTTTATTGCCTAGCCAGTTCTTTGGTGGACAACTTTTTTTATGATAACTAATAATTTAAATGCTTACGTTTAATAGGCTGAAATCATGTACAAATAAATTATCAGTGTTGATTAATACAATATTATAAGTTTAGTACTAATAAAAAAAAAAAAACCTAATCCCGTGACAAACTAAATACTATATACATGTGTCTATTTTTTTTTTTTTAAATTTTTGGAGCAAATTGTCAAACTGATATACTTGAAATGACGAATTTTCAAACTAAATTCAATATAAATATGTTGGTTGCACTTTTGATGTCTATTGGCCGCATTCTTTGACTGTAATCTATGAAAATATATTGAACAAAAGAAAATCGTACGAAAAAGTAAATACCAAACGGAACTTTTTGGGGTCAACAGTTTTCTTTATACTTTAAACTATTAAAGTTTCGTTAGAGGTCAAGTCGAAATACGGCAAGTTTCAACCAACGTGTGGTAATAATAAATGAACGAAAATCCTTTACCTCTCTTTTAATTTCTTCAACGTCCTATGGGACTTTATCAGGCAAATGGAATATATTAAATCTCATTTACTTTGAAAAGGCTAGCTGTACTCCTTCACATTAATGATCTGTTTAGTGGAATGAATTTGAGTTAAAAAAATACAGTTTGAGTTGAAAATTTTTATTATCTTTTTAGGAAAGATAAAGTTTTATTATTTTTTTAGGAAAGATAAAAATTTTCCAAAAAGAAAAACAAAACTTTTTCAGAAAAAGACAAAAACTGAGATGAAAAAGTACAGTTTAAGTTAAATTGTAAAACGAGACCTAACTAACATCCATAAATTGTACGTCAAGTGCTTTGACGACTCTCTGTATAATGATATGTATATATTTCAATACAAATAATATTATGATATTTTCAGAGTACATACTAACACCGGGTCATTTATTTTTCAGACTTTTGATGTTAAAAAAATATATATTATGAAGGTCCTTTTGCCCTATGGCTCATACAAAATTAATAACAAAGGAGAAAAGGGTATGTAAGAATTGTTTTTCTTCTTTCTTTATTTTATTTTTTTCTAAATCCTGCTGAGTATTGTTGTTTTAGTCACTGAATTAAATTTTAAATTGTAATTTCCATTGAAATAATTTTCAACACACAACGTAAAAGTGCTCTCGTTTGTAGCTCATTCACGGTTAAAAACAATAACATCAAATGACGGAATAAAAATCACAATTCTTACGTTGGATTTTTTTTTTTTTTTTTTCGAAATATAGTCAATTATAAGCATAGCCTGTCATTTTCCCTGCGGATCAGTACTACTGGGATAGAATATTTATGATTGATTTTTTCTTCCACTCGTAGCCGCCCTTGATTAATTGGTTTGATCAAAATGTAAACGACAAGATTGTTGACATGCCTAGCTGGCAGCCTCTTATTGCTTGCGAAATATGTTGCCCGTTTTAAGGCATTTCAATAAATTGCATCCAAACAAAAGTAATAAACAGGATGGCATTACACATACAATGATTTATTAATACTCGCTTTGATAAAATATTTTAAATTTAAATTTTTTATTTCAGTTTTTTTTTTTTAAATCAACAAAAATTATAAATAATTTTTAAAAAGTCAACAAATTCAAATTTTAAAATTTAAACTCAAACCGTTTCATTAAATAGAGTTTAAATCTCTTTTAATACTGTTTTATTAATTAAAGTTGTCTCTTTATTTGTGTACATTTATTTCCATTTTGTTTAGCCCTCAGTTGACTCTTCAAGAATCATGAGTATTGAGGGAAAAAAACCTTCATAAAGTAACGTAATGCAAAACCGCATACTAAATAGGATCAAAACGTGTTTTTTTTTTTTTTTTTTTGAAAAAGAATAAAAATATAAAATATTTTAATAAATTAAATTTAAATTTTGAAATATATCATAACGGATTTAAATTTATGAAGATAAAATAAAACAAATAGTACTTTGTTGTGGTTGATGGAATTTCTCAATTATATGTGGCCAGGTACTACCACTTTAGGTCATGTCATGAATGAGCCAAACACGTTTGTCATTTTTCCTTTCGTATTCATTATTTTGTGAGAGTACATTGTTGAGAATTTCTCCTTTTCTTCTCTTTTCTCTCCTTCGTTAGAATTGGTTTTTGGCTGTGTCTAGTCAAATTGTAACTTCACAGTCCGACTATGCTGTCCACTTAACATTCAACTTAGAGATACGGGGGAGAAGGAATTATATATCTTTTTTTTTTCTTTTTCCTTTTTCCTTGTAGAAATAGATATAGAAGTAATTACATTGGAGCCTGGAAAAATAAAGGAAGAAATTATCCAAATAACTACCTTATTTTTATCCGTCGACCAACATATCACAAATTCTTTCATCTTGACCAACATACCATAAATTCTTCCATCTTAACCAACATAACTCAAATTTTAACTTATTTTAGTTTAATATTGTGTCATTTGGGTCTAATATTATTATTATTTTTTTCTGTTATATTGGTGCGATGGTCTTTAAATTTGTGTTCTTCAGGTAATTTCCATGAAATAAAACTGATCAATCATAATAAGTACCCATTTGGTTGTGATTATTTGTTTTGTCTGGTTACCATTTTCCCGAACACCCAGCTAAATATTTATTAAACATCTTCTATTTTCTTGACACATATATAAATATAATATATATATATATTAATTGAAAAGCATGCACGAAATAAATAAACGAAATGAGAAAAAAAAAAGTCACGTAACAAGTGCTGAAAGCGTCACATGATGCGTTTAAAGGTGCGAATAAATGACACTTTATTTTCTCTTTTAATATATGTATGCATACATACATGTCTTAAACATATATATAAATTTGTAGGGCATGATTTTGAAGCTTAAAACAACTATATAACAGAAAAATTCTAAAACATTAATTTCTGGTGGTAAGGAGAAAAGTAATACATATATTCCATACGTACACTAAACACTATTATATAGTACGTGTGACACTCATAATATTCTCCCATGGTACGTATTTTAGTTAATCTCGTCATTGTATTTTATATGCTGCAAGATAAATGTTATGTTTCATCATAGTATAGTGACATACAACTGCACAAATCCTTCTTCTTTCTAATGACTTATTTTTAATTTTTTGCTAAATTAAAGAGAATATGTTCCCGACTTTTAGAACCGTAGAGTTAATGTACTCCACAAGCATATTTCCACGCCATGAGGAAGTATAGCGATGAGCAGTCAAAGGTGTTTGTTTTTTCTTCTTTCAATATCTAAAATGTCATGCTAATTATACTACTCTCTCTCTCTCTCTCTCTCTCTCTCTCTCTATCCAGAAAGATCAAACTTGTGTTATAGCCTGGTAAAAGTCTTCACTACTAGCAATAATCAAACTAAAAAGGAAAAAGTACTGCAATATTAGAACAAAAGAAAAATATGCATAACCATTTTTATCTATTTGCAAGAAGATCACTTGACCATAGAAAACTTGTACTAGTAAATAAGACTAACATGTGGGGGTAATATGCTTACATTTACCCCAAAATGAATGTAGGGAAAGGACAAAAAAAAGTTACATACGTCGTTAGTAGTACTAATATTCATGGACAGGTAGTGTGTATATATATATATGTATGTATATATGTATGTATGTGAAAATTGAAGAGAAAGTACATTAATCATCTAATTTAATTTGGTCACTTCTCATATATATATATATATATGTCTATATGGGTGTGTATGAAACGAAAGAGATGCAAATCAGAAATGATCTTTTCAAGCATCCAATTCCGTCCATCCAAATAACCCCATTATCAGAGGACGTGCACTAATGAGTTATCTTCAAGTTTTATTTTGATTCTGTAATTGGTATACAATAATTGAATAAAAGAAAGAAGAAAGGAAGAGCATCACGGAAAAAAGGCATTGGCATCTGATAATCATTAATCATCACAAACTCTTTGGAGTCAATGAAATACAAAAGAAGGCATTGAACGAATCTCCCCTCGTTAAATTATTTTTTGTGTGCATGAAGGGCTCGTTTGGTTGATAGGTCCAAAATTTAAGTTTTTAGGTTCATTTTTGTTTTTTCTTATTTAAAAATTCAAGAAAAATTATAATTAATTTTTAAAAAACCAATCAATTTTAATATAAAAATTTCAACTCAAACTCTTATTTCAATCACATGCTAAGTTTTGAGGTGTAGTTATAACTTATAATTGGCTGCGAGAGTGGACTTTTCCAATAGGCAATAACCAATGGCCAAAGTCCACAAAGGAATCGACCTAACTAAAGAGCGTGTTGGTGGGTCCCTCAAAAAACATGACACACGCCCATAGAGTCTCTCACTTGAGATAAAAAGAGTCGAGAGATCTGTTTTTTTGAATTTTTTACCTAATTAACTGTCTCTTAATAATATTATTTATATATTTTGAATTTAACAATTTAACCACATAAAAATGATAATATTAAAAATTCTTAAATAAATTAATAAATTATCAAAATATTATTGAAATAATAGCTATTAAAAAGAAAGGGGAGAAAGAGAAGGAGGATGATTATTTCTCTTCCTCTTTCTCTCTCTTTATTTTTATTACTTTATTTGTTTTTTAGTAGATTCTTTCCCTTTTTCCTCGCTTATCGCTTATCTTTTCATTTCAAAAAAAAAAAAAAAAAAAGAGGGGGATTTATCACACAAATGAAATAATAATGATGGGATTAATGATGGGTTTTAACTTTGCCACTTAAAAATCTCCAAATGGATGGACAAGACTCCAAAGAGAGGAACAAAGTGGGGACTTGGGGACCGTGGACCGTGGGGTTCGTGAAACACACAGCCTTAGCCACCATCAATGGTGCTCATCCCTCGACCCACTGTCAATAATTCCACCAACTTGCCATCTTCTTTGCTCTTTTTTAGTACGGTTTTTTTAGGTATCACTAAATTCAAATATTCATAAATCTTATTACCCATGTGTAAAACTGTATGTTTATTTAATAGTACTAGTGTAGTCGCACCTGTTTAATTTTAATTAACTTTTTTTTATTTCATTAAATTATGTCAAATTACTTAATTATTAGAAAAATTCTACGACATGATCTATTATTTTTGAATTGTTAATAAAAGCTATTATTTTGATTGTTTTTTACACTTTTAATTGTTGGATTTATTACTGGAGTAAGTTATGTATCACGTTCTAAATTTCTAAGATTGCTTACACACCAGACTGTCAAAAAGTTAATTTAACAGTTGAAAAGCAATTCTTATAGATAATACCTCATTTCGTTTGTTTATTTCGCGCGTGTTTTTTAATTAATATATATATTTATAATCGAACTATTCACCAAACATCTTAAGGTATAAAACTATTTATAAACATATATATTTCAAGATTTGTTAAGATTTCCTCATAAATAATTTATGATTAAGACTCTTATTTTTGTTCTACTAGTAAGTACTTCGAATAAATGAGTGTCGATTCTATATCAGGTCATAGTGATATGCTTGATAAAGATTTGTTTCGTTGATATTTAATTTTATTATGTAAAATTCATATATCAAACTGTTAGGAAATTAATTTCAAACTGTTATGAAATTAATTCCTACCCTTCTTTTTGCATTTTTTTTTCTTTTTGGTAAGATATACGAGTAGGTAGGTGTTTATTAAAATAAGCTCCTAAATAATATTCCAATTGTTTATATAGGCAGACTTAGGAAATTCGGATTGAGAGGAGGAGAGAGTTGTGGTTGCGAAACACACCCTCGCTCACTCACGCAAACGCAAGCCCGCCATTTTGACTTGATTCTTCTTACACTTACCCACTATCTAATCTAGTAGGCCCCACTCTCTCTCTCTCTCTCGGTGTTCTCTCTCTCCCCACGCTTTATTTAATCCCGGTGTCACCCTCCTCCTCCTCCTTATACCCTCATTCATGAACTTCTACTCTCCCCCTACTCTCAACCCAACTCCAAACCAAACTCCCCCCTTCTCCATTTCTAGAGAGAGAAACACCCGAAAGAAACATCTATATAGAGAGAGAGAGAGAGTATGGGTAAGTTCAACATCGAGCAAAACCAACCATCCGCCGTCCTCGAGAACGGCGACTTACGCAAGAACGTCGACGAAGACGGTCGCGCCAAAAGAACTGGTATTTATTTATTTATTCATTTACATTTTTGCTAGTTTTCTCTTTTCATGAAAATATATTCATTTTTCTTATCGGCGTTTTTTTTTTTTTTTTTTTTTTGGGTTTGTGAAGGGACATGGGTGACGGCGAGCGCACACATAATAACGGCGGTGATAGGATCGGGAGTGCTGTCGCTGGCGTGGGCCAACGCGCAGTTGGGCTGGGCCGCCGGCCCAGCTGTCCTCATGGCCTTCTCCTTGATCACCTTGTTCACCTCCACTCTCCTCGCCGACTGCTACCGGGCTCCGGACCCCGTCACCGGCAAGCGCAACTACACCTACATGGACGCTGTCAAATCCTATTTAGGTAATATATATATAGATTTAATACCATATAAATACCATATCTATATATACCATATAAATGTTATTTGAAAATCTCTCCTTATCAACACAAGAATAAATGTTGGGCTAATTAATGACCATTTTGGTGAGTTCCGAGAACATTAGTTACTCTCACAGACGCCACTTCCCTATACAATAAACACGAGTTAATAAGTCTATTAAGATTTTTCCTCTCGAAGTTCTCGTGGTCCATATCATATACGCGTTTTATTTTAATAGACTGAGTTATTTTATTTTTATGAATACAGGTGGAAGAAAAGTTCAGCTTTGTGGATTGGCTCAGTATGGAAATCTCGTCGGGATTACCATCGGTTACACTATCACTGCCTCTATCAGTATGGTGTAAGTAAATGCCCGAAGGACTGTCCTCCTTTTTTTTTTCCTTTTTTTTCAACCACTAGTGGACCTGTTTACTTTTTTTTACGTTATTTTGATTCTATCAATTAATGGGGATTCTGTACTGTATCATAACTTTTTTTTTTTTCTTTTTCTTTTCCTTTTTTTTTTGGTTCTTTTTTCCTCAGGGCCGTGAAAAGGTCAAATTGTTTCCACAAGAACGGCCATTCGGAGAAGTGTTCGATATCAAACTACCCTTTCATGATAATATTCGCATGTATCCAGTTAGTCCTGAGTCAAATCCCAAACTTTCACGACCTCGCATGGCTCTCCATTCTCGCCGCCATCATGTCCTTTGCTTACTCCAGTATCGGCGTCGGTCTCTCCATTGCAAAAGTCCTGGGTACTCTTTACAGCTTGTCTCTGTATCACTGTTTGGAGACTGTGGGGGTGTTTGATGAATGAGTTTAGTTTAAGATTTTGAAGTTTCAATAGTAATTTTTCAGAAAAGACAAAAAACTTTTTCAGAAAAGATAAAAAACTTTTTCAAAAAAAGACAAAAATTATTATGAAAAAAGTACAATTTAATTTAAAATGAATTGAAAACCAAACATGTCCTGTTTTTTTTTTTTTGGTACTGTTTAAAAAGTTTTTTACAGTGTTTTTTTTACTGTGTTTGTTTGTGTTGAAAATGAAGGTGGAGCACATGCAAGGACGACCTTAACCGGAGTGACGGTCGGAGTGGACGTGACGGGATCGGAGAAGGTTTGGAGGACGTTCCAAGCCATCGGAGATATTGCTTTTGCTTATGCTTTTTCCACCGTTCTCATTGAAATACAGGTGAGAATTACAAAATTTTGTATCTCCGTTTTAAATGACATATTACATGCGTGAAAAATAAATCTCTACTATGGTCTAAAAAGTTATAAATATTAAAGTTGGAATATGACACGATTTTTAACCGTTCATATTTCATTTTAAATCTGACGATTTAAAATTGTATTGTGTTGATAAGGTCGTACCCTACCATGAAATCATTCAATATTGTGGACAAATATCTGTCCACAAATATCTGAATTGAAAGGTCTTGTAGGTTCCATTAATTGTTATCTATTTATATATAGTCGGTTGAAAATATATGTTAGTATGACGTAATAAAACAAACAAACTTTACTCGATTAAATGAGTTATAATCAAGCGTTACGACTCCTTAGGGGTTGTTTGGAAGCTTAGTTCAAACTTAAAGTTTGAACTAAAAATTTTGTCTTATCTAAAAAGTCAATAAAAATTACTATTACAACTTAAAAATCTTAACTCAAACTTATACACCAAACACCCCCTTAAATGAGGTCCAAGTCGTCCCAACATAATTTGGTGTCGTTTATTTGAATATAAATAATAAACATGTAACATTTACATAAATAACACACACGACCAGATCAGAATCTCCTGTTATCTTAAGCTGACACACTAGCCTCTCAATTATTAACCTTTTAGAAAGAAACAAAAAATGATATTCAAGCTTTCTTAGAATTTTGAATTATATTCAAACTTGAATACACGTGAGATCATTTTCATACATAACATGAAGAATAAATTCCTTCTCTTTACAACGCTATTCTATTCATCTTCTTGATTTTTTTTTTTTTTTTTTTGTGATTCTTTTTTGCAAGATATTAATTTACTAGTTTATAGAATCTTCTTTACTCCATGATTGGAAGCAAATGTAGTCATGTGTCGTGTCATTAAGAAAAGAAAACCTTTTAAGATAAAAAAGGAGCGGGGTTCATTAATTCTAATATTTATTTACATATATATATATTCGTATATATTTCATTTATAAATATCATGTCTAAGGGTTTGTTTGGTTGGTTATCTCAATCCTACCCTAACCGTACTTTTTTTTGTCTTTTTTTCAAAAAGCTTTTATCTTTTTCTCAAAAAATTTTTTATCTTTTCTGAAAATTCAAAAAAATTTACTATTACAACTAAAATATTTCAACTCAAACTAACCAACCAAACACCCATTAAGCTATAATTGACCTAAAAACTCTGTTCATACCCCAAAAACCTTGGTAACTTTCACATGGGTTGTGGCCACCGCGGCTCTACCTAGGAAAGTCGGTTTTGCGCACTTAAAACACAACACATGAAGTGCAAATTAAAAGCAAACATTAACGTTTTCCAAATACGTGGCTTTGCACGAAAATTAACACAAACATACATATTTTATGATGATAAAATAAAATATCACGTTACAAATGATAAAATATTACTTTACATGTCCATCAAAAAAAAAGAAAACGTAATTTATAGTGATCCAATACATATAATTCTGTGTAAGCATGTAAGCATGATGCACATGGCTGATCTTTGTCTGTATATATAGAATTGAGAAGAAAATTCAAACCCAACAATCTATATATCTATATATATGTTAAATTATGTATAGTATATGACTTTGAGCAATACGCGTGTCTGATTTGCGTGACTTGGGAGGTTGGGATGTGTGCCTGGTTAGTAAATGTCGGCATGGCTTTTCATGTCTGTCTTTGGTGGATAGTATTATTATTATTATTTTTTTCTGATAGGTGTCGTAAAGCCAGCAAATTGCTTGTGCGTAGGAGATTATTAGTTTTAAAGAGCTAAAACTCTAGCTTCTAATTATTGATAATATTTTTGACAACCAAATATTATTTTGTTTGTTTGTATAATAATTACGTGGTTCCTTATTTTACTAGAAATATTATTATTGTTGTTGTTGTTGTTATCTAATGTTGTGGGGTTGCTCTTCTCTTGACCTGTGACTGAGAGTTATAGAAAGAGAGCAAGTTGCCAATTGGGGGAGTGATTTGAAATCTGTCCTTGATTAATATACAGAGCCAAACAAATAAAATAAAATAAAAAAGATAAATAAAATAAAATAAAAAATTGTGGCACCCACATGTCAGTTCTGTCGTGATTTTTAAGCTGGAAGGACTATCAAAGATGAGGTAGCAAGAAAGAAAAATGCAAAACACAATCACATGATGAAAATCGATATTAGTTAGATTGATTTATTTATTTACATATATATATATATATATATATATTGGTAAACTATGTGGTTTTGTGAAAACGAAAGAAGTCTATGGAAAGCACATACTTAGAATATTTTGTCAAAAGAATTTCTCGAAAGAACATGAAAACAAAAGGAACAAACAGAAACGTAATTGTTTTCTAATGGTATTTTTTCTCTCTCACGATGTAGAACGACCAAAAAAAAAAAGAAAAAAAAAAACCCTTAAGATTCCCGAATGGACCATCAAAAGTGGACCAGAAGTCCAAAATTTGGGCCACCGAATATGTTAGACTTTTCGAAAAAGTAGAAGATGGGAATTCTTTAACCTTTTCTTCTCGTCCATCCGTTGTTTTCTTTTCGGTCACTATATACATATATTCTATATATATATATATATATATATATACACCTTTACATGCAACTCATGGCAATCTGTATCAAACTTTCCACGCTCCTCAACGATTCGTCACATCTTTAAAGTTGTCACTTTGTTGAAAAATCAACACCTGTCACCTTGGCCCCTCAACTCGACCCTTTCCTAAAGTCAGAAAATTAAAATTAAAATTAAAAATGAAAAAAAAAAAAAAAAAGTGAAAGCTAGCTATAAGATAGGCACCGACGAAAAATAATTTTCATTACCAGAGGTAATCCTTAGTGATACACAGCACGACTGATCTGAGTCGGGTTAACCATAATATTGTAAAGTCGTGGTTATTTTCTTGTGAGTTAGATTTTAAAAAATTAAATAAAAGCTGAGGGCGAAACTTAGCACTATTCTTAATTTCTTACTATTGACCTACTGACGGCAGGACACTTTGAGATCGGATCCCCCAGAGAACAAATCCATGAGAAAAGCCACTCTTGCTGGCATATCGACCACCACCTTGTTCTATGTCCTGTGTGGTTGCATTGGTTATGCAGCATTTGGAAATGCGGCACCGGGAAACTTCCTCACCGGATTCGGATTCTACGAACCATTTTGGCTAATCGATTTCGCCAATGTCTGCATCGCTGTTCATCTCATCGGTGCCTATCAGGTGAGCTTGTTTAGACCCCTTCCACTTTTGTGCCAATCACCAAAAGATTTGGGGACTACTCAGTACAATCTAATTCAGAGCACCAAAGAGACGTCTGTTGTATTGCTAAAAAGATGATATTATTTGACATTTACAGGTCTTCTGCCAACCCATATTCAGTGTCGTGGAAAAGTATTGCTCAAACCGCTGGCCCGAGAGCAAGTTCATAATAAGTGAGTACGCTGTTAACATCCCGTTCCATGGTGCTTTCTACGTGAGCCCTTTCAGGGTAGTGTGGAGAACCACCTACGTTATTATAACGGCGCTGATAGCTATGATTTTCCCGTTCTTCAACGACTTCTTGGGTCTCCTTGGAGCAGCCTCGTTTTGGCCACTGACCGTTTACTTCCCAATTGAGATGCACATTGCTCAGACCAAGACCCCCAAGTACTCCTTCAGGTGGAACATGCTGAAGACCTTGAGCTGGGCATGTTTGATAGTGTCAATTGTGGCTGCTGCTGGGTCTATCCAAGGGCTGGCCACAGATGTCAAGACATATAAGCCTTTCAAGACACAATAATCCGTTGGTCGCTTTCCGCAGCGCGTGATGGTTCTCTTTATTTCTTTATTTAAACCATAAAGATGTTTACCTGCAAGTTTTGTATGTTATCTTCGTTGTTAAAATGTTGTAAGCTGTTTAGACTGCTGCATGTTACAGTATATTCATCTGAAGGATAAAAAAAGAAAAAAGGGGTAAATGGAAGTTTCCCCGGCCAGGTTAGTTACTGTAGCTTTTGTGATTTATTTACTGTTTAACCAGCATCTATAGACAAAAGTAAATGTGGCTAATAAGTTTGGCTATTCCTTATCCAAGTGAGAGAAATAAAACCTTCGTTTATTAAAAAAAAGGCCTTTCTACAGTCGGGTATCTCTATCAGTAGTCCATGTTTCAAAACATTAAAATCTAATCAAAATAGCATCAACATGAAAAGGTACACAAGCAAGATAGAATCTTATACAAATATATGGTATTTTTTTCGTATACTATAGAAATCAGATACTCCGAATGTAAAAAAGGATGTACAAAGTATATACGTATACTACATCAATCATTGGTTACAATAGATGAAGACACATGACTAAATAGGATGGAGAAATCTCTGAGGTAGTGAACTCTGTGAAAGGTTGACTACTAAAAAGAAGATTTGTCTTTTTCCCTGATGTCTGTCACTATCTTATATTAGGTTCAAACTCAATAATAGAACAGAAGCTTCAATTCCAACTTATTGAAAGAATGTCCAAGTTAAAATATAAATATAAACAAACCCCTTACTGAGCCACTGACAGAACAGGAACAGCATTTTGTATGGGTCCAAGAGAGTAGGACAATTTACACCTGTTTGAGTAATTCTTGAGCCCTTCCTTCCAGCCACACAGAGAGACAGAGAGAGAGAGAGAGAGAGCGAGAGAGAGTTTCCTAGTTATTCTCTCCAATATCATGATTCAAGGCCATGCCTGTCTGCTCCTATGGAAGATCACTGCAAGCAACTCTTGTTTGAAAATACTAGAATGTTGCTTTATTTTGACAACATAGTAAGAGACCAAAAATGAAATCTTAATCCTTGTTGAGTAAACACGCCCTCAAAGAATAACGGTCCATTTGGATATGGGTTTGAAAAGTAAATGCAAACAAAAACATTGTAGAACACTTTTTAAATAGTGCCCAAAAAACAATCTCCAGACGGTGATCCAAACAGCCACAAACTTTTCACCAGGATCCAATAGTGCACTGAAGACAATTCAAAACTATCGAAAAAGGTTTTTAATTTTCATCATAAGTTATTATCCCATAGTTACAACTTAATCCACAATCTTAAAATTGTCTCTCTTTACTTCATTTTTTAAATTTGGGGGGAGAGGATTGAAATACTACACCTTGAGGTGGAATCGGGTGTGGAATTCCCACTTGGCTATGTTAAAACCATGGACAAAAGTTGTCATGTTGACAATTTAACCTTGCTTTTAAGTGTCAACGCATATACTCAACAAACATCTTGTCAATTTTATTATTCCTAAACTGAGAATGAAGTGTAGTCAACGGTAAGGTATGTCGCTTTTCCGTAAAACTACTTGTAATTTCTTTTGAAAAAAAGCCAAACCAAATGAACCACATTAGAAATTTCAACATAATTATAATTGCAACTCAAATGCACGGTATTGCAAGGAGAAAGAAAAAGTTAAAAAATGAGATAACTTAACTTGGAACTGACCAACAATAAACATGCTACAGCATATACCTCTTGAAGTGACAAGGAAAAAAGAAATCCATAATAGCAGTATTCTAACACATTTGCTACCTTTGTTTGCGACAAGGCTCATAAAAATGCTCCATCTAAATACCGCAATAGAAATAGAAACATGAGTATTACCTTGATTATAAAATATCAACTGGACTCAGTTTCGCTCATCACAAATGCTTGAATTAGACTTTGTGCAGCATGAGTTTGTTCGGGTGTTCCAGATATGATTATCATAGTTTCCACTACTCCAGGTTTAGGTTCCGTAATTTTAACTTTTGCATCAGAAATCTGAAAAGAGTGTCGTGTTAGCTGTTAGATTTGCAGCACCAGTTCCCTTAAAAATAAAAAATAAAAAATAAAAAATAAAAAACCGAGTAGGAAGATGATTGAGCAGGGGAATTCAAACTCAAGACCTCAACTTCATGGTGGGTGCGGAATTAGTGCTACACCAAGCATGCAACAGCATCTTGGTCACAAATTCTATTTCTACTTAAATGAGTTTTTTTTGTTCATTTAGTTAATCTAAAAATAATAATTAAAAAAATCAGACTGTACCTGACAAATTTGTTTCAAACATTCATCATCTTCACCATAAATTGCAGGAACAACTGAACTAGGAACAACAACTTCAACATTGGTGCTAGCAATTATGGGTGGTTGGTCGTCTCTACATGAATAAATAAGAGCAATGAGAATTCAAGACCGATATATATATATATATATATATAAAAGTTCCACAATTACAATGCACTTACCCTAAATATCCTGCTTTCCTCCTTTGCGGGCCTCCAACAAAATCTGGGAAGCCGGGACCACTACCTTCAAGAAATCCCTATCAACCAGATTTTAGGATGTTAAATAAACTAGCATCTAACGTAACTTCTCTAGCCAATGCCATTTGATTAATAACAATCTGCTTTTGCCAGTCTAATTATAGAACAGTTCAGAGCATTTTATCCTTGGTACTAGCACGGTGAAAGAAGAAAATCATAAATGGCAATTAGCATAAGCTGATAAATTTAGTGTCAAAAGCACCCAACAAATTAGCACTTCCTCAGATTTTAGCACTTGAAGGGGCAAGATTACAACTAAATACCTGAGGCTCCCAGTGTCCTCTTTCGGATAAATGAGGGGGGCCATCAAATCTATGGATACCGTGCATAAAAGGCGGCCCATCATCACGAGGGTGAAAACCACCATGAATGTCATTAAATTTGTGAAAAGGTGGCCCATAAAACATTCCTGGAGGTGAGAGTTCCCTCCTTCCCAAAAATGGTAAGAATGGAGGTGGATCCAAAAATGCAGGAGCGGGATAATTAATGAAAGGGAATGCATCGCGGAAAAAATTATGTTGCAACCTGGTGGTGATATGTACCAAAGCATCTTGAACTGCTTCAAATTCTCCATTTATCTAATTTCAAAGAAAAGAAGAGCAAAAGTCATGGTGAGCAGGTGCAAGATGTTGCGCCAGGTGAATTACCCAATCTTAGATATAAAATCAACATAAACGTTCTCATTATTCAACCCCAAAATAAAATGCTAATTTAAAGGAAATGATAGCCTTAAATGAAATGTACAAACCCATCAAGCTCAAAGAAGCACATATCGACAAATGACACATACGTGAACCACTTCTTCATCTTCTGAAGCACATTTTGGAATTTGATCCCTCGCCAATACACGGATATGCGCTCCAGATAAATTCCTCATTTCAGCTATGACGGAACCACCCTTGCCGAGGAGACAACCAATCTGGCTGGAGGAAACAAGAAGCCTTGCTGTCACGCTTTGCTCCTTGCTATCAGGCGCAGCCCGGGCTATTCTGGCTTGCACACGAAGGACTGCATCTTGCACAGCTGATATTCTATCATTTGGATGCTGCAGAAGTTCATTTATTATAAGCACTTTCAAAGGAAAAATTCCGTCGTATTAAACATATATGACAAGAATTTTGTTAAAAGAAAATTTTAAAAATAAATTTCCATGAACACCTCATCATGTCCAGAGAAAACAGAGTCAAATCATACCACGGGACCGGATACAAGGATAACACGATCCTCCCAATCAGATGTGCCTTCCATAACTTTAATCTCACAACCAGTGTCCTGCTGAACGGTCTTTATTACTGTTCCACCCTTTCCAATTACACCACCTACTCTTTCAGTATGGCACAATAAGCGAAAGGTTAATATTTCTTCTGAAGGCCTCACTCGACCATGCATACCACCTTCATGCAATTTAGGGATCATTGGCGGAACAGCAGAATGATGATCGGCAACATTGCGAGGCCCAACAGTATAAGGTGCTCCAAAAGAACGGTTGGGTGGGAAAGCTTCAGGACCACGAGAGGAGATTCCCAAAAGCCTTTCTGAGATGGATCGAAGAGCTTTTCTCACTGCAACAACTTCCCCCGTGATCTGCAGCAAAATTATCGAATAAAAAAACCAAATAGAATATTAGATACATCAGTTAGTAGTAAATGTGATTGCATGGTGCATCTAAAACAACTCTTCATCAAAGCTTACCTGAACTAGTTCATCCAAAGCTGACGTGCACGAAGGAAGTTTGTCCCTCGGAAGAATCCGAATTTGTGCTCCGCTTTCGGATGACATTTGCTTGATCACACTACCACCCTTTCCTAAAATGCATCCCACTTGAGTTGAAAGCACAACTAACCTCAAAACAAAAGTTGAAGACTTTTCACTTTCTTCATCCCCATCATCTGTGTCTGTTTTTATCCCCCCAACCATTCTGTCAAAAAAGAGCATCAAAGCAAACTGCAATGACGAAACCCCATTTTCAGATTTCGGCTTTTTCACAGCATTAGATTCCTTACTGTCAATATTCTCAGTCTTCTCCTTCACTACATCATGTTTTTCATCCACATTTTCCTCTTTACCATCACCCTCCTTACTCTGCCCTACAGGAACTCCATTTTCTTTATCAAAATTAATGACAACAACTCTCTCATCACACCCTGGAATAGCTTCCTCAGCTCTGACTTCCACGCCGGTTTCTTCTGGAATGTGTGATACGAGTGATCCATCTTTTCCGATGACACTTTCGATCTTCGAAGCAGGACACAGTACACGAAATCCGGAACGGCTGCAAGAAGATTTTAAGGGTTTATTGTGCAAAAATGAACCAGTTGACTTCTGCAACTTCCCTTTCCCATCCGGTTCCGTAATGTCACCATCATTTTGCCTCTTTGTAGGTGTCAATGAAGCAGACATGTTATAATACACCAGATCCTAATCTTTTTCAATGAAATTTGCACAAAATCAATAACCAAATAAATAAGAAAAACATCGAAAATCAATCCGTTGAAAAACACTACAATCCCAAAAAAAACCCATAATCATGAGCCATGCCAATTCAGAATTCCCGAATTTTTCATAGCTCGGGAAGAAAAAGAAAATGGAAAAAACTACATTTTACTCGTAATCCAATGCAAAAACTTGGGTTCGTCTATTTCAAGCATCGAAAGCACCACAATCTTAGGCATGAGGACAAAAGAATTTTCATTATGTTACTTCGAATTTTCCGAGCAACCGAACAGCAACGTTAAAAAAGTATATGCACGTAATTAAATTTAAGTGAAGGAAAACTCAGAAAGCGAATAGGAAATTAAAACAAAATTACTCACGGAATTGAAATAAGAAAGAACCGAGCCTTTTGTGGCTTCAATGAAGCAGTTCGGGGCTAAAATGGCTTGATTCTTGTTCTTCCTTCCAGTGAAAGGGAAAAGGAGATTGAAGACTTGAAAAGTAAACCCAGAAACTTTTAGGGAAATTTTTTTCCTTTTTCTTTTTTCTTTTAGAATGAGTTTACTATTTTGGGTTATTTTCAATTTTAGCCCCAAAAATATATGCTCTCTCACTTTGATCGATTATTTATTTATTTATATTGTACACTACAAAACAACAAACTTAGGTGACGTGTGTTTCACTGTTTCATTTTAAATTAAAATATACTTTTTCATTTCAGTTTTTTGTATTTTTTGAAAAAAATTTTATCTTTTTTAAAAACTCAACAAAAATTGCTATTGAAACTTAAAATTTTCAACTCAAACTCATTCACCAAACGGACCTTTAAGTTTGGAACAACAAAACTTGACTCCCAACGGGGCTTAAGATGATGGATTCGAGCTCGAAAGAGAAATTTGAAGAACCATACTACTCCAGTATGTAGAGATAGATATTTTAGATTTAAGATTATTATGAAGATCTTCAAAAGGAGAAGAAGTCTAATTTTAAATTTTTTTAATCAAATTAAAAAGGTTATTAATCCTTCTATATTGATGTTCGTAGGGCACCTATTAAGGTGGTGACTTTGAAGGTTCACGTGATGAGTAAGTGGAAGATAATTTAATAAAATGAAGTTAGATTGTTCCTCGAGATGGTAAATAAATCAAATCCATATTCCCTAATTGACTCAAAATTATAATTTTATATATTAAATCAGTTGAGCAACATAAATCTAATTCAATTCACCCATTCAATCAATTATTTAACATTTATTTTATCAAATTACCCTTTAATCATGTTTCATTTAGTCACTTTTTAGCATTTTATATCATAAGGGAATTAATAAGAAAACATTTGATAAGTATGTATACTAATAGTGTAATATGATAAGTTTGTATATTAATAGTATAATATTTTAAATTTTAAAAAACAAAATAAGTCAATTCATATTTCTCATCTATTAAAATTTAAATTAACCTACTGTTTTTCAAATATTATATTTTCTCCTTTTTAAGGATAAATAATATTTGCATTTAAAGAATCAGTGGTAAAACATATAACAATTATTCTATGAAAAATATTTGCCTTTGTATATTCATCCCATTGTTACTCGTCACTGTAAAACTAGTGCTGTGGTCTAGAAGAGACACTTGCGATCATGCTCCGTTGTAGTTTGGAGAGTTTTTTTTATCGTTTCTCATAATTTTGTCGTTTTAAGATTGTTGTCGTTTTTTTTAATCAATGTTGTTTTTCTAAAATAGTCGTTTTATGGTTTTTTTTTTTTGGGGGGCTAAAAAGTCGTTTTATGTTGTCTATTGAAGTTGTTGTTTTCACTTTTAAGACCTGAATATGTAAACTCTTCTGCTCCGTTCGGCTCATAAGTTTAACCTCAAATTTTTTATATCAATTTTTATCTTTTTCTAAAAATCAATAAAAATTATAACTAATTTTTAAAAAATTAACCAATTCAAATTTAAAAATTTCAACTCAAACTGTTTTACCAAACGCACACTTCTTTTAGCCCCCAAGAAAAATAACTTTAGGATCCGTTTGGTGAATGAGTTGAGTTTGAGTTAAGATGAAATTTTTAAGTTTTAATTGAGTTAACTTTTTAAAAAGTAGTCATAAACTTTGTTAACTTTTCAGAAAAAAGACAAAAATTAAGATGAAAAAATACAGTTTAGTTAGAGTTAAACTTTATTACCAAACAAAGTATTAGTTATTATTATTGACATGTTATCATTTCTTTAAAAAAAAAATCATGTATCTAAGTCAAAATAAGATGATTTTTAAAAAAAATTTTGAATTTCAAAAGAAACAAAACAATATTTATATTAATATTTTTCTCCAATCACATTTCAAGTTCTTACACTTTTTTAACTTTAAATAATTTATTTTTAACTGTTTACACAATTTCAAACTCAACTAAACTCCAATCAAAATGACCTTAATTCTCCAACTTAAGAGAACCAACTAAACAGGCTTTTAGAATATAATGAAACATGAGCGTTTTAATTGGATTATTTTTGGAGTTTTTTAAATAATATAAATGAAGAATTTTAGTCTAACTATCAATTAATCATTGCAACATCAACGGGATTAAAGCCTAAGAGTTGCAGGGACCTGCTGGATCTTATCTGAGAATCAAAGTTGCAATTGCAATTGTATGTGTAAAAAAGCAAACTGTTGCTTTAAGCTTTTCATTTCAGCTTCGTTTGCTGTAAATACGTGGCTTGACATCGTGCTTGAGTTGAGAAGGCTCATCCATTCTTCATCAATTGTTCGAGACCCCGTTATCAAAATTGAGAGTGCAGTTGTTTTGTCATCTTTAACTTAAGATTTTCATCTTAATTTTTATTTTTTTTTTTTTTGAAAAATCAACAAAAATTATAATTAATTTTTGAAAAATCAATCAATTTCAACTTAAAAAATTCATCTCTGTCAACTAACCAAATGGACGCTGAGTGCAATGACCAACCCAGAGTCCAGTAACTATGAAGTGGTGTACGAAAGAAAATCCTAGACGAGACAGGTTGTGTGCTCGGAGGAGAAAGGATTATTATTATTATTACTACTATTTGACAATGTTTGGAGAGAGGATTTTTGTTTTGTTTCGTGCTGTTTTATTTTTTGGATTTTTTACATAGATATTCAAATTAAAGATGTTGATTTGAAATATGCAAAAATTTCTTTTTATTTATGTAAATGTCTAAAAGAATAATTAGTAAGACAATATTATCATTTATAAAGAATAGAGAATGACAAATAAAGAAATTACAAAAATAAAAATAAAAATAAAGGAAACAAAAAAGTGGAATATCAGATGTTTACCAAAGAGAGCAGAAGTTGATTTAGTGAAATTGCTAAAGGAAATGATATAAAAGGAAAACATGATTTTTTTTTTATTTATTATAATGAAGGTGAAAATCTTCATAATGAACCAAAAAGAGAATATTTTCTCAAAATCAATTTTATGATTTCTACTAGTTTACATAAATAATAGGTTTTTTCATAATGAATTCAATACTATTTATTATGTTATTCTTTAATTTGTTTGGTTGAGACATAAATAACAACCATTTGATTTGTAGTGGATTACACAAATAAATAGTTTTTTTTTTATAAAGAATTCATTGGTTTTTTTATATGAAAAGTGTGAAATATTGTAATTGCATTAATCTTTATCGTTCATATTTTGTGTTGTTTTTATCATTTAATCTGGACAATCATCTTTATAGTAAATATTTTATATTTATGATAATTTATTTTATGTGTATAATTAATTTAGGTTTATTAAATGTAATTGATATTTATCAACAAAAATATTCATCATTAAAATCAAAAAATAAAAAAGGAAAATAAAAGAATTTGTATAATAATGAAATAATGTCAATTATAATAAAAGAACAAGATTTCACAGGCTGATTTTTGAACCCGGAGATTGACGGTGGTTACAATTAAGGAAAAAAAGACTTCTGACACACCATCAAGCTTGAAAGATCTTGGATTGTTATTTCCAGATTTGATATCGGGTTTCGTCACGTTTAGGGTTTATTTTTTAAAAAATAAACATATGTTTAATATTATCATAAAAAAAGACATATTTTATAATGGTACTTTAAAAATGAAATTTTTGTGTAATTATTTCTTTTTCTCTTTTTCGTCAAACTCCATTTTTAGTGTGCATTAATCTCCCGTTTCTACGACTCTCGTCTGTTGTTTTTCTCTACACTTCCTTCCACGTTGTTTTTCTCAAAAGTCGGCTACCATTTTGTCTGATTAAACAAGGGAATCACCACGTCCAAAATGATATATATAGCTTGCATTTGGTCGTCCATTTGAGATAAAATTTTTAAATTGAAATCGATTAATTTTTTAAAAATTAATTATAAATTTTATTAATTTTTTAGAAAAAAAATAAAAATTAAGATGAAAAAATATAATTTAATTGAAATTAAACTTAAATGACAAGCAAAATTAGTCTACACTAATAGTATTTCTAATTTTGTCATTGTCTTTTTACAATTAAAATAATAGTAGCTTACACTGGTGTTATTATACATTATCAATAAGAAACGACGGTCAGGATCTGTGTAAGGGCCAGCGGGGGCGTGCCCCCCTCAATTTCTTGAATTCTAAATTTTACCCCCATATTTTATTAAAATTTTGTAATTTGTCCCATTCAAAAGTTTTTTTCCCTCAAATGTGTCCCCACTCAAAAGTTTTTTTTCCCTCAAATATGTCTTATAACTCTCAACTTATTCTTATATTTTAATATCATCACCAACATTTGATTCTTCTTTTTTCCTCCTAATTTCTTCATCTACTTTTCATTCTTTTTTTTTTTTAACTTTTTTTTAAATTTAAAAAATTTATTGATTTTAAACTTATCAGAATATTTGTACATGTAAGTTTTTTTTTTTTAGAGGAGTGTAAGTTTTTATTTATTAGTGAAAAGAATTATTTTTAAAAGGAAAAATGATGATGTAGAATAAATTAAAGTGGAATTTAATTTTAAATCAAAAAATTACAAACAACATACAACAAATCATGAACTATAAACTTTTATTTATGACAACATTTGAGATGAAGTTCAAGAATAAATTTCACAATATTTTCAAAATATAAAAACAATATGTAATAGTAATTATATGATAATAAACATGAAAAAATTCCGTTAGAATAAAAAGTATTAAACTTTTTGTCATATAAAGTTATTAATTTTAAAAAATTTCTCCATATGTATACCCCCACTTAGAAAATTTCTGGATCTATCACTGACAGCAGTACAAGTAGAAGCCCTAATGGGTAGGAAAAGAGCGACCCAGGGGATAATCAATCAGGGATCGGCATTGTGTTTGTCTCACCAAACAATCCCATCATTCCTCACTCCTTTTTAATTTCATCTTTCATTTTCCTTTCTTGCATTTTTTCTTTCCATCCATAGGTCGGCTTCGTGCAGATAGATGTTTGTCGGGGGAGATTGGCACTCGCCCTTCTAATAGGTTGTTCTCTTCTCTGTCTTTTCCATCCAGTGCCCACATTACGTCAGAAAATCTTGGTCTTCGATATTTTTTCGCAACGCAATAAATGAGTCTAACTTATCCTTATTTTTTAATAATAAAAATGATAGTAGTTACACCAGTATTCTTATCCATTGTTAATTAGAAGATATCTTACACTACTTGACTTATATCAATAAGGCAACTCCCTATAATCAAAATAAACAGAAAAATAAACATAAAAAAAAACTTTTGTACGTAGTTTTCAAATACCAACTAAAATAAGGTATATAAATAAATAAGTTTTTGTTTGGTGTTCTAATTGAAACTCAAGTTTTTATATTTTTTTATTAAAAAATAACAAACATTATAATTAGTTTTTAAAATATCAATTAATTTTAATTTAAAAATTTCATTTCCAACTCAAAAAAAACTAAACAAAGGCTAAATAAATAATACCTATACGATAGCTATTCTTCCCATGGAAGGAAAAATCTCGTAAACAAACCTTTTTGAAAAGGAAACCTAATGAATGCCTTTGAAAGAAAAAAAAAGAAACCTAATAATTGAAAGAACAACATAAAAATCTCGTGACATACAACCAACAAAGCAAGCATATAAATATTCTTGAAAAAAACAAAAAAAAGTCAAAAGAGAGTATTTATTCCGATGTTTCTTTGGGCCGAAGAAAACAGTGCAATGAAGAAAGTCCATTTCGGCGTGGTACAGTTCATAACGTAACCGTTTCAGGCAATAAATAAATATAAATAAATAATAAAAATCATTAACTGAAAATCGAAAGCTTAACTTAGTCCGCAAGTAACTCTTTCCACACGCCGCCGGTGACGAAATCTCCGTTGACCCTCAACGTTTCAAACGCTCTACAACGTTACAGTTAAATGACCAAAATACCCCCGAAGAACCCCACCACCGACTCACCTTCTAACTTCATCACAGGGCTATTTCTGTAACTTAACACCAAATTCATCTCCATAAATCCGTGCCGTGTGGGTTTCAGAGATTTTCGGTTCTTGCAGCTTGCGTGAATTTTTTCCCTCGCGTTTTGATTCAGAGCCGTAGAATCTATGGCTTCATTCGCAATCAGCCCAGATCCCGAGGCCAGAAATCTGGTCAAATCTATCAGAGTTAAGGCTTCTTCTTCGTCTTCTTCCTCCTCCGCCGCATCGCCTACGAAGCGCTGCAATCCGCTGGCGGCGGGTCACTGGACGGCGCGGTTTTGGCTGCAGAACCATGGGAACTTCAGGCGGAGTGGAACTCCTGTTCGGATCATGTTCTACCGGAGCGGAATGTGGACGGATTTTCCCGGCCGAGTCGTGGATTCCCTGCGTCCGGTTTTCGCGGAGCGGAGGTCGGTGGCCGATGTGGTGATCGGAGGTTCGAATTACCTCTTCGATTTCCTCCGGATGTTGCAGGTTGATTTGAGCTCTGGAAATCGGAGATCGATCGCTTGGATTGACAACGGAGGTAACTGCTTCTTCCCTAAAGAGTTCATCAGCGACGAATTCGCGAACGTTTCGGACAATCCGAGGATTGAGATCGAAATCCGAATCAACGCGAAGTCGGAGGAGGAGAGAAAATTGGGGAAGAGGACGAAGGAAGCGAAGGAGAAGGAAAACGAGGAGGAGAACGAGGTAACGTCGTCATTTAGAGATGCGATGCCCAAACGACAGCGTATTGCCGATGCTTCCGGTCCCGCGACTCCAAGGTGGCCGAATGTGAAGCCGTTGAGAGAAGGAGACAGCGCTTATGCGACGGTGAAGAACGTTTTCATCCCCGCGATTAGGAAAGTTCATCCCGGAGCCACCGTCACCGCCGTTCATCAGTGCGCGCGTGAGGGGCTTATGGAGAAAGCTCGTCGTGAGGTGTTCAACAAGCAGATGGAGATTACCAAGGCCGCTCGAGGGACGGCAAATGTGGTTTACGCTTGGTATGGAGCGTCGGCGCAAGCCGTTGCCGGGGTTTTGGCACATGGGTTTGGTGTCTCTAGCAAGCTCTCTGCCGGTGTCTATCTGTCTCCTTTAGCCTCTCTTTTTAGAAGGTAATTTTGCTGTTTCATTTCAAAATCTGCTTTGATGATCGGTTTTGGTTTTTAATTATCGACATTGCTTGCTTTTGTTGAAGTCTGCTTTGATTTATTCAGTGCTATGCAAACGGAGGCCGATGATAATGGCGAAAAGCACCTTATATTGTGCCGGGTTATATTGGGCAACGTTGAAAAAGTTGAGGCGGGCTCTCGACAATGTTATCCTTCTAGTATTGAATACGATACTGGAGCGGATGATCCGAAGAACCCCAAGTGGTTTCTTATCTGGCCTACCAATATGAGCAGGCACATTCTTCCAGAGTGTGTTGTGAGCTTCAAAACTTCTGATCGTTTGCCAGGTATGATTTTTGTTGTTTAAGTTGACTTACTCAACTCTATTGATGCCTTTACCATCTGTTGAAACTGGTTTTGTGGTGTTATGTCTCAGCCAAATTGGGAGGTTTAGCGCTTACGAAGTACACATTTCCGGAGTTATTTGCAAAGATTAAGAGCTCCCTTTCCCCGGTGAAAGTTCAGGAATGTATAACTATGTACGACGCACTGAAGGTATCATAATCGCTTCCCAGTTTACTCGAGTACTAATACACTTTCTTTTGAGTATGTTATATTAGATTTGAATTTGGAAAAGAAAGATGAAGATATTGAAATCGAATATGAAAAATTATGGTCCTTGTTTGTGCTTTATTACAGGCGGGAAAGATGGCGAAAGATATTTTTATCAAGCAGTTCAGGTCAGTTGCGGGGGAGAAAGTGCTGCTATCTGCAATTCGGGAGGTTTGTGGTGCTGAATGAGGTTTTACTAGGATGTTATCTGATTTAATTGAATTTAGATTTAGAAATAAGTTTGTCATGGTCTATCCAATTGATAGAACCGCATGTAGTCCTCCCTTTAAAACTTGGATATTTTAAAAATGGCTTTACGCAAACTATAAGAACAATTCTTTCTTAATGTTTTATTTTTCCTCCATTCTTCATGCTGCGTAAATGTAGCTGCTACTCATCAAGTTCATTGAAAAAGTGTTTCTTTTTTAGTTAGGCGTGAGTTCTGTAGATGCCAAATTAGAATATGTTCTGTAATAGCTTTCAAGGATTTGTAGGACACATGTGTACAAAAGAAAATCATATTTACAATGATCGTGACTTGATTTCTACATTTAAATAACATTGTTATACTACTATGTTTAATTAGTTTTGTTATAAAATCATCCATCTCCCTCCTTGAACAAGGTAATTAGAGTGTTATCGTGATGGGTGGAACTTGAAATTCATGAAGTTTTAGTGATGAATTTGATGCAAAATGCAAAATTCGTTTTGGTGTTTACGGATGAGAAGAAAAGAAGGAAATGCTGGACCTTTTCCTACTTCTTAGCATGCATAAATATTTTACTTTATCAGAATATGATTCCACAGCCTAGTCATTTTTCTTCTTTCACAAGCTAAGATTTCTTTAGAAAATTAATGAACATGAGTGTAAGTACACAAGTTATGGTTATCTATTTTATGATATCTTTCTATAAAATATTCCCATTAAGAGAGAGAGAGCTTTTATCTTTAGTGGGTTTATTTTTGAATTTATTTTTTTAATTTTTTAAAGTAGGGGTGGGGGGATTTTAACAATAAACCCTAACATTAAGGTGGGTTTGGATTTATAGCCAGGCTAGGCCTGCATCTTTAGGCAGCTTTTTGATGTTACGAAGTGGGAAGGAATATCATTCCTTAAGGTGCTTTCCTCCGGTTCAATACTAATTTCTCTATTTAAGAATGGGTTAGGAATTATTACTCCATGTTTCTTGAATCTGCCGAGTGAGGTTTCTTGTGTTACCCCTGGGACCCATGGTATTCTTCTCAATTAATGAACAAGATTGACATAAATATAACAATGAATTTAGGTTTAACTACATAGGCTTATCCGCCGTTCATTGTTCCCTTTAAAACTTTGCTGATCCTCTTATTCAGTATTAATGCATGTATGTTTTCTCTTTTTATTTACCTTATTCTTTCATTGAATTAACTTTAGAAAAGGAATGCACCTTCATGTGAACTATAAGCAAGTATATTTGCATGCCAATATCGAATCTTGGCTTAGGTGTCTGAGTCCTTGTTTGAAATATGAAAGAGTTGTTTTATTCTCCTTGAACTTGTGTGTTTATTTGTCTTTTCATAAGCACAACTTTATGATGGAAACAATATATAGGTAGAATCCTTCTCTAAGTTACGACAGAAAACATGTTTGTTGCAATTCTTGCTGTTAGTTTGAATAGTCTTTTTGGTCATATTGTATTATGCTCAGTAGTCAGTAAACAATGGAATAAGAATAGCTTTATGATCAGTAAACAATGAGAATAAGAAAACAAACACTGACTCTAGGAATAAAATCAAGTTTGATTATGTTTAAAGTTATCTTATTTCTTGATTGCAACTTTTGTAACTATTCTTATGTTCTCCCCTGCGCCTAAGCAACGAAGGAATACCAATTATTCTAGGGGTTGAGAACCTGAAGTTCTAGTTATTCTGGAGTCTAGTTCTAGTTCAAGTAAGGAATTAAGAAAGAATGTTTTACTGTTGTTTATTGATGCATGTGGTTGTATGTATAACCTAGCGGTAAATACATGTCTAACTCCACCACAAGTTGTATGGTTTAACCCACTCTACCATGAAGTTTAAAAAAGAAAATCATGGATACAAACTGCGTCATTACGCGTGGATGGTTGTTTTTGCTGATATCACCTTGATTTGCTAGTCTTTGAAGATTTTAAATGCCTTCATAAATGTTCGTAGTATGTTACAAGTATCATGAAATGATTAGTCTTGACGTATGTAAGTTAGCAAAGGTGAATGCCTAAACAAGTGAATGTGTACGGAGGAAAAAAAATTATTCATTAAAATGTTGAAATGTATTCAATGGTTTAAAGGCTCTTTTCTCTGCAGTGAGGTACAGTAATCCTGTTGCAGTTTTGCCTCTGAAGAGCCTGTAGTGCTCGGGTGCATTACAGAAAGCTGCTACTTGAGGTATGCCTGATAGATGTACTTATCCAAGGAGGAGAAGAAAAACACAATTAATTGTGTAGGATAGGACATTGTATAAATCTTTGGAAAGTTTTCTACATTGGTTTAGGATCTTTATAATTTGTTGTTCTTGGATCTTCCGTAGTGAGTATGCTGTATCGGTCCCGTTTGGTTTCCTGTTTGTTAATGTACAGTTTAGACCATCAGCTCGACTTTAGGGGTTCAAAATTCAAATCATTGTTTGGTTGGTTTTCAGTCCCGTGGTATTGGAGACAAATGAAAACGAAGGTTGATAGGCAAGAAACATCCGAAGGAGAGAGAGAAATGGATTTCAAAGTTTCTCTTACTCTTCCTAGTTCTCCAGCCTCCACCAGTTCACAGCCGCGAAGCGTCTCGTAGGCTCAAGATTTTGGCAAGGTTGTTAATTCTGCGTTCTACTATCAGCTTGCGACGCCGAAATCTCTGTTATCTGTGTATCTAAATGGCCTTTTGGGGAAGTGGTTTCCACGCCTGATTTTAGAAAACTCGCTTGGATTCTTTAAGTGCAGGAAGGTTTTTTGAACGAAGTTCATGTTTTTTCTCGAAGACAAAAAGCGTTAAAGGTAGACATTCTCATTCTTTACGATTTAGAATAATCGAATTGCATAAGAAAAACGAATAAAAGAGAATCCGAATGTTTTTTAGTCAAGTATTATTATCATGATGATAATTTGGTTTTACATAATAATAAGAAGTATTCAAATATTTCAAAGAATTAAATAAATAAGAAGTTAAAATGTTACATCCACTTTGGCCTATTGTAATTACTTACTCTAATTAAAAAAAAAAAAAAAAAGGGTTACAATAAGAAGTATTTAAATGTTACAAAGAATGGAATAAATGAGAACACATAAAATTGGTAGTGGTTAAAGTTGCATCCGCTTTTATCTATTGCAATAACTATATATTTAAAAATAAATAAATAAGTAATACTGATCTTACAACTGGTATCTTATAAAAAATAATAATAATAAAATAAATTAAAAAAAAAAAAAAAAAAAGGGTGAGCTTCCAATTTCAGAGAATCATCCTCAGAAGACTGCAATAGGCGGACCATTTTGTTGACTCTGAAGCCAGAACTACGAATTGTAATGGTCTCTACTTGTTATATTCCTCAGCTGGGGGTGAATGGTGAAAAATAAGCTTGCATTTGGATCAAATATTTTGAGATGAAAATTCGAAATTGAAGTTGGTTGAGTGTTCAAAATTTAGTTAGTTTTCATTGACTTCTCAGAAAAAATAAAAATTAAGATAAAAGACTCGTATCTAAATCTAAGTTACAAACAGAACCTAAAAATAATCACCGCATGAGTCACTTTGGACTTGTGAGCAGTCGTGCGCACTAAGAACAAATCCTGGTCCCCCCCATTAATTGTCAATCCCATTAGTCCTTGGGCCCGATTATTATTGCAAGCTTCCTCTTCCCATTATTAATCCCCACAAAAGTTGGAAAATTTATACGTCCAACTAAAAAATATACACATGTTTACCACCGGTTGAACGTTATCATTCACTGGAAATTTTTTTTTTTTTAAATTCCTCTGGGAATATTCACCAGTGGAGCTTGGAAGTCGAATGAGTTTATTTTCAGTAAACCAATAATTACGCACTTCTTTTGGGGCATTTGGAAACATCCTCAGTCTTATATTGTTATCCAAATACAATACAACATGAGTTTGTGTACCTTATACATTCTATCCAAATATTCATACTTTTAAAACTCTTTCTCTCAATAACCCAAACACATATTATATTTGAATACAATGTAAAAAAAAACGTTCAAATGTATATTGTATTCTATTATGTTATATTTGAATACTGTACATAATGAATATAGTTTTCAGACGATCATATATGAAAAATAATACTTCTGACTCAGATAAAAATGTGATGAGTTACATGCTTAAACTTGGGTGGGTATACATCAACTTTTAAGAGCAATGACTATATCACTCCTACATCAATTAACATTAGGATACGAGGTAACAAGTTAAAAGTTTCTTTCAAATAAGTAAGAATGATGCATGAGCAAACTTGAATATTGGGCTATGCCTAAGTGGCTTTGGCATTAAAAAAAAAAGCTTGAATCTATCTATGAGCGCACTCATGATTTATAAAGGGCTTCAAAATAAGGGCCAAATACTGTAGTAATTAAGATGGATTTTTAAATATGATTGTAAATGGTGTTTAAGGTGGTTTAATATCTCTTATCAACGAAAACTTTTGAAGAAAGATGATTGCGACGGTCCTATATTAAATTATATGTTCTGAATCTAGGACATCTATTCGATAACTAGAATAAGTACTTTTTTTTTTTTTTTTTTTTTTGTCCTCTTTGAAAGACTCTCATGAATTTTCCATTTTCAACTAGTCTTCTCCGAATTTTAAGATTATGGTTATATATCATCCTCTAAAGCAGTTTTCTTAACAAACTCTGATATAAATTTTCCATTTTTGCTGCCAAGTACTCTACAGATAAATAAGAATCTATCAGAGTTTGTACTTGTATTGCCAATAAAGGGAGATATGCCATTCCGATCTACATTTAAAAATATAAAAAGAAAAATAAAACATAGGCAATGGCTGATTAATTAATCTACATTATATATATCCGAAACGTCGATGGTAGGTGGGGTCACGTATTAATTTTATCAGGCAAGAATTGTTTTATTTTCTCTTGATAAAAATAGATCAATGGTGTTCTTATATCTCTGTGAAGTGTCTTGTCAGAAATTTATTGAGATCACAGATGGATACCACAATCTTTTTATCAAGGGACTATACCTTGTATGAATAACGACTAGGACTTGGAAACTGTTGGTAAAAACATAGACTTTAAATAGGACTTTTTGCTACCATGTCACCGTTACTAGTGATTATCATGCATGGATTGTTTACTAAAAACCCTTTTATGTCTCATATTAAAACAAACAAATAGAAAAAACGAGTTTGGGGCTATGTCACTACATGATCGTTTTAAAAAAAGGAAAAAGAAATGCACTAATTAATTTTGTCATGATCTTTTTGGCATGATTTGGCCAACCATTAACCTAATCCACCGAAATCTGAATAATTAAGCAGATAAACCTTAAAAAAAAACAAAAAACAAAAAAAAAAAAAAAATGAGTACTTTGTGATCAGCACTAGTAATTGGAAAACATCATGAAGTTAGGTGGGCAATTTTTCATTCCAATTTCCATGATAACGAAGCTTTGTCTCATTAGCAAAGAAAGTGAAGCTATCATTTCATTGTAATGACACAGGGACTGCAAAAGAATAGGAAACATAGAAACAAAGAATATTTAAGAGTAAATTAAAATTAAAATAACAATAACAATAATAATAATAGCTAATAACAAGAAAGTGGGGAGAAACTGTGGGCTATATTTTGTTGACTGTGGCTTTCCTTTTCTCCCCTAATAAGAACAATTTGTCTATAATTTCAACGCTTGAAACCGCCCTTGGAACCGGATCATTTGGTCAATTTTTTAAATCTAATCACGAAATTCTTATTGCCAAAATTTCATCAATGTAGAAATGATGTACGTAATAAGATATTTTATTATTTTTTATTATTTATAATAAATTTGAAAATGCACAATAACAAATAATATATTGTTTTATATCAATATTATACATTTTGAAAATAAAATAAATTATCTTATAATGGAAAATAAAATGAAATAAATTATCTGTTACGTTTCTCACTTTTAAATATTTTAGATAAGTACTCACGAAAATTCGTATTGTGAAGACTTGGTCACATTTTATCAAGATACACGTATGTGCAAAGATCCTTGTCATGTTTTATATATAACATTTAAAAATGAAAGGTTTAAAAAGATGTAATAACTCAGAAATTATTTATCATAGACAAAAATTACACATTTTTCTAATAAATCAAAGAACTTATTGCACTTCTGGTTCTTTTATAGTATAATCCTAAACCGATCTTAAACACTATTAGAATTGATACGTTTTGACAAAATCTTGAACATGTGAAAATCACCAACAAAACAATTGCATGACAATCACGCGGATATATTTATATATATATATATATCTATGCATCCATAAGAAAGCTCAAAATAAGTTACTATTCATCCATACTTGCGTTTTGAGGGGGGGAGAGAGAGAGTCGAGTGATAGAGATAATTTGAGAGAAAGCATCCATTTGTCTCACTATCTTAAACTCAAATTTTTCATTTCAGTTTTTGTCTTTTTCTGAAAAGTCAATAAAAATTATAACTAGTTTTTAAAAAATCAATTAACTCAAATTTAAAAATTTCAACTCAAATTATTTTACCAAACGCACCAAAAAATAAGGACGGACAGAGAGAGAGAGAAAGTACTTTTTTTTTTGGTTTTTTGTTTACCGACACACAAGAGCTAGGGAGGGAGAGAGTGAGTGGGGTAGACTTTTTAGTCCTTCAATTTTATCTTTTTCTCTTTTGGGCCAATTTTTTATTTTTCATTTTAGTCCTTTTTGTAGTGGTTTATTTTTAATATTTTTGTCATTTTATCTTTTTAATTTTTTTATGCCTCTTTTTAATTTTCTTTCTTTTTTTATTTATATTTTTTACTTAATTTTTTTTTATTCAGATAAAATTTTTCAAATTTATCTAATTATATACATAGCACATGTTTTTAAACTAATATATATATATATGTATAGTACAACCAGTAGTACGTTATCCATTAAAAACACAACAAAAAACTACAAGAGCTAGGTGGCGGCATGTCCACCTGAACCTTGCCCTGAAAGAACTTGGGAAAGTGAAGGATCAAAGAGAAGCATCTATACAATATATAGAAGAGAGTAAAAATTCTACCGTTTTCGTCCAAAACGCAAGTTTTTGTTTTTCCTTCTTTTTTCGATGGAGTGTGAGAGAGAGAACTTTTTTTTTTTTTTTGCTTCTCTTTTCGAGGGAGTGGGAGAGGGTGAGAGAGAGACCTTTTTTTTTTTTTCCCTACTGGGAAGGAGAGAAAGGGAAGGGACAATAGGTGGGATCGAGAGGAAAAAAAAAAATTTTAAATACCTTGTTTATTTCGTAAGTTTAAATTTAAAATTTTTATATCAATTTTTATCTTTTTTAAAAAAGTTTTTGTCTTTTCTAAAAAGTCAACAAAAATTACTATTAAAACTTAAAATTTTCAACTTAAATTCATTAATCAAACGGACCATAAGTGAGAGGAAAGATCATTATAATATTCTTGTATTTAAGTTATAAATAATATATATCATATAAGATTTATGAATATTTATGACTACATTATAATAAAGAGTGATCTTTTTGATATTCTTTAAAAATTTGATATTTTATTTTGTCTTTTTGTGTTTTTTTAATTGAATTATTTAATTCCTTCTTTGTTTTGTTTATTTTTTGTTATTTCTCTTTCAAAGTTTTACATTTTTAATATTTTTGATTCTTTCAATTGTCCAGTATAAAATAACTTTTTTTAAATATGTCTGAATAAAATTTTTATCTTATAATTTTTCAAATTGTTATGTTCCTTTTTAATCACTGATTACTTGATTATATTAAACTCCCTCTAAATTAATTAATAAATTAAGAAAAAACATTGACTTTTTCAAAAATTTAACATCTATTATTTTTTTATAAAACAATCAACACTTGTATTTTTTTTTTAAAAATCATCACATTAAATCCGCACCTACAAAACATGTGCTTGAAATCTAGTATATATAAATATTTTTTATATTTATATAAATAATTTTTTATATGTATAAATATTTTTTATTATTTCTCTTTAAAACTTTTACATATTTAATATTTTTGATTCTTTCAATTGTCCTGTATAAAATAACTTTTTTTAAATATGTCTGAATAAAATTTTTATCTTACAATTATTCAAATTGTTATGTTCCTTTATAAATTTTCAAATTGTTATGTTCCTTTTTAATCACCGATTACTTGATTATATTAAACTCCTCTAAATTAATTAATAAATTAAGAAAAAAAACATTGACTTTTTCAAAAATTTAACATCTATTAATTTTTTATAAAAAAAAATTAACACTTGTATTTAAAAAAAAAAAATCATCACATTAAATCCGCACCTACAAAACATGTGCTTGAAATCTAGTATATATAAATAAAGATATTATTCCACCATCAAATTGGACGTCCTCTCTTTCTTCTTCTTCTTCTTCTTTATTTTATTTTATTTTATTTTTGTGAATGATATTTCACTAATGTTTCTAGTGCTTTATATATAAAGAAGGACACGGACGCTTACATTGATTGTGACACAACACAATTTTGGCTCCCAACGACAATGGGCACTTGCATGTGTTTAGCACCTATGAATAGTGTGTGTGTGTATACATATAATATATATATATATATAAATATATCATCTCTGACTTTTCTGCCCTATATGTATAGATTTTAATAGTGTGGCAACTGAAGACATAACAAATCTAGGTCACATGACATTATTTGGTTCAAGAAAAAAACTTTTGATTCGTAGCCACGACTTGTCCACTTGTACCAATTTCCCGACGTTACCTTTCCTTTTCTGGGAGCACCAATAATTCTTGGAGTCAACTACACCTTTTTAACCAATTTCATTCTCCAATCGGCGTGCATGTGCGCATTATTAATAAAACACCGTGTGAGGACTTAGATATTAATTTAAAAACATATACGATGTATATGATTAGATATATTTAAAAAGAAAAATCTAAATAAAAATAAATATATAAGGGTGAGTTTGCCTACCATTTCATTTCAAACTTATTTCAAATTTTTTTTTGTCTTTTTTTTAAAAAGTTTTTGTCTTTTTTTCAAAAATTTTTTTGTCTTTTTGAAAATTCAAAAAAATTTACTATTGAATTAAAATATTTTAACTCAAATTAATATACCAAATACCCCCTGAATAAAAAATAGAGTTACATGCGGTGAACATAAAAATACAAAACCCAAAAAAAAAAAAAAAAGTACTCTCTCTCTCTCTTTTTCTCTCTCTCCCCCTCCCCTGTCCCTTCTGTGTGTCAGGACTCAAAAAGAAAACCAAACCCCAAAAAACAATCTCTCCCTCTCTCCCTCTCCCCCCTCCCTCACCAAAACGCGCGTTTTGGACGAAAGTTGGTGAATAGTAGCTCATTTTGTGCTTTCTAATATCCACTAGTTTTTAAGCATATGCTCTCCAAGTACGGATTCAATGTGACGATTTAAAAAAAAATACAAATGTTAATTTTTTAATAAAAAAATGTAGATGTTAAATTTTTTTAACAATTGATATTTTTTCTTAATTCATTTATTGTTTTAAAAAAGAGTTTAATATAATTAAGTAATCGGTGATTAAAAGAGAATATAATAATTTAAAAAATTGGAAGAAAAAAGACTTGTTCAGACATATGTGAGAAAAATTATTTTCCATAAGGACAAGTTGAAAAAATCAAAAGAATGTTAAATATGTAAAATTTTTGAGGAGAAAAAATAATAAAAAAAAAAAAAAACAAAGAAGGAGTTTAGTAACTCAACAAAAAAAAAAGTGCATAAAAAGATAAAATAAAGAGATCAAATTTTTAAATAATGTCAAAAAATAACTTTTCGTTATAACATAATTATAAACATTTCATAAATCTTAGACGATATATATTATTTAGTTACAGTACAAGAACATATTTAAATAGTTTTTTCTCTCACTAATGAAAAAATAATATTTTTTTTCTCTCGCTATGAATACCATATATTCCTCTTCCCCTTTCTCTCTTTCCCAATTGAAGAAGAAGAAGGGGGGGAAAAAAAAGGTCTATCTCTCACTCTCTCTCACTCCCTCGAAAAGAGAAGCAAAAAAAAAAAAAAAAACAACAAAAAAAAAGGGTCTCCCTTGCTCTCTCTTCTCCTCCCACGCATCCCTCTCTCTCTCACCCCACCTCCTGCACAAGTCAGTCACCAGAAGCCAAAAAATAAAAAAAAAGAAAGGAGAAGAATAAGAAGAAAGAAAGACAAAACGCACGTTTCAACTAAAACTTGTGTCTTGGACGAAAACAGTAGAAAATTTTCTCTCTATTATATATTGTATAGATATATATATATATAGAGAAAAATGTTGAATTTCCAAACTTATAGTAATTTTTATTAGAGTATAACATTTGCTTTTAAATCTTAAATCTAATTAAGATAAAAAATAAATAAAAAGTAGAAAATTTTATTCTAGGAACTGTATTTTTATTTTGATCTGTAGATACTATTATTTTAATTATTATATCAATTTTTCAATGATATGATTTATACTTGGAAATAATTATGCATATTATGCTATAAATTTTTAATATGAACAGACATATAGATTAGATTATTAAAGGTTAATCCAATGAATAAAATAACAATACCTAATATCAGGATAGGTATCTTATTCTACAATAAGAAACATACAAAATCAACGTATCTTAATTAAAATACATATGAATAAGTTTCTCTTTAACTTATTCATATCTATCTACCTTTGAAAAGATAATATTGTAGTTTCAACCATATATATCTAATAACTATAGTTTCGTTTGTATCATTGGTTCATTTCAAACATTTCATCTCAGTTTTTGTCTTTTTTTGAAAAAGTTTTTTGTCTTTTCTGAAAAAGTCAACAAAAATTACTATTTAAACTTAAAAATTCAACTCAAACTGGTGAACCAAACGGACTAACTTTTTTTCCATATCCAAATTCGTCTACAATAATATATGTATACACAACACGATTATCATGCATGCATATTTCTTTGAGTTTTTACACGAACTTTACAACAATTTATTACAAAAATTAAACGTGCTGGTCGGCCACCTGTGGAGCACAGATGTAGTGGTGGTGAATCTTTGTAATTTTGTTTTTTTGTATGGAAAAAAGTTAGTTCAATTAAAAAAAGCTAAAAGTATTTGTGACCAAACTTTTTATGGTGGCTGCTGCATAAGATAAGGTTTATATATACACACACACACAGCTAATATTCATAGAAACGGCTTATATATTTATCGCATCGACAAGGATTATGTTTGTGTGAGTCAGACACGACATATCTTCTTATTCTTCGTCTCTTATATATTTTATTTATTTTTAGCTTGAAAACGACACACCAAATATAACTAATTACAAACATCACCTTGGTGCATATATACATATAAAACTTGTGGATACATATTCTCACATGTAAAATCTTATCCAATTATCCATTTAGACTTGTAAGACGTGTTTCTCTTTCTACATATATAAATATATGAGTAATTATATATATTTAATTTACATGCAAACAATCATGTATATAAGATATTATAAAAATTATAATTGATATATATATGTGCTTTATATATGTATATATCTCTTGGACAGTATTTTCGACATGGCTTAATTTGTAAGCTATCTCCTGTCATGATCAACACGCACAGTATGGCTCTCCAAATGGTGTCAATATATGAGATTTGAGTCATCGTCAATCATGTGAAAGACAAATTAATCCTCATAAATTTAGGAACTATTTGCACATATATATATTATTAATTTTCGTTATATATGTACATTGTGTATATATGAACGAGTGTGTTCTGTCATTCTGTGCGTGTACGCATGTAACCTAACCATGAAAGTGGTATTTGCTGTGATCATTATCGTACGTAATTAGGATCTCGTGAGGAATTAGGATTAGCAAGCAGGGTCATTCTAAGTGACGGAATCGAACAAAAATTTTAATGGGGACGTAAAATAAATAATATAAATATATAAAATTAAAGGGTAAAGTTTTAATAGGGATTAAATGAAGGTTTTTAACTTTTAATGAAGGGCTGTATGGAAATTTATAATTTGTAACGGAGTAAAGTAGAAAAATTATAAAATTTTTATGGTAAAATTATTAAGGATATCGTGGACTAGTCGGATAGTAGTGAGATACGATTGTTAGTCGTTACATGTTTTCTTTGCCCTCTATGTGTTGGAGGTTCAATTTATTTACATTTATAATTAAAACCAATAAGATTATATATATGATGGACGTGTATTAATCTCTTGAAAAGTAATATATTCAAAAGGATTACAATATAAAGAGAATGTAGACATTTTTGTTTTTTGTTTTAGAAAGGGGAATGAAAAAATTATTTACCAATTAACCAATAATAATATTGAAGAAAGAAATAAACATATAGAGTACTTTAACTTGTTAAATCCTTTATCAAATCATATTTATGTAATATATATATACGTATAGCTAGTTTAGCTTGTTAAAGCATTAAAGAAAAAACGCAAAACCTGCCTCATACTAGGACATCCACCGAATCAATTGGCTTGTTTCTGGACCTCAAAATAGCAAAGTTTGAAAATTTCCCTCAAAATAAACAAAAATATTAAAGAAGTGTTTGGTTAATGAGTTTAGTTTAATATTTTTAAATTTCAATAGTAATTTTTGTTGACTTTTAAAAAAAAGATAAAAAACTTTTTTAAAAAAAGATAAAAACTAAGGTGAAAAAATTCAGTTTAGTTTAAATAAATTGTATTATCAAACATCACCTAAGCCTAGAAAGCCTATTATGTAGCACAAGAAATTAATAAATCAATAAGGGTTTGTTTGGTTGGTTAGTTTGAGTTGAAATATTTTAGTTGTAATAATAAATTTTTTTAAATTTTCAGAAAAGACAAAAAACTTTTTGAGAAAAAGATAAAAAAAAATACAGTTTGAATTTGAATGAAATGATGAGACAAATATGCTCTAAAACATCAATTTATTCCTACCTTCAAAAAAGATCATTTTCTAGAAATAAAAACCTACCAAAAATTTAAATAAAAAAAAAAAAACAGATCAGTATGCCAGCTCTCATAAAGTATTGTTGGAAAAGCAATTAATGTTTCATATGCGTACGCGTTACATGAATAATAATTAATAATATTATATCATATCACATAGATATATATGTGAAGAGCAGCGCACTGCCTGTGCACGTAATTCGATGAACGACAGGTAACGTTACCGGAAGAAACAAAAGTAGCAAAGCCAAAAGAAAAAAAAAACCGAAGCGTGTCTGTGGACTGTGACCGTAGAGTGGTCACCCTCACCCACCCGATCATGCACCACATCCCTCGCCCACTAATTTTATTATTATTTAACTAAATAAATAAATTGTGTAAAATTACCAAAAAGCCCATCCATCCTATGAGCTGGAATCCAATTCAACTATCTCTCTCCGTCTTTTCATTTCCCCCTTTTTAAAATTTTTTTTCTTTTCTTTTTCTTTTTTTTTTTTCCAGAATATTACACAAAAATTCTTCCATTTTCTTCTTCCTCACCACCTATATATATTCCCCAGCGCTCTGGCTATCTGCGATATTATTCTCCAACATTTCTTCGCTCTCTCTCTTCCTCTTTCTCTCTCTAGGCCATTTCTCTGCGAATTCTCTCTCCGAAACGAAACGCATAAACTCGTTCTCTCTTTCTCTCTCTGCTTCGTTGATTCTTTTCCCTTAAGTTTGGAAAATTTCCCGAGAAAATAGGGGTTTTCTGGTTTGGATTCTGTTTGGCTGGCAAGAAATTAGATGAGGGAGGAAATGGTGTACATTAAGGAAGAAGAGGTTGTGGAGGAAAAGGGACTGATTTCATATTCGGAAGAAGAGAGATGTTGTATTGGGATTGGGATGGGGATTGGAGGGTTTCCTCTTCAGAAGAGACTGGTTGTTGTTGGATACGCTCTTACGTCCAAGAAGACGAAGAGTTTTTTGCAGCCTAAGCTTGAAGTTTTAGCTAGGTAATTTTGATTTAAACAAATAGAAAAAGAAAAAAGAAGAAGAAATTGGAATTGGAATTTATTAAGCTGGTTTCTACCGACAGCCTTGAATATTCCGTCAAAATTATATGGTTAAAGATTTTCTTTTTTCTTTCTTTCTTTCTTTCTTTTTTTTAAAGTATTCAGATTTTTTTGCTTTTTGTTTGATTTGGGGAGATGGATTTGTGAAAAATTCTCTGTTGCTTTGCAATGGTTTACGTATTCGAAATCGAATATTCTAGCACTTGTATCGTTTTCGTTTGGCTGGAGAGAAAATGAAAGAAAAATCGTGGAAACTTCTAATAGAATAACTTTACACCCCAGACGAAATCTGATTTTTTTTTAATTTGTATTTTCCCCACTTCTTCTCCCGAGTCAATTAGAATGAGAATATATATATATATATATATGTATATATTCAAAGCTGCAATTTTTGTTTTCTTTATTATTATTATTTTTTTAAATGAGCCTACTCTGAAGTTCTTTTCTCTCACTCGGTTTAGAAGTATTTTTAATTGCTTGTTTTAATAAAATTTCATGTAATGTTTCGTTCATGATTATATGAGTTTTGTGAAATGAAATTGGTCTTTCGTTACACACGTTTAACTTTGGAAATTGTTACTTGCAAAAAACTAGATTACCTGTGTGAATGCTAAATGACATTCCCGGAAAGTTAATTTGGTTGGGTAGAAATCTTTAATTTAATTAATTAAGTATTTATTTTATAGTTCTAATTCGTAAATACTTTACCTTGTGATGCAGAAATAAGGGAATACTGTTTGTGGCTATTGATCATTACAGGCCTCTTTCGGATCAGGGTCCTTTCGACATCGTTTTGCATAAGGTTAGAGGATTTGTTTCTCTGTTTGAGTCCTTAGAATGAATAATTTAGGAGTTAATGTTTCCTGTGCCACAGATAATTTTTTCATTCACGTTCGAATTGTTGTCAATTCGGGCTGCTTTTGACTCTATGTTCTGTAAACTTGATGCAAAATAAAGTTAAACAAGTATCTGGTTTAATTTATTGTCCCCCCCTTTTTTTTGTGCTAATTTCGTTGTTTATTTTCCTTTTGATGCAGTTATCAGGAAAAGAATGGCGCCAGGTTCTTGAGGTCCGTCACTCCGTCTATGTATTTACATCTTTAAATACTGTCTAACCTTAAAGGATCTAGTATGTGTTCTTAATCTTCAATGATTGGTTTTGCTACTATTTTTGTTGATGTTAGTGGAAGGCTCAAGTTGCTGTGTTTTGTGCGTTGACACTAATTATATATGGTGGGACTCGAGTAGTCACTGACAGTACTTGGTGGTAAAAATTAATTCTAATACTTACTAAAACTCATTGCTGTCTAACATAATGTGCAGACTGCTTCCCCTTTCCTTCGTCATGAATCATGAGTCAATAGTTGAGGTCAGGTCCTAAAGGCTCCGGCAAGTGACGGTGTTTCTACTTTCGTGGCCATCTAGCTGATTTTCTCAGGTTTTCTGGGCATTTTTGTGGATTCTTGATTCTTTTGAATGGGTTGATTTCTTTCCACTGTAAAGCCTTGTGGAATAAACGAGAGAAGCACAGTCGATCCTAATAAATTTTAAACTAAATTGTACTTTTTTCATGTTTGGTTTTCAATTTATTTTAAACTAAATTGTACTTTTTTCATCATGATTTTTGTCTTTTTCTGAAAAAATTTTTTGCCTTTTCTGAAAAAGTTTTTTGTCTTTTCTGAAAAATTACTATTGAAACTTAAATATCTTAAACTAAACCCATTCACTAAACACCCCCTTAAGATCTAGTTCCTGCTTTTGTGTGTCTGACCAGTACTGGATTTGTCAGTAAAGTTGGAAGTCGGCATCACTCCTAGATTGTTGTCGAGAAATTTTTATTGATTTTCAATCTAAAATTACTTAAAATTATATATATATATATATATATATTTTATCATTTTTCACAGTTTTCCAAGAGACCAGCTTCGGTTCACTTACCTGCAGTACTCTTCACGTTTTTTCTATGTGGTCCTTATTTAAATTTCGTGTATGGGAGGCTGCGAAGTTGCTTTTGATGTTTTATTGTTATCTTCATCATTCTTAATGTTGTCGTTGTGTTGTTTTTCTGATTATTTCCTTGCTTCTCTATCAAACATTAGTCAAGGTTTTCTGAATGGTTTTAACCTACACATGGAGAATCTCTTCTACGTTGTATATAAATGTGGTTGAACTGACCTTGTCTGTACTAACTCATAGTTTGAGATACCTTCAATCTGATTTGCTTTTATTTCATTCTTGCCATGACCTGCTATTTTCTCGATCAACTTTCTAGATAAATTATTGTATATTTGATGAATGTGAAAATCATTTGTAGTTATAAAATTTGTGTATGGTAGGAGTCTTCTCTGTTCTGTTGGTGGCTAGGAGTCAGTATTGAGAATTTACACCAAGTGAAATGTTGATGTTAGTAAAATTGCATGTTTGCTTTGGTCTATTTAGGTTTTCATTTTTGCTTTTCCATGGGGGTGTATTGTTATGATTTAGATAGACCATTTAAGATTTAGATAGGATACGGATGGTTTCCTTACGGCTAAAATGTGTTTTATCTTTTAGTTCAATGTATCCACACTGCTTAGTTCAGTCCAATTAGAGCTAAAATATGTTGTGACTTTCTTTTAAGTTGACTAATTGATTTCTAACATATCCAGTGTCTTGGACTAATATTTAAGTGTTAACTGTATGCTTATTTCTACTAATCATCCCTTCTAACTCCTTTTTCTTCATTTGTTTTAGGACTATTGGCAAACACATCCAGAAGTCACTGTTCTTGATCCTCCAGATGCAATACAGCATGTACGCAATCGCCAATACATGCTGCAGGCTGTTGCTGATATGGACTTGTCTGAGTCTGATGGTAATTAGTGTGCTTATCATCTGATTTTGGCAAGTATGGTTGTTGAGTTTTGTGATCTTTAATGCTGACAAAAGGTCTTTTGTTTTTTTTTCAACTAAACTTATGCAGGCAAAGTTGGCGTGCCCAGACAACTGGTTATTAAGAAAGATGCATCGTCTATATCTGATGCAGTAGCAAAATCTGGGTTGACACTACCCCTAGGTATGCAAATGTCTGTGATTTTAGAATCCCATTGTTTAGGGCATTCAGTTGGTGGGCTTTCGGCAATGTGTCGAATTTTGCTGGCAACTGCCAGTAAGATCCTTTGAACCCTATATAAATGGAGAAAGCCTATTTGTTTCTGTCATAGCCCATTCTAATTTTGTTTTATTCAGATTTTGTGCGATGACTATGTCAAGAATTGCGTGATCGTAGCAGGAGATTATCTAGTAGATTTTTTTAAAAAAATATTTACGTATTAGTTCATGCGTGCTTCATCTCATCTTTTAGTTGCAAAGCCGCTAGTTGCTGATGGAAGTGCCAAGTCACATGAGTTATCACTCGCTTATGACCGATACTCTCTCCAAAAACTAGAGCCCCCCCTTGTTCTTCAAGAGTTTGTTAATCATGGTATGCAGCTGCAACCCATTGAATGATATATGTGCTGGGTTATCCACTAGCATGCCACAATTGTTGACTTTTGACATGTTTCGTGGTTGAAGGTGGTGTTCTCTTCAAGGTTTATGTTGTTGGAGAAGCTATAAAGGTGGTCAGACGTTTCTCTTTACCCGACGTTACTAAACGAGAACTCTCTAAAACCGCTGGTGTACATCGGTTTCCCAGGGTTTCTTGTGCTGCCGCTTCTGCAGATGATGCAGATTTGGACCCTGGTGTTGCTGGTAAGTTTTGTTGTCTAAGAACACTTCGTCTATTATCTCGCTCTTTTTGGTACCTATGTGAGTCTTGCCGTCGGACGCTGATCTTATGTTTCTAATAAAGGATTATAACTATTTATTGGAATAATTAGTTGAAAAAGACCTTGTCTAGCTGGCTGGTGGTTTTCTTAGTGATGTCTTATTCAGCCAGCTATGTAACCATGTCCGTGGATTAATGATGATATAAAAATGCCGTATGTCTTGTTATTTCTCTCTTGTAAGCCACAAATACAGTGTTGAAGTTTTGAAATTTCTGCGTGGTAGGACCCCTAATGCTTGGTAATTGATTTTCCTGCAGAACTTCCACCACGACCTTTGCTTGAGAGACTTGCAAAGGGACTTCGCTATCGATTGGTATGATTTGTCTTTTTCATTTATGGGTTTGATTGCGGCATACATATAAAGGGCATGGATCTTTTAATGCTTTTTTCTCTTTTTATTTTTTTTATTTTTCAATAGGGTCTACGGTTGTTCAATTTGGATATCATCCGAGAGCATGGAACCAGAGATCAGTTTTATGTCATTGACATCAACTACTTCCCTGGCAAGTAACCTTTTCATACTGAGACATTGAACTGACCTTTGCAACTTTATTGGATGAGTTCACTTGTTCTTTTTCACCATTCGGATTTGGAATCATGCTCTGTGGTTTTAAATTGGACTTATTTTTGTTGCAGGGTATGGGAAAATGCCAGAATATGAGCACATATCACTGATTTCCTCTTGAGTTTGACGCAAGCCAAGTACAAGAAAAGATCTGGCTAAACGAAACACTCGTAGATAGAAGCATTTGCACGGTTTGTGCTAAAAGTACAAGTTGGAAGTCTTGAACACAAACACCAGAACTAAATAAGTGTGCAGCAGAAGTGCGATGCACTTTTGGTCTCTGCCCGGCCAAATGTGTGGTTGCCAGTCATCTAACAGCTGAACGGAAATTCCCCAAAGTGTAAATGGCAGTACCTTCGGTTTCTGTAATTTCTTGCTCGTTGGTGATCCCCCTTCTGTAACAAGGGAAACCATCACGTACAGACTTGTTGCAAGCCTAACTTGTTCTTTTTCTTATTTGATTAAATTTTGGGTGGGTTCTTTTGTTGACCGTGTTGTAGCTGAATAAGTTTACACAGCCTGTGAGCTCTTATGGATATTTTTGTTCAAATTTGTAGTTTCATATTTCTGTTCTAATTCATAAATCATGCACACCGTCAGCTCAAGGGCAAGGGCTTAAGCCCCCTTCTTGAGTTTGTTTCCTCTCATTTTTAGAAAGCTTTTTACTAATTTTCAATTCTCTTGATTGAGTTTTCTTTTTTTAAATAATAATTTCTCTTAAGTCTATATCTCAATTTGATTTCGTGGTTGTTGCTTCTTTTTCTTTTCTTTCTTTTTTTTTTTTTTTTAAATAAAACTAGTGACTATTTGTCTTTTTTTCAAACGTCTTCTGGCAACTTTTTTTTTCAAATATCTATTAATCTTCCCCTGAAAAAAATTATTCAGTTGAAAAAAGAAAACCTTGAAGTATTGTTCTTTCACCTTTTTTATCTTTTTTAAACTCCAGTCTTGATCATTATCATATCCTCTCTCAAATATATTTTCTTTTTATGCCGGAAAATAGTCCTTTTTAAAGTATGTTCTTAGCAAATATGTCAAAATTTGTTAAATTAGGAAAATGATAGGCTTTCGTCAATATTAACAAGTGATTGATTGTGGATTTATTGAAAATCACAAGGTTGTTTGGAGCTGAAAAACACGAGTACAAAAAAGACATAACAAAACACACTATATAAATAGACACAACGTAATCAATGATTTACCGGTATATAACTGACTGACTTGATACTAAATAACTGAAAATAGTAGAGAATTTCTCTTTTTTTAAGATTTCAATTGTTTTATTTTGGAATTTAACTTGTGTTGTGTAATGTTTGGTTTGGACCAAAGTTATTATAACCTTTTTACTTCACTTTATTTTACACTGTTTTAGCGTAGTTATATTAAGCGACTTTTGAACGAGAAAAGACGCGCAACAAACGAATCACAAACCAAACGGGCGTTCTTTTCTGGGGTTTGACTGACATTATGAATTTGAGTTAAGATTTTTAAATTTTAATAATAATTTTTATTTATTTATTTTAAAAAAAACAAAACACCTTTTTAGAAAAAAATAAAAATTAAGTTTAAATTTATAAATTTAAACTATTGTGCCAATCTCCCCAAGAAAAGTTCCTTCTCTAGTTCCAACTCAGACTAACCTTAATCCTATCATCGTCAAACCAAATCATGTTATAAACCACGAAGCCAAAGCTACAAACCACAGCATGAAAAAACATAAAATTGACCCCCCCAAAAAAAAAAAAAAAAAACATCCTTAGCACTTACAGAAGCAAGAAGAAACAAGGCCATGTCAAATTCAGCCAAAATCAACCAAAAGTCCCAATCAACAACTCAAAAACAAAATGAATAAGAAACGGAGGACAAAGAAATCAGGTGGCGGGAGCAGATTCCGGCGAAGAAGAGGAGGTAGCAGTAGCAGTGGCATCGGAAGACGATTCGTCGGAGGAGAGAAGCCAGTCGGGAGGGAGAGGCGGGAGAGGAGAGTAGACGGTGGGCTTGCGGCGGATGTCCCAGGCCTGCGTCTTCCGGGGCCGAGTCTTCTTGTGGTGGGCCGTCGCCTTCTTCTGCGGCCTCGACGAGCACTCTATTACCACCCCACCCCCACCGCCGGCGCTCCACGGTGCTGACCTCCTCGCCCCGCTAAACAGCGCCGGAGCAGACACCACCACCGCTTGAGCTCCAAAAAATGCGGAGATCGACATTTTCGCCCGAGTAGTCTGAACTCAATGGAATTGTGATCAAGTTTGGGGGTTTTCTTCTTGTGTGCCTCTCGTTTGCGGATTATGTTTGTTATCCTTATAGTTCTGGAGGAGTTGGATATTTTTTTTTTTGGATGTTCTGTTATGGGCCATTGAGTTTGGGCCTGTTGGCCCATTCTGATCCTGACACTGAACAATGAATGGGCCTTCTGCCATCAGGCCTGCTTGTGTTGAGGCCGATATGGGTGTGGAATTTAGGACCCGTTTGGACAATCGGTTCGACTTGGACGTTTTTAGAGTTTTGTTTCAAAATGTATTTGTGGTTAAAGTTTGAATTGATACTGAATTGTAATTTTTAGATATTATAAATATCTAAAATATGTTTGGATTTCGATGGATAATATAGATGCTGGTTCGTTCTTCTTGTTGTTGTGAGCATTTAGTTTAAAAAAATTATCATTTCATTTTTACTTTAAAAAAAATGTTATGGACTTTTAAATTTTGGATATCACGGAGAAAGAGATAGAAATAGAAACATGATTTTGTACCGTAGTTAATTAGAGTATAAACTTTTGGAAATGAACCTCGAGAACAAAGGTTGGAGGCAAAGGTCCAAATGATCCTTCAAACACCCGATTGAGAAAATTGTAAAAGCAATCTGTCAAATAGATATATTTATGTTTTTTTGCCTTATCTTATATCTTTTTGGGATTTTTGACCCTCCATGCTTATCCAATTGAAGGTTAAAAAAAATTGAATAATTATAACTAGAGCAATAATGAAGAGATGTTTGGTTAAAAATAAATATAAAATCAAGAAGTGTGATTTTTAAAAGACAATCCTACAAATTATCCAATAACATTCGAATATAGCACTTTAGTTAGAATCTTTGAGAAACAAAAGGGAAGAAATAGACGAAAATACTCCTTTTTTAAGTTTAATTTCTAACTCTATTGTTACAAAAGGTAAAATTGTCTTTTTATCTATATAAAAATTTAGCCTCCGTTTAGTATGTTCATTGGAGATGAAATTTTTAAATTAAAGTTGATTGGCTTTTCAAAATTTTTTTACAAATTTTATTGACTTTTTTGAAAAAGATAAAAATTAAAATAAAAAAGTATAATTTAGTTAAAATTAAACTTAAATACCAAATGGATCCTTATATTTTTCAAAACATTTCAAATACGTATGTGGTTTTTGGCCTAATTCACATTCGAGCATAGCTAAAAGCTTCTGACACTCTTATTTTAAACTTTGTTTACAAATGTTTTCTCTCACAATAATTATAATTTGATTTTCTATTTACATTGTGAGTTTAATCATATGATTTAACGTGGTGTTGAACATGCCACTTTTTTCTTTTGTACTTGAGTCTTGAGAAATTTCAGAACTGAACAAAAGACCTGTTTTGCCCGTCTCTAGCACGGTAGCACCTGATTTTTCCATCCAATGTCTCTTTGGTCTTCTTTACGTTATCGTCCTTTAAACAAAAATATAAAATATTTATTAATTATCTTGCTCTTTTTTTTCTCTCTCTCTCTCTCTCTCTTTTTTTTGGCTGAGTGTTATTCCTTTTATTTATTTTTTTTTGGGGGGGGGGCCCTGAATCTTGCTTTTTAAAGCTAGATAGATATTCTGCTGGACAGCACAAATTACATGCCTTTAGTGTTAAGGTTTGAATAATTGAATTTAGATTTGAATTGATTATACTTTTATCGAGATATTTAAATTATTGGAGCTAAAAAGTGTAAATATTTGAAATGTGTTTGAAAAAAAAAATCAATATGGAATTTATTTCGTTTGTCTCGAAATTCTATGTAATTTAAAAAATATATATCTTATTTGGACCTGTTTATGTAAAGTTATTAATTTTAAAAATTTGAGTTATAAATTTATGTGAATATTAAAATTAAGGAAAAAAAATAAAATAAAATTATAATTAGAGGATTTGAATTGTAACACTAAATACTAAATTTAACTATAAAACATAAAAAACAAACAAAACTGAATTGACTTGGAAAAATAGTTAATTATCTTTCTAGCAGGTATATTTACATTTTCCTTGTTTCTCAGAAACTCATAAATTTCTTTGCTGTGTTATGAGACCCACACTTTTTTGTAGGGAAAAATAAAAAAATTGGCAGTGAAGTAATCAAAGGAAAGAAAGCATAATATCTTTCTGTCTGAATGCTAGATAGCCTGAATCTTACAAGCTAAGCTAAGGCAAGGAAAATTGGTTGGAAATTCTCCCAAATTTGTTCAGAGCAAGGAATTTGGTTTGTTAAAGTTATTTAAAATAGAAAAGGAAAATGGTTTTTTTGTGGTAAGATAAGGAATTAAAACTTTAGTCATAGACATAATTCTGAATCGTCAGATATTGAATTATCAAATCTTAAACAATATCGATTAATCTCGTTTGGTCCCTCGAATTATAGAGTCATTTTTATTTTGTCCACCAAACTTTGAATAAGTTTCACTTAAACCCCTTTTGTTGAAATTTTTGTTAAAAACAGACGGAAAAAATCTTAAACAATATGGTGTTTTTCCTTTCGTTTTTCGATTAATAAAAGACCTTGTAACCGTGGTTGGCCCAAAATGAGACTCGTGAACTTTAGTCATAGACACAATTCTAATTAAAAACTTTAGTCATAGACACAATTCTATCAGATATTGTCCACCGATTAATCGAATTATAGAGTTGTCCACCAAACTTCGAATAAGTTTCACTTAAACCCCTTTTGTTGAAATTTTTGTTAAAAACAGACGGAAAAAGATACTTAAATGCGATCATATGGTGTTTTTCCTTTCGTTTTTAACGCAAATTCTAATTAAAAGACCTTGTAACCGCATTATTCTTTTTTCATCTCTTTTTAAAGGTTTGGTTGGCAAAATGAGACATGCGTGAAACTTCAAAGTAATATGAGGAATGTTTAGAAGTTTTTTACATTTTATTTTTTAAAAGGAAATTTCCTTCCCTTTTTTAATTAGACCAACTCACAAAAGGAAACTTCCATCCAAAGGTATCTTAACCATATCACGCATCAACTAGTGTTCCTTTTGGCTTGGACATAAGCCTAATTGTTAAGATTGTCATCTTTATAAATTATGAATAAATTATAAAATAATACTTTGTTTATTGGTTATATTACTTATAAGAACTTCTTTGGACCACTTAGACGCCTAGTTTGTTTGCATTTAATTGATTAAAATTTTCGTTTTCAATATTTTTAAATTCTCAAAATCAAACGCTTTAAGAGGGTGTTTGGTGAATGAGTTTAGTTTAAAATTTTTAAATTTCAATAGTAATTTTTCAGAAAAAACAAAAAACTTTTTTAGAAAAGACAAAAAATTTTTTCAGAAAAAAATAAAAATCATGATGAAAAAAGTACAATTTAGTTTAAAATAAACTTGAAAACAAACATCCCCTGATATGTTTTAATATATAAGTATATTATATATATATATAATTTAATTATTTTACATTCCTCAAGAAGACAGAAACTTGAAACTCTTTGCCGTAATGGATGATGGGAACAGCCAACTCCAAGTATCCCAATTTATTTTCTTTTTGTTATTTAATACTTATTATTATTATTTTGGGTAGAGCCAGATATCTGAACTGTTCATCTGAAGCTTATCCTTAAATCCTTCATGGCAACCTGGCACTAAATTCTTATCCTGATTTTGAGCCAACTTCGAATCCCAGCCCAAAATGCCACACAGCTTCAATCTTCGTTCATTTTCAATTTATTTAATTCATCAATTTAATAATGTATTAAAAATCGCATTAATTCCAAAAAAAAAAAAAGCTGCATTAATTTCTAGCACTGAATAATATAACGTAATTTATTATTTACATAGGGGAATTAATTTCTCATATTATAGATCTCAGAATAAAAAAGTAGTAACTCTCTCTCTCTCTCTCTCTCTCTCTCTCCTTTTTTTTTTTTTTTTTTTTTTTGGGGGTTAGAGTAAACTATTAACTTTTAATTCGAAACATGTTTTATAATGCTGCAAAGCGTGACGTGAGAAGACCCAAAGGCCCCGTGACGGCCAGGAAACAAAAAAAAAAAAAGAAAAAGAAAAAAAAACTTTCTGATATTGCCACGTTTCAGCGCCGTGAATGGCCAGCAAGGATATCTGTCTCTGTTCGACCGTTCCGGTGGATCAAGTTACTTCAAAAGCAATAGTCTGCCTATGCTATTAAAAAAATAAAAAAAATTTTAATTAAAAATTAAAAAAATAAACACAAGCATATCCGGGTTAGCTCAACGGGCGAAGGTGAGGGAGAGTAGCTACTTCCAAAAGAAATAATTTTTGAGTGTTTTATTTTTATTTTATTTATTAAGTGTTAATTATATATGTTGTTGAAGATACAATCATACGATAATTCGTTCGTCTAATTTTATTTTAGACCGCAGAGTTTGATTATTTACTTTAAATTTTTTTAAAAAATCATATATATTACATTAAGAAAAATTAAATAGATATACTAAACATGTGTTTGATGTTAAGATTTAGATTGTTTGTGTGTTTATCTAGTTGTTTGAATTGTTTGAGTTAAAAAGTATTTAAACTTGAAATGTATTCAGAAAAAAAAAAAATCAATATGGAAGCTTGTTTTGTTCGTCTCAAAATTTCTATATAATTAAAAAAAATTCATCTCATTTGGACTTTTTTCAATGCAAAGTTATGAACTTTTAAAGTTTGAGTTATAAAACTGTATAAATAGTGAAATTGAGGGAAAAAGACAAAAATTGAACTGTGATTCTAAGGTTTGGATTATACATCTAAACGCATGCTAAGCTTTCAAAGAGAGAAGTATGTGTTAGATACCAATCATCTCATATGAACAAATTATAAGATGATGGTGGATTTATAAGTCCTTAGGTCCCCTCCACTTGCTACCCGGTTTTGTAAGGATGAGTTTTATGTAATAGGGTTCCTAATAATTAATATCAAAATTAATCCACTATGTTGTTGTTTCAAAATCTAGGCAATTACATTATAAACTAGATTAAGATACATTGTTTTAGTCGTCAAACTCTGAGGGCATCTTTGGCATATCAACTCAACCAACTCAACTCAAACTTTTTTTTATCTTTTTCCCAAAAAGTTTTTTGTTTTTTCTGAAAATTCAAAAAAATTTACTATTCAAACTTAAAAATCTCAACTCAAACTACTCCACCAAACTCCCCCTGAGTATTGATAGCCGAGTAAAAGGACTATCGAGGGTTCATTGTCAATAATGGAGACCGTTGATTTGAGCCCAAACATGTTGAATTGTTACAAACCACTATGTCGAATATGAGATTGGACGTGACATGGGAATTACTTTTCTGTGGTTGTCGTTTGGATGGGACAACCAAAGGAAGGCGGCTACTCCACGAAAGGTAGAATCCATGAAGTAATCTACTTGAGAAGACGGGCCGTCATGAATGGTAGTTGTGGAATATGAAGAATTCTACATATCTATTGTCACACCTAAAAAGATTATAAGATAAATTGTAAATTCGTAAGTTCTTTTGTTGCATCTCCTTGTAGGTTAGTTTTGTAAAGATGAATTCAAGCTAATGGTTCCTAATAGTAAACTATCGTTATTACTGTTAAATTGTTATTTTCACTTCAGATTAGTGGGAAGAAATTTGCCACAAAAATCTATTTTTGTGTTGCAAAATTTTCACCCCCACCAAAGTCATTTCACCCTTTAAATTTAAGAGATGGTCACACATTTCCCTGTCAGCAATTTAAAAACAATGTTACTTGGTTTCTTTTTTTCTTTGAAGTTGTGTCTGGTGGATGAGATTTGATAAAATAATTGTTAAGCATAAAATCCAAAGGGAATAAGGATCGGATAAACTTATCTTGCATGCGGGAAGAGATTCGAGCAAAATTATTTTGTATGGGAAGGGGAATATATATATATATATATTTATATATTATGTTCAACCCAATGGGTTGGTCAACTAATCCAACCTTTCAAGGAGAGAGTAGTTATTCCCTCCTTAAGGGGACTTTTGTCTTCAGACTGATAACTACAATTCTTAGTCCAACCTGAAACATGGGAACTAAAAAAAAGTTACCCAATTACACCTCTTTAACTAGCCTAACAAACAAAGCCTTAAAATTTTCAACTACGTTTTACCTTTTTTATTTTGCCATGATGAGCCGAAAGTACATATTTTATTCAAACAATTGTGTCCCTTTATTATATTTCAGGATTTTCATTCGACCAATTTTACCTTTTTTTTTTTTTTTTTTTTTTTTGAATCTCTTTTTTACTAGTAAAGCATTCATTACCGAAGGGAAAAAGAAACACGATATTGGCTTGCACAAAGTAAACCAACCAAGTAGGCAACAAAACTGCTAATACAGAGTATAAGAAAAGGTACATAAAAGGGAAAACAAAACAAGTTTCCTAAAAAACCAATAAGCATCCGTTTGTATTATAACTCCAACTTAAATTTTTCATCTCAGTATTTATCTTTTTCTGAAAAGTCAATAAAAAATTATTACTAATTTTTAAAAAATTAACTAACTTTAACTTAAAAATTTTAACTCTAACCGGTAAACCAAACACACCATAAGAATCATAAAAGACGAACGTGTTAAGAAATTGATATTTTTTACTGGTCTTTCTCACCAAGTTGAAAGAAAATGATTAAAATTCTTGAACTACTCGTGCCATTCTATTCTAATGACAATGTTTCCATGACCACCTTGACTTCACCTTAAAAAAGTGACTTTGACATCCTTAAATCCATTGCCAACTTTCATAGTTAATAAAGGAGGAAAGCACCTGAATAACATAAATTTAGAAACTATTGTATTAATATGGCACAAAAAATTAATATTAGATCAAATAACACAAAATTAAGCTAAATTTAACTAAAATTTGTATCATACTGGTCAAAATAGAAAATATGTGTTATGTTGTTCGATATATGAAAACAAGGTGGTTATTTGGGTAATTTTCTCTTAACACCAACATCACCATAGCCTTTCCTAGCACCCCACGAAGACTAGCTCAATAAGTGCCTGTTTGGAGTCCGAAACTAACATCTTCAAAACCTCACCCAAACAGGTCCTAAGCTTACACAAAGTAAACCAATAAAAAAGAAGAAACCTATTTTGTAGTCATCTATATTAAAGAGAAATTACCCAAATAACTACTTTTTTATATCTATCGATCAACATAATACATATTCTCTCATCTTGACCAACATGACATAAATTTTTATTTATTTTAGTTTAAATTTTGTGTCATATTGATCTCATATTGTCTTTTTATATAATGTTGGTGTAATGATCTTTAAATTTATGTCATTAAGATATTTCTCCTTTTATAAAAAGTTTGTGAAGCGTTTAACCAAAAATAAAATACAATAAAATAAAAATCATAATTACGTAAAAAGGTTAGAAACTAGCCGCACATTTACCCTAAGTATGTGTTGATATCTTCATTCAAGTTAAAAAAAAAAAAAAAACTCAAAATTTTTATTGGGTTCTAAAATGTCAACTCAGCTTTACTATTTATCATTTTAACTATAATTTAAAAACTCAAACTTTAAAAGTTTATAATTTTATAAATATAAATTCAAATAAGATTTTTTTTTATTTTTATAAATTAAATAAAATTTTAAAAAAAATAAAATAATATCTATATTGATGTATTTTTTTCTCAAAATAATTATAAATTTTATACTTTTTCTCAAAATAATTATAAATATTTTTTTCTCAAAATACATAATTCAATTCCAATTCAAAATTTTTGACTAATGCCACGCTTAAATCTTATATGGAAAATGGAAAAGGTCAAAAAAGAAATCGTAGCCGCCAATCTTCTGATTAGAAGCGCAATGAACATTGACGAACGGCTAGCGGGAAGCACGCAAGTCCTAGCAACACCTTAATTCCAATTAAAATTCCCAAAATGACCTTCTCTTTAACTATTACGAGTGGACCCCACTTATTCCTTGAATTTTTAACTGCACACAACACACACGTGTGGGCGAGAGAAATGAAGCGTATCAGAGAGCGTTTTTTTGGCGGGTCATAGAGGGGGCGGAGATTCCCAGTCTAAGGAATACGTGATATTTAACTTTAAAATTAAATTAAATTAATTGTTATTATTTTATTGAGTTTGGAATTGTGGGCAGCGGGCAACTCAAATGGGGCAAGAAGCAAGGCCATAATTGTCATTACAGGAAAAAGGTCAGGTGGAGCCCACAGTTTTAGTACGTTGGTTTTAGAGGGAAGGAGGAGAGAGAAAATGCCGTCAACTTCTGTCTGCACTGGCATTTGGCGCCAGCCTGTACACAGCTGTACTCCACCCCACCCCAACCCCCCAAATTTCTCGTCAACTAATCCCCTCATTTTCTCTTTTTTATTATATATAAATTATTAAATTAAATTCTCTTTCGAAAAAATAAACGAAAAAGTGAGAGGAAATATATTGAATTTGGAAACAGAAGAGTAGACATATTTTGCTCGTCTGAGAAAGCCTGGTTAACGGGGTTTTTGTTTTATGTTGTTTTTCTTGAAAGAAGAAGAAGAAGAAGAAGACGAGGAAAGGGCACTGTTAAGTCTGTTACAGTTATGGTAATGGCGGTTTCGCTGGTTTCGTTCCACTTCTCGCACGCATTACGATGCACTCTTTCTTCTTCTTCGTCTGCTTCTTCTTCGCTGGTTTTCGATAGTTCGGAGGATTCTTCTTCTTCTTTGCTCTCAATAACGTTGTTTTCTTGAGGGTTTTGCTTTTTCTTGCTTTGCTTCACTTTCGCCTTTTCTCTCTCTAAGATAAAGGTCCAGCGGAGGAGAGAGAGAGAGAGAGAGGGAAAAGCATCAATGGATCCGTGCCCGTTTGTGCGTCTGACTGTGGGCAATGTAGCCCTGAAGATTCCGGTCGCTTCCAAGCCGGCGCGTTCGGTGGTTCACCCGTCGTCTTCTCCTTGCTTCTGCAAAATCAAGCTCAAGAACTTCCCTCTCCAGACCGCCGTGGTCCCCTTCATCCAGCCGGAGAACCAGTTCACCGACGGACAAACACACACCGTTGCGGCGACCTTCCACCTGAGCAAGTCCGATCTCGGCAGAATCTCCGGCAAGACCATCTTCTCCGGCCGGCTCTGCCTCCGAATCGCTATCTACACCGGCCGTATGGGCACCACCTGCGGCGTCAACTCCGGGAGACTCCTCGGGAAGGTCTCGGTGCCGCTGGAGCTCTCCGGAACCGAATCGAAGTCAACGATCTTCCACAAGGGCTGGATTTCCGTCGGAAAAGAGGCCAAAGGCTCGTCCGCTCAGTTCCACCTCATTGTCAGGGCCGAGCCCGATCCCAGATTCGTTTTCCAGTTCGACGGCGAGCCTGAGTGTAGCCCTCAGGTGTTTCAGATTCAAGGCAATATCAGACAACCCGTCTTCACCTGCAAGTTCAGCTTCAGAAACACCGGTGACCGTAATCAAAGATGCAGGTCAGTTCCCATTACTTTCGTAATGTCATTTCCCTTTTTTGTTCGTTTAAGATTCACACAAAAAAATGCACATTGCTAGGCCCGTGAATTTGAATTGAATAGTTGTCCGATAAATAAAGCTATCTCGAACCGTACGGAAAAGCTCTTATTTTCCCTCTTTTCCGTCAACTTTTTTTGTTTGTTTGTTTTGTTTTAAATCCCAAGCTTGTTAACTTTACTCTTTTTAGTTTAAACAAAGATAAAGAGGAAGATTATGTTCGAGGAATTACTTGGATTATACTTTTTCTTACTGTTGATCACTAATTAATTGCTAATTTTTTTTTCTGTTAATTTCACAGATCGCTACAGTATGAGCCAAGCAGCTCGAGAAGCTGGCTCGGCTCGTTCGGGAGCGAGCGCGAGCGGCCAATCAAAGAGCGCAAAGGCTGGTCGATCACCGTTCACGACCTCTCCGGTTCGCCGGTCGCCGCCGCTGCAATGGTGACCCCGTTCGTGGCCTCACCCGGCTCGGACCGGGTCAGCCGGTCCAACCCGGGGTCGTGGCTGATACTCCGGCCGGCCGAGGGGACCTGGAAGCCGTGGGGTCGGCTCGAGGCTTGGCGCGAGCGCGGCAGCTCCGACGGGCTCGGCTACCGGTTCGAGCTAGTCCCGGACGCCGGCGGCGGAGTCAGCGCCGCCGGGATCGTGCTGTCGGAGTCGACGCTGAGCTCGCACAAGGGCGGGAAGTTCGTGATCGACCTCGGCTCGAGCCGAGCCGGGGGGTCGGGGTCGCCGGCGTGCAGTCCGAGGAGTAGCGGGGACTTTGGGTACGGGCTGTGGCCGTACAGCGCGTACAGAGGGTTCGTGATGTCGGCGAGGGTGGAGGGGGAGGGGAGGTGCAGCAAACCGGTGGTGGAGGTGAGCGTGCAGCACGTGGGCTGCACGGAGGACGCGGCGGCGTTCGTGGCGTTGGCGGCGGCCATTGACCTCAGCATGGACGCTTGCAGGCTCTTCTCTCACCGCCTCAGGAAGGAGCTTTGCCACCAACAGGATTTGCTCGGCTGAATTTGCCCTTGTTTTTTTGGTTTTAATTTTATCATATTTTTGGTGAAATTGATTTCTCGAAATGTTTTTTTTTTTCTTTGGAGGGGTCACGTCGATGGATTTTTGACTCCATCGTTGTGAGAGTTGTTTCCTTTTTTTTTTTTTTTTTAACTAACAACAAAAAGACACTCATCTGGAGTCTGTGTACAGTGAGCGAGAGACTTGTTAGTTAGACAGGGCACGCTTTGTTTTTACTTGTGTGGCTTGTTTTAGTGTTTTTTTTTTTTTTTCACCCTCCTTTGGAATTTTATTGTATGGACACAATTGCGTTCGGGATCACATATGTGGTCACGGACTCTTGCAGTCTCTGCTTTCAATCTTGTGTCCATTTGATCTGTTAATATATTTGAGAACTGATGTGCTGTATATACCATGACTTTGTTAATTAATTATGTGCCCTTGTCTCGTTTTTATTATTGTATGCATAAATATGTACGTATGTATTGGAAAATTTGAAGTCTGGTGGGGGCAGTGGAAGGAAAAAGCAGCGTGCACGTTATGCCCTATTTGCGTAGCTGCATAAATATATGTCAAATGTTTTTTTGTTTCGTTTTCAAATTTGTTTCAACTTTGAACAAGTAGGAAAGCTATTATTCAATTTGGTTTTAGTGGATGATAGCTGTATTCATTGCTTTCTTTAAGTGACGAATAACTGCTATTATTAGCACCTACCTAGCTAGGGTACATTATAATCCTCCCTGGGACTGAATTTGGGAGAGCTTAATGGGATTTGTTTAATGTGGGCATCAAAAGCTTTGTTTAGTTTTTGGAGCTTGATTAATAACTTAATATAAATTGTTGTTTAATTAAGGGTAGTTTAGTCTTTCCCCCCCTCAAATAAAAGGTGTTATTTGGTTGGTTATTAAAGAGATTAGAGAAATAGAGAGTCGGAGGATGTGTGATTTTTGTTGTAAACTTTGATCATCATTGTGAATAATCGTAGTGAATTATTATAACAGTTGAAAGAGAACGTTATCTCACGTTAAGGTGAATTTCTATAAGTATTACGTCTTCGTATTCAATCATGACATCTGATTATCAATTAGATTTTATATATAGAATTTTCTGCGTTTATAAAAAAGGTGTGTCTTGGAATAACATATTCACTTCTCAGAGCAAAACCTCAAAAATATTATAAAGAACACGATGGTGGGTTTTTGGGTGGGGGTTGGGAATAGAGTCATAGACGATGGGTTTGGTTGCTAGGTGCGTGTCAAAATTGGATCCATTTGATTCCCTGGTTGTGCCAATTTGGTTTTCTCTGAGGGCTAATAAGTGTCTAATGTCCATTTCCTTGTTCGTTATTCTCTACGATGCCGCAAGGAAAACGATAAATGCCTTTGGAAGCACATGTTTTACCTTTGGCAAACAATTTTCTTTTCAAACTGAAATTCGAACTCAAAAATCCCAACAAAGATAGAAATATTGATTTATTACTACACCATACTTGCACGATTTCTTTTTTCCCTTGATGAAAAACATTACATGACGGTCCTTTGTTTTTTTTTTTTCCCCTTAACTGAGTATTGAGATATTCGAAATATATACCTTTTGACAAAATAAATATGAAATTATTGTTAATTCATGTATGTCACAATATTAATAATGCTTCTAAGTTTTAATTTGTAATTTACCTTACTTCCTTGCAAAGAGGAAAAAAAAAAAAGGGGGGGGCAGAAGTTGAAGTGGCGAGAGGTAATGGTTTTTTACTGCCGAGTGCAACAGACATACAGTAGAAAGAAAAAGAAAGGAGAGAGAGAGAAAGAGAGAGAGAGAGAGTGAAGTGTTTAGAGAGAGAGGGGGGAAGAGAGAGAGAGACTTTGCCGTTGGGAGAAGAGAGAAGGGGTGGTGGGGGGACTGACTTGGGGAATTGGCTATAAGACAAAGCAAGAGTGAACTGTCAATAAACCGCTTTTTGTTGGAAAGGGCATCTCGCCGCAGCCAGAGCCGAGCCACAAATATATTTAAGTAGGGACATAAATCAAAAAATTTTTTAAAATAAAATTAATTTTAATAAGATCTACGTCAGAATTTTAAGTTATCCTAAGTTTATTAAAAATTTTTAATATTTATGAGATAAAGCAGTAAAAATATAAATTTTTTTTTATAAAATCAATAATAATAAAAATTATCTGAGAATTTTTTATTTTTAATAAAAAAAATTATAGAAATTTTTTTTATTTTTAATGAAAATAAATTAAAAAAATTATAAAATTTTAAAGGTAAAATTAAAATAACATAAATTTAAGTACGGCACCACTCTCCCTCCGCCTCTGGCTGCAGCCCCTATTACCAAGTCCTCTCTCTCTCTCGATCTTTCTCTTTCTCTCTCTATAGGTGTGGGTGTGGCGTGTGGAATGTTATTAACGTTACCAGACAGTCGTACCACACAGTACACAACCCTCTCCTAGCTCAAACCCCACATTGGGAGATTTAGGATCTAAATATATGGCTATGCTCTCGGTCCCCGAAAAAAAAATAATAAATAAATAAATAAATAAAGAAAACGAACATGAAATAGTGGCCAGGATTTATTCGTACCACAAGGGTTCATTACAACTTTAGAATCATCTCATCTTGTTCTTTTTTTCACTTTTCCAGTGAAAATGTACCCCACTGTTCCCACAGGAGTTAACCTCAAACTTTAAGAGATATGGAAATTCATATCTTTTGTCTAATTTTTAAAAAATATAAAATACTTTATAATTGATTTGTTTATATTTTAATAATTGAGTTTGTATTTTAATATGATATGATTGGTTATGAATAATTTGAGACATTAAAATTTAAACATGCAATCTCAATTTGGGATTTATATTATATGACCTAAAAAAACATACTAAGAACGTTTTGTTTTTCAGTTAGTTATTAGCTATGCATCAAAAAGTGTGTTATATATATTTGTTTTATCGTAAATTATATATTCTACATTCTTTTTTATTATTTTTTACGTGATTACGATCATATCTAATGACAAAAAACATATTATTTATATATTTAAAGAAATCATATATTACCAATATAAATTCCTACCACCAAAAAAAAAAAACCCTAAAAAATAAACAGGTATATATATATATTTTACAGCAGTGCCTTTTTGTTTTGGTATATTTAGATAAATCGCTATTGTTTATGAAAATAATACTTGATTAGTTATTTTTTTAAGAGATCATCTTTTATGGTTATAGGCATAATATAATCAACCAAATGATGTTTATTAAATTTAACTGTTGAGATTTTTTTTTTTTTTTGAGTGATGGGTTTTAGTGGCTTACCAATAAACTTTCAGAGAGGACTAAGATTTCTTTCTAAAAAAAAAAAAAAAAAGAAGTTGGTAAAGGGAAATAAATGGTATGGTAACGTAGCTTGTTGTCTTTGACCTCTCATTGGGCTACTAGTTAATTAGTTACAATTCTGAAAGAATCCAAAAAATTCGTTTGTTGCACTGAGGAGATGACATTTTCACATGTTATTAATCAAGTGTAAAACGTAAGCTAATCAATTAAATTATCTCGTTATTTGCATTGACACGGGGTTACTTATTTATGTTTTGTTTGATAACAAAGTTTAACTATAATTAAACTGTACTTTTTCATATTAATTTTTGTTTTTTTTTTGAAAAGTCAACAAAGTTTATAACTATTTTAAAAAAAGTCAACTCAATTCAAATTTAAAAATTTCATTTCAACTCAAACTTAACTCATTCACCAAACGGACCGTTAAATATGATACTTGTGGTGAACAATGCTTGCTAAGAAAAGGATACATAATTAAATATATGAATAATATATAATATATACACATTATATATATAGAGAGTAATAATAGGATGCATCTTGTGCCAGTACCACACCATTGTTTGGTCCCAATAGCCAATTTGGCCGTGACCAAGTTGGTGACCTCATTATTATTATTGTAATTATTATTGAAGTCACACAGCGACTTTTGCAAGAATGCAACTGGACCGTATTCGTTTGCTTCTGTTTTTAAATATTGTCCACTTAAAAAAAAAAAAAAAAAAAAAAAAAAGAAGAAGAAGAATAAAATAAAATAAAGAAAACAGAAAAGGGGGATTCTTGCACAACTGGCTGCCTGTTTATAACTTGAAATAGAAAAATTTGAACAAAAAGTGTCCAAAAAGTGATCTTAAAGCCAATGTTGGTCAGTTCCTGCATTGCCATTGGTTGGTGACCTTGTTTTGATATTGTGATAAAGTTGGATTCACTGGTCTTATTACATGAAAAAAAAAACTTTTAATGAATTGGTATACTTTCATCAAAACAGCAAATTTTTTCTGTTTTTGTTTTTTTGTTTTTGTTTTCTGTTTTCCAAATTAAATACTGGAGTAAACTTTGTAGGCTTGTTTGTTTAAAAATAAATTAGAATGCAATGCGACAACGACTATACGAGAAATTAACATAACCGTGAGCTTTTTAAGGTGACAACGGCATGCGCGAAAATTTATTTAATTCCATTATCTGTAAAAGAGAGATAATATTTAATTGATTTTTAATATTATGAAAATTTTAAGACAAGGTATGAAAAAATACTTTAGGACCAATCATAATTTATGTAACACCTTGTTTAAGAATAAAAGATGTTTCATGTGTGTGTGTTTTTTTTTTTCAAAATTTATTCAATCAACGTGGAAAAAAGATAGTAAATAGTAAATTAATTAATTAATAGTAAAATATTGGGATGAAAATAATCAAAAGTAGAAAAAGTTGGAGGAAAATCAGGGATATGGACATAAGGTGCTAGGAATTGAGCAACAAGCAAAGAACAAGTGAAATGAATCGGACGGAGCAGATTTTGTTGAAGTAGCCAAGAAAGATTTATGATGTTTGATAAAATAATAATAATAATAATCTTTTGTTTGCAAATGTCTATCTGAAGTGAGAGAAAGATTTGTGTTGGGAGCAAAGGAGGCAAGGCCAAGCACAAAAAGAGGAGAAATCCAATGCATTACTTTGTGTTTATTTTTATTTTATTTTATTTTATTTTATTTATGTGTTTGATAATCGGATTACTTGAATGGTTGTAAAGCGAATTAGCTGCCAAGTTCTCCGCTACAAATTCCCATTCCAATGCACACAAGCTACAAAACGGTGCTTGTAATTTTGGTGAGGGATTTTTTAGCCTGGAAAAATCTTTTTTAATCTAATGTTTAAAAGGTCTGTTGGGAAGGATTTTTGTTTGTAAGTGAAAGCCTTAATTTTGATTTTTAAGCTATCATTCATACAAGCACTTCTCAAAGTTGTTTTTAAACTTGAAAAGGCGAAAAATCGACTGGTAAAAGTTTTGTCAAATAGACCTAAAACTGTCTGAAAATACCTATCTCAAATGCAGGCTTAGCAAACTGTCATACTCAATGTAACGGTAAATAAATCTACGGTCTAAATCTATCTTAATGTTGAGATTTGGCGTTCGAATCACCTACTTGCAAGTTATTAAAAAAAAAAAAAACCCCCCCTAAAAAGCATTCACAAGCTATGTAAAAGCCTTGGTCATTGACTTTTTAGCCTTCATTTGAGGGTTTTGAGCCCCTTTTTTGTGCCATTAATTCTGGGATTTTCCTTTCCACCTCTCACCTACTGGTGTATGCAACTACAATTAAGTTTTTTTTTTTTTTTTTTTTTTTTGGGTGCGCGCGCTAGAAAAAGACTGAATCAGTTGAGAACAACAATAGAAACTTTTTTTTCCCCCCTCTTTCTTTCTTTTTTAATAAACAAATTCAATCTGTCGTTCCTTAAAAACCAAGAATTAGAATTGTTGGCTGGGTTTGCAAATAGTTCTACTATGTCAGGCAGGCCTGAGGCCCCTGATGCTGCACCAAGCCCAACCCACTTCTAAACTTTGGCCCGTTTGCCATGATCAGGGCCAAGTTTTCTGAACATGCTTTCCTTTTTAGCTTATTTCACTCAATAAAGTTGAGAAAAGGTGAAGAAAAGAAAGAGGAAAGCACCACGCTGATATAAATATAAATTTAAAGATCATTACATCAATATATTATAAAATTTATGTCATATTAATAAAAAGAAAATTTGGTTCACTATGGTCAATAAAAAGAAAATAAAACGAAAATTTTTGTCATACTAATTAGTAGATAAATGAAATAGATGTTAGGAAATTTTGAATAAAATGACTTCACTAGAAGTGGCAAGACAAAGCACGGCCTAACCAAAGTAGACGAAGGATGAGATTCCAGGCTAAGCGTAGCGGTAAATCCACACCCTTACCTTAAATGTCAAGATCTAGACTTCAAATCCGCCATGAGAAGAAAAAAGGGAAGGAAAAAAAAAAAAGTAGCTAAAGGGTGTTTGATTGTGGGATTAAGCTTTAGCTTTAACTTTTAAGCGTAGACACAGAAAAGAATCCAACTTACTCATATTCTGCAACACTACAATGGTTGCAACAGTAGGCGAATAATAATATCTTAAAAATCCTATTTGACATATTTGGATCACCGTAGCTTCCATGAGTAAGTGAAAAACAAAGCAAATACATATATTATTCACAGTTGCTGATCTACCTTCTTTACCGTGTTATCATTGAGATTGAGACCAAACATATACAAAACAAGAAACCATCAGACACCTGCATCAATGTTGTTTGCTCCCAATCTATCTTCTTGATAGAACGCGAAATCTGAAGAATCTGCGGACTTTTCTTCTTCTCCAACTTGTTCTTCCGCGGCATCTAAATTGTCATCCGCCGTCAATATCTTTGAGCTTTTCTCTCCACCATGCAACCCACCGTGGGTTTTAGATTCTCCACTGGAAACTGCATTCTCATTAGTGCCTTTTTCGGTTCCATCAGTTGCATCAAATTGCAAAGTTCCTTGTGATGAAATGGACCGAGAACCATATAGCACTTCCTTTCCTTTTTGGGCTGCATCGAGATTATCAACCACGGAAAGAGTCAAATCAGAATTCGGATCATGAATCAACTCTCTCAATTTGCTGGTTCCATTGAGAGTAGGGCCTTTGACAAGCAACATTGCTGAATCATTTTTCATTTTTGACTGCTCCTTTGCCTCAGCCAATGAAGTCGAATAAAAGGCATCGTCTGAAATGGAAGAATCAATCTTATTACCAACTTCAACTCTACTAGCATTTTCAGAACCAGAACTTCTAGCTCTCAAATTGAGATGCCCTTTGGTCTCTGAATCTTCCATACCAATGCTGAAATCTTCGGCATAATATGTTTTGGTTTCTTTCCTAACTTCAACCGTATTTTTGTTCTCCACTTCTTTTTCCTGAATTTTCCTCAAGCTCCCACTAATGGTTTGGATATTCTGCGTCACTGAGCCAGAAGCATCGTCGTCTTTGTAACGTTCCTCAACAGCCTCTTGGATTTCACTTTTACCTTCTTCCTCATCCTGGATTTGATCCTCCAATACATCATCAAAATCGAATCCCTTGTCTTCGTCACCCTCTTGTTCTTCACTTCCGTCCTCCCTCTCCCTATCTTCTTCATCAATCAAATCTTCCACTCCCTCGGATTCCTCCTCTTCAGCCATCTCTTGATCATGCCCATCTATCTCATCATCTCCGCCGCCCTGCCCATCTACCTGATAGCTCTCTTCAGACCTACTTCCTTCCTTCTCTACTTCCAAACCTTCTTCCTTCCCCTGCCGCTTCTTGATATCAAACAAAGTACCCTTGACCAGGGGATGGAGGTCCCTCCTCCCAAGCTTTATGATCTCATCCCGCCCGTTCTGCATCTTTTGCGATATCTCCAAGGGGCTATCTTCTTCATACGCCGCCTTCTTATCGCGTGAGTGGTTTACTTGGTAGAGCAACCAGATGCAAACAGCCAGCAACACACATATATGGAGAACATGCTTCACTTTGAACCCTTTTGGCCTCTGGCTTCTGCTGGGGGATTGCTTTAACATGGTTAAATTTCCCAAAATTATTCAACTCCACCAAATATTGATAATCCAAACTATTCTGCATTCATTAAAAGTAAGAAATCATAAGAGAAATACAACAAAACAATCTGCAGTAAATTAATTACCAAAAGCTTTAGCTACTAATTAAGTGAAAAAACAAAAAAAACAAAACTTCAAGTTTCCAATTGAACCACAACAAATTTTCTACGAGTCCCCTTTTGGGACATTTCATTTGAAACACTGGAGCCTAGCTTTGAAGGTACTGAGTTAAAGAACATAATATAAAAATACATACCAACCAAGACTTACGCGAGCCAATACAAAACGATAACAGAGGTTTCAGCTTTAGAACAACAGAGAAGGCACAAAACCCACATCAGAATTCATGTTTCCAGATTGTATCAACCAAAAAAGTTCCGAGTAAGGGAAACAATAAAAACAACCAAAAAAGAAGAAGAGGTAAAAAAAAAAAAGGTAAAGGAAACAAGAGGGTAATACAAGTTTCCGCAAATGGTACAAAAAAAAGTAAAATTAAAATCACAAGCAAAAGAAATAAAAGTAACGATAATAAGTGGAAGAGAATAAAAAGCGTACCGAAGAGGGAAAAAAGAGAAGCCCAAGACCAAGTACCAAGCAGATTGGTTTAGAATTTATGAGCCGTGTAGTTAGCAGTTTTAAACAAAAACACAAAAAACAAAATAAGTGGGTGGAAAGGAAAGGGGGAGGAGAGAGTAGTTGAGAGGTGTGGGAAACGCTATTTGTGTTTTGTGTCGGTGCCCTCAGCCCTCAGCTCTCTGCTCTCAGCCCTCAGCCTGTGTGTGTTTTGGAATGGAAAAAAAATAAAATAAAAAAAGCACAAAAAAGAAGAGAAAGGAGAGGAGATGATCACAAATTCACACGGAACGAGTGCACTTACTACTACTACCACTCCTCACAGTGTCACTGTGCTTTTGTGCGTGAGAGAGAGAGAGAGAGAGAGAGAGTTGGGTCATTCGTTAAATGTCGTCCTAAACTTGTATATGTATTTGGTTGCCCATTGGGATGGTGTGGTTTCAGTAGTCACTCGCTTTCCCATCGTCGAGTCCGGTAGAGTAGGACTGGTACACTCTGAGTGTGTCAGTGCGAAGCAGGGTCTTCTTGTTTTGCTCTTTGTTTTCATCCAAAACCAGCCCCCCAAATTTAGTCCCCAACCCTCCCTCTATCTAATCTCAACCTCGTTCCATGGCCTACGACACAAGACACGTTGTCGTTTTTCTTTATCTGTTTCAATCAATCTAATCTCAAGTCTCAACCGTTCCCGAGCCTTTAGGAGAGAGAGAGCGTGTGTGTGCGCCTTTCTTTTCTTTTTTTTTCCTTCCTCCTTCACCTGTTTATCCAGGGCTTACTTTTTTGATAATAAAATTTAATTCTAATTAAATTATATTTTTTAATCTTAATTTTAATATTTTTTTAAAAAATCAATAAAATATATAATTAATTTTTAAAAAGTCAACAGACTCAAATTTAAAAATTTCATCTCATTTTAAACTCAATCCAAACACCAAATGAAGATCGTTCTACTTTTAAAATTGAATTTTAAAAACTATCTTATTTGTCTCTTAAATTTTAAATTAGTCTCATTTAATATTTTTTTAATTAGAATTTTCTACAAAAATATGTAGAAAAAAAGATGAGTTAATCTCATTTTAGATCCTTTTTGTACAATTTTTGTAAAATATAATTAAAATGAAAAAGATCACGTGATCATATTTAACATTTTCTCTTGTTGTCTTTTTCAATAGAAATTTTAACTAGGAGGGTTAAGTTTGATTATTTCAAATCTTGTGCAACTTTGTTTTATGAACTTTTTTTCGTAGCTCGAATGTCCAGAAACTTTTAAAATATTGCTATAATAATCATTTCTGTCAATTTTTGGACGAAATCTGTTAGTAATTTGATCAAAAAGTGATGCTAACTACGGTTTCCATCTAGAAATTAATGAAAAGGACTTTTGTGTCAACATTTTTAATGGTTTATGATCATTCTTGTTACGAAAAAAAGTTTAGAGAATACCTTAAATTATTAAAATATTATTAAAATAATTATTTCTGTTAATTTTAAAATAGAATCTGTTGATAATAATTAAAGTGTTTCATAAATGATATTGATTTTTTTTTTTCAACGTGATTTTCTTTTTGTTCATGTCATTGGCATTTTAGCATTTGTTCTAATTACAGAGAGTAATAAGTTCAGGAAAAAAAAAAAAAGTTTCACCGAGTATTATGATATATATTACAATAACGATTGGTTTGTACTGTAAGTATTAGAAGAGTAAGACGTGAAAGTAACATAAAACAAACTTATTAAAATTAGCATTAATCTTTAATCTTTAAGTATTCCCTCAATCTAAATGAATATGATGGAACCTGACATTGAACTAACACTCATTACCGGTGTATTTTGTATCCTATTATAAGTTTGTTTTTATTATCACTTATGTTTTGTTACTGAATGATTGCCTTTCTAATTTTATCTTCTCTCTTTTTTGCAAAGTCGTGAATGGCGTGTCTAACCATTTAAAAAATAATGGCTGGTCTTAGGTTTTAGGTACTAGGTTCATAAATAAGGCCTATGGCATTCTCGCTTTGTCGGTTACTGTTTTAAACCATCTAATAGCAAATAATTACAAATTACCTCAAAATAAGATAAGTTACGCTGTTTTGTGATTGGATTAACTTTTCAATAGTTCAATAATTTATCATGGGAGTTAGTTCTATATATCATGTTGTAGATTTTTAACTTTTCAATAGCTATAAAATATTAACTCAATAGTTAAAGCAACGGTACTTACCGATCGATAAAAGTATAATTATACCATAAATTTTATCCTTTATTTTTGTCAATTTGGACAAGCAATTTACATCTATACATTAAATGTTAATGCAAATGGAGAACTTTAGAATTGAATTAAAAATTTACTAAACAATAACGTTTGTTGATAATACATGAATAATAGATATACTAATAAATATCACCTTTAATAATTGGACTCGACCATTATTAAAGAAATTGCACCAATACAGGTTGTCGATTGTTCCTTTTCTATACTTTATTTTCAACTTTCATCTTAAATTGTTGTCCTTTTTTGGGGCTAAGAAAAAAAAAAAAAATCAATAGTAGTGTTGGATTTCACCCAAAGAATGAATGAATTAGTGTACCAATCTCCTGCAGGTGAGCTCATAAAGCACTTGGATGAAGCCTTTAGGTTCCTCCTTTGGCAGCTTCAAGAGACTTGCAACTCTAGAAAATGCTGCATGCTGTCTGGAATACAAATGATCTTCTTCAAAGCCTTCACATTTTATCTCTGGTTTTAAAATCTTGGGCCTTGTCAAGGCCCATTGCATGGCCCATATGGCCAATGGACGCATGTAGCAAAGAGATCTGTATTTGTCATCAACATTCCAGCCTTCCGGTGTCTGAAATGAATATCTGCACCCCCAAAACCCAATAATTAGATCATTATTACACGAGTGGAATCAAATTTATAAATAAACAAAAAAAAAAAAACTACTATCAAAATTATAAATAAACACATAAAAATAACTACTATCAATTTCATACGATGGTTAGTGCTTTTAAATTTTTATTTTTGTCTCTACTAACAGTCCGGTCACAACGATGCAATCATCAGGAGTGTGCTTTATCATTGAGCTAATTTAGTTGCACTCTTATTTTGTAAGAAAAATCATGTCCTGTACTCCCTATTCAGTGAATGAAATATATTTACTATGACAATTCAATAAAAATATCTTAAATTTTCTTCATAGTACACAATTGAAAAATATAAAATAAAAATTCTAGCTCCTCCACCAACTAATATTAAGTCCCAGTTTGGATTATAGGTTCAAATCCGCAATTTAAACAATAAATTCAAATTTGTGAAAAAAAATTAGAATGTAGAAAAAAAATAGAAAAAAGTTTTTAAAGTGAGTGAAAAATAGGATGCCAAACGTGCCATTAGATTTTGAGCACTGTACTTTTCAGCAAAGCAAGTACCACCCATTTTAAACTCACTTTACAAACTTTTTTTTACGATGTTTTCTCTCACAAAAATTTGAATTGATTGTTGAATTGTGGGTTTCAACTTATGATCAAAACAGACCCAAGTGTGGCCTACGACTCAGATATACTAGTATTGTAATTAACTCAAAAAATAATAATAATAAAGTAAATAAATAAGAAAAGGAAGACCAAACTGACCCAAGGCCTTCATGGGACCAGGCTGTTTCATGAACACCAGCAGCCGAATGAAAAGCCATGTCAACCATGCCCTCCTGAATCATGGTGGCAGCAAGTGAATATGTGACTCCAGCCCATATCTCCTTTGACTGCATTGCTGAGTGATCAACTCTTCCATCAGGAAGCATTCCATTCACTGCTCCTCGGGAACCATCCTTCACTTTTAGCACATTGTAATTGTATATCTTCTCTAGTGCACTCCTCTCTTTCTCTTCATCTACAATCGGAGAAAGACCGCATACTTTCGCATACCTACAAAGCACTCGACTAAATATGAGAAAAGGGTCCCAAAAATTGTCCTTAATTATGTTCACATTTCTTTCGAGGGTGTAAAACTATGGTATAGAGCACTGTTGCCACACCCCCCACCCCCAAAAGAATTATTGCCCTTTGTCAACTTGCCCCCCCCTAAACTTTTGATTTTGATAATTTATCCCCTGAACTTTCTAAATTGTTGCAATATGTCCTATTTTGTTAACTTACATTAAATTGATTATTTCAATTTGGAAGATTTGCATTAGATTTGAAATTTTTTTTTTTCAGAAATGAGGTTTTCCGTCTTCACATGAGGTGTACGAGGGCTTTTCATAACCAATTTAATGGAAAGTTAAGCCCAAAGGGGTACATTGCAACAACTTAGAAAGTTCAAGGTAAATTGTCAAAATTAGAAGTTTGAGGGGGCAAGTTGTCAAAGGGAGACCGGCAATAGTGCGAAATACCCAAATAAAAATGTTGTGTGATATACTTCTATGCATACTCACCATTGTCCAGCTAATTGATCAGCCTGAATAGATGCACTTGAGCAGCCACCACTATTGTCATAGTTGAAGTAGGAACCGTTCCATAAAGTGTCATATACTGCTCTTGCCTTTTGATATCTGATCCAAAAGTAATTTGCAGAGGAAGTATCACCAACTTCCTGTGCCATGGCTGAAGCAGCCTGGAGAGCCGCCACCCAAAGGCCACCGCAGTAAGCACTCACACCTCTGACAGACCATGCATCATAAGTCTGGTCAGGAAACCCGTCATTCTCAATCATTCCATCTCCATCCTTGTCAAATTGGTCCATGAAAGCCATTGCAATGTAAACCGAGGGCCAAACCGCCTTCGCGAAACTCTTGTCACCAGTAACAACCATGTCCCTGTAAACTTGGAGAACAAATTTGGAATTCAAGTCTTTCCATCTGTCTGTGTCGAAGAGATTGTAAGCATTCATTTCAAACCAAGGATCGTTTAGTCCTATGTCATGGGGAACGGCGCCAAGGACCTTTCGCGGGACCCATTTTCCATCGCTCATGATCTGCATCTTGCTAGGATCATGCATCAACACTGCTGCTGCAAAGTCTCTTTGGATGCTGAGCTCCAGTTTCGGGAACAGCATGAGTAATGCAAAGGATGAGTAGAAATGGACATCATAAGTGTTCCACATAGCGTATTCCAGTCCTTCAAGATAAAGAAATTGTCCAATGTTCTCTTCTCCATCTTGGAGCAGATTCGTTCCCAGAGCGGAATTCGCCATTGCTGGGGCATATACTTGCTCAAATACGGATGTCATCCTTTCAAGCATTTCAATAGCCGTATCATTCTGATGGGGAACATCAGTGCCATTCTTGTAACATTTTTTGTACCTTTCAAGAGAGAATTTTGTTTTTCCAACTGTTGACAGACTTTGCAATGGAGGTAATCCATCTGCATAAGAGAAAAGTTGACCTTTAGCAAATAGATATCAGTTCATTCTAAAACAGAATTTAAAACTACTTGTCAAATACCTGTCCAGATTGTCCCTCCCGCATTTAGATAATAAAGCTCATTAAAGAGAGTGATTCGATACCTGAGAAAAAAACTTCCATGGTTTGAAAATTTTCAAGAAGCAAATCCCCTTCCTTTTCCATAAAATTCATGTAATCTTACCATTCAGGAAGTGTTTTGTCTTCAAGAATTGGTTTTTGCCATGCTTCTATCTGGGATTCCCACTTAGCATTTTCTGTTTTAAAAGCGAAAGATGATAAAATTTTCTTGTTGTCACAATACAGCTCACTAGTTTTTTTAATAAATATCATTCTCAAGGCCTAAAAAACTACATCTCTTCTCTAGTTAAAAAATTTCTTGTATTCAACTTATCAAAAAACCAAAAGAGCTTTCTGCCAATTTTAACGAAATTTGGCCTATTTTCTAGTCTTCCCTGTTGAGGGTATGGAGCCTAATTTATTGTCCTGATGCACAATTAGCACAGAGATTGACATTAGGGATTAACACTTGTATTTTTGGTTGCCCTAATTATCCTTACACTGGGGCCCCCAGTTAGGTACCAGGTGTGTAATTTCTCTTGTAATCTTGATAATGGCCGAAAGTGAATTTAGCTCTCCTATGAAGCCTGAACTACTATGAATCTTGTGTGTGCTTTCTTGTGTTTTTTTTTTTTTAGTATTATTATTGCTTTCGGTACTAAAGGAATAGGGCATCTACTTCTTAGCGTACACTTGTTAAAAATTTCACATATAATAATCTGAAAGCAATGTAACAAAGGATTACCAAGGATGGCATCACGCACAATACTGGCTGCTGCATCTCCATGCGAACCGTAAAATTTTGTGTAACGCCTGAATATTTAATTTCGCGTTAGTAAAGCTTTGATAAGCTCAAGCAATCAGATTCTTCATTTAAAAAGTAGTGTTAAGAGAAACTTTCAACCTATGGTAAGTTTTCCCACTGAATCTCAATTCTGGGCAGTCCCATGCAAGTGAGAATGTGATAGTACGTACAGAACCAGAGGGGATGCTCACAGTGGCCGCTACGGCTGCTCCAATTGATGACCCTGGTTTTGAAGGTGTCAAAGTCTCATCACAGGAAAGATGGTCGAATGATCCACTCTAAAAGAAAAGACGATGCATGTTAATTAAGATATTTAAGTTGATCATCTCTGAATGGGGTTAGTTCAGATTTTTGTGTTCCTTGAAACCTATAGGTTTCCACTTTCAACAATAAGCTTTGAGGCAAAAACCATTATAAACATTATGTCGAAATTGGTGTGAGGAAGCCATATGATAATCATGTTGAAATTCAGTATATGAGAGAGTTCAGCTAACTTTTTTGATTTTATGCCACATATCTTCTGCTGTGATACCCGGGAAATCACCGGATATTAAGAAGCAAGGACACTTGGAGACATGGACATCAGCAGTTTCCTCTGCTGCAATGGCGTAGGTGACTGGAGGATGTCCATTTGCGGTTCTGAAAGATCATAAATTGCCTTTTAATTTAAGAGATTTTCCTATCTACCAAATTGCAGGCGATAAAACATAAGAATTTTAAGTGATGAATAGAAGTGACAGAACTATTTCTTATATAAAGAAAGAACTTACTTGTGGTGTAAAAGTACTCCATGCACTCCATCTTCTGTCCTGGTAAGAATCGAGCAGTGATGAAAATTTTATTTTACGACCTCGTTTTATAAAATCTCGATTCTGATTTCTACTTAAACAAAGCTACTAAATTATATACGTCAATTATACAAAGTCCAGCAATGAGGCATTACTTCATTGTTGAGTTGAAGTGGCCACCAGAAACTCCAGATGTCCCACCAACAGAATTCTGAACAGTCAGAAACATGATTAGTTCAAGTATAAATCAGCAGTTTTTACGAAATACAGACATTTTTAAATAGGGACTGCTCAACGCCTAACAGCAAAAAATTCATGATTGTACATAATTCCTAGTTTGGTTGGGAAGTACAAACAAGTTGAACGACAGTTCTCGGGAGAGAATTTCATGTGAAAATCAGCTCTATACATTAAACATCAAAATCAAAGGTTCAAAGGAATATGCGCCATGAAAAGTTTTTATTTACTTACAGCCCAAGTGAACAGCAAGGTGACATCTGCAGACGTTCTTCCTTTATTGGTTATCTGAAAGCAGACAAAGAGCAACCGCTAAGGATCAAGGAAAACATGAAGGTGAAGCTTCCACAATTTGTCTAATCCTACCGTGAAGGTAAACACTGATGCAGGGAGACTGCTTTCCTTGTAGTCGTGGGGATAAACGGCGAAATTTGACGCGAAATGATGACAAGTTCTGGGTCAGGTTCACCTGCATTGAGAATGAGAATCTCTCTAAGGATAGAAGTTGCCACCAAATACAAGTTCTGCTAACTTTGTGAATTAAGGCTAATACCATCATAGATTGTCCAGGCCCTTGGAAACAGCCCGTGGTATGTACAGTTTTCAGCATTCAAATTCCAGTCCCAAGATCCAATGCCAGAAGCTCTAGCTTCTCTGGATTTAGTTTGAAAAAGCATATTGGGTTTTTGTCAATACTTCAAAGGTTTGATTTATGTAATTATTTTACAGAATCCAAAATAATTAATAGATCAACACTATGACTCACTTGGCTAGCTTTGGGCTCTTGGCACATAACACAGTTGAATGTTTCTCACCATTTGGCCGTGAAACGAAAACCTGTGAACCAATGGAAATCAAGGTTAATAGAAAATAACAAAGATATATATATTATGTCAATTTGGTTTTGTAACTTCATACTTTTCGGTCATACAGATAGGGAATCATAAGTACTTATTCAAGCAAACAAGCTCCAGAAAAGGGGTGGGGGGGAAAGTATTTCAAGTGCTTTCATGAGGTGTTTTCTAAGCTAGGTGACAATATAAAGAACTCACAGAGAACTGATTTGGGAGAACTGGGAAATCTTCACATATTGCGGGAAATAGTTGGAAACGCTGAAACTTGCCTGCGTAACTTCTTCCAATGCTTCCTGCACTAAAGTTCATGGTTCTATATGTAAGACTATTTCATGGTTTGAGCTATTAACTGAAGTTTTTATCTGCTATGTCTAGTACATCAGAATGTAACACATATATATATATGTATGTACGTATGCATAAGTATATACTATATCTGTACTGTTTAATTTTTGGGAAAAAATTAGTACCTACCCAATACCGCCTAAAGGAATGCCATGGTTTCCTGCGATATACCGCTTCTTGAACATATCAAACATTGGTCTCTACAAAATTTTAAGGACAAGGGGTTGTAGTGAAAAATAGAGCTCAATGTGCAATCTTTTAACACAATATATTTCTACATATATATATATATATATATATATTTTGAAGTGAGGTTATTACTTTCCCTTCCGCTAATTCCTTTTTGACAAGTCGCCACAACCGAATACCAATTGGAGCCTTTCAGAGAATCACAGAAACGAGAAAAACTAGTCAAATTTGGATCATTTGAGAAATTAGAAACTGAGGAGACTAAAAAGAAGAAGAAAAACCATAAACAGAACACACACAAGATTTATGTTCTTGTATAAACACACACACACACACACACACACACACATATACACGTATATATACTTTGCTGGCATTACCATCTGCACTGTCTCTCGGAAATTGACAGAGTACTCGGAAGGCACATTTACAATACAATTCAATTTCCGTTGCCAAGTCAGGGAAGGAAGTTTACCAGCATCAACCTAATATAATTATCAATGCCAATAAATAAATAAATAAAAATTAATGCACATTTCTCATATAGAATGACTTTATAAATCAATAATAATGCACGTACCTTGGGTTGAGAAAAATGAGAATTGGAATCGTTCTCAGCTTCTTCATTGTAACCATTTTCCATCTTGCCTAACAGAACATTGAAAAGTTACCACTACAAGCAAATTATTTGCTTTTCATCTGGGTGAATCACATGCATTGAGGATTTTACCGCAGTAATAACATTGTAGGTCATAAGAAAAAAGAAATTGAAAAAAAGAAAAAAAGAGAAACAGATCTTTTAAGCTAAAACACAGGTTTAAAGCTAAAACATAGGTAGATCTTGCCAGCGGAAATATCAACTAATCATCAGCACAAAGTCAATGCCAACTTTTTTCCGATAAAAAAAAAAAAGGGATTTTTTGCAAAAAGAAAAATGATCAACAAAAAGGCCAGAAAAGTAACTGATTAACGATAAAACTCAGTAATTAGAAAATTGCAGAAACATGACTTACAGAACAATTGGCTTTTGAATGTGTGCCTGCAAAAGCCAAACTACCGTGGTAGAGAGATAGAGAGAGAGAGAGGGAGGGAGGGAGGAGAGAGAGAGAGATGAGGAGTTTATAATGCGCTGTATAAGGGTGAAAAGCAGAGAATTTGAAGAAGTTGAAACGCTCTTGTCAAATGGCAAAATATTCGACCAAACAAAAGAAAAGTAGAAGTATGAGTCCTCTCCTATCAGCGAAACGAATCAAAATAGATAAAAACTACGTGACCCCCGACCACCCACCCCACACACAACACCCCCCTCCCCGCGGCTCTCTCTCTCTCTCTCTCTCTCTCTCTTTTTCCCTTTAGATTCATATTAAAAAAGGTTCTCTCATAATTTGAAGTTAATTCCATTTTTTTAGTCATCAACATAGAGAAATGATTTTTTTTTTTTTTTTTTACTAAAATAGATAAATAATATTAAAAAATTGACATTTCCAACGTTATTTCAACAGAAATTTCCGTATTTTGAAAATATCAATATGAAAACAGGGTTGCCATATTTTTTCTATAAAATATACATGAAATTTCCCTGGAAATTTCCATAAATACCAACTTTTTACTTGAATATCGATTTCCATGAAAAATATAATAATAAATTATAAAATATCATGGAAATTTCTGGAAATTTTTATGAAAATATGAACAAAATTTTCATAGAATATCAATCTTAATATTATTTTTTATTTTTTAACATAATAAATTCATGATTTTTTAATTCACACATATTTTTATATACATATATGAATAGACAGTAAACATTAAGAGACATAAGACAACTCCAAAATTATATAAAATAAATACTCATATGTCATATTTTGATATTGATGTTGTTTACACTAATAAGATATTACAAATACTTCCGAACATTCTAAAAGCTCTTTTAATATTATGTTTGCTAATCACGTATGAAACAATGAATGTAATGCACCTATATTATGTTGCGTTTAAGAGATTTTGCTTAATTATTGAACATCAACTTATCATTTACTGTATTATGCTCCATTCTTATAATGCAAATTTGTCATATATTTAGTATTTAATTGAGAGTTTCGTTTAATTTATATATTATTAACTATTTTAGAGTTTCATAAAATTTTATTTCAAAATCTAGTATTTTAAAATGAATTTCTTCTGTAAAATTTGAGTATCGATATTTCTGTAAATATCGATACTTTCATCCTGATAATATCTTGATATCTGACTTTTAAACATTTTAAAAAAGATATACAAATAAGGTCCATCTTTTATTAAAAATAGTGTTTGATGTCAATTGCGTCTCCAAATTTTTTTTTTTAAAATTTTGAAATGGATTTTCCATCCAGGAAATGTTCTAAATTAGTTCTTTTTATACCTATAATGAATAAAACCTCCCTGAGAAAAAAAAAATTGTATGGAGAGAATCATGTATGGTTTAGTTGAGGCTAATTTTGCAATTTCAAATAACGGGAAATGACTAGAAGGGAGTCGTACATTTTCCGCTAAGATTTTGACCATGGGTGCATGAATAAATTAACGTAAGACAATTTAATAATAAAATTTTATTAAAAATCATGAATCGAAATGAAATTTGACCTTAAAAGTCATAAGCAAAAAATTAAATTAACCTTAATTTACGCTTCTATTTTTTAAAACTACATAAATGAGATTTGACTTACATACCCTTTCTTTTTATTTTTTGTCTCATTTTGTATCTCCCTAATATCATGTCACTTTAATAAGTAGTATGACTTTTTTTTGGTTGATATGACTTGTTATTTTTAATTGAAGTATCATAAAATTATCAGAATAACAATAAAGAGAAATGAATAAAGAGACACAATAATCAAATTTATATAATTATCATTTGAATTTGAAAAAATTGATTTCACTTTCATCGCCTGTGACTCGTGATTTTCTTTCGTGAAAGGCAAAAAAATTAGACAAAACTAAAAATATCCTTTAGTTTACAAAAATTATTTTATATATTTTAAAATTATAAAAAAAACCATAAAAGAAAACTTAAATTTTCAAAGAAAAAAAAATCTTGAATTCTATGTTTTTCAAATGTTTAAAATATTTTACAGAATTTCCACTCAAGGGAAAAAAAAACATTTTTCATAAATAAATTTGGTCTAATTTGGAGTGTCTTTGTCCCCCCAACCCCACCCCCCACACCCCCCTCCTTTTTTTTTTTTTGTTAACACAGTGTGTTAATATAGAATTAAAATAAATTTTAAAAAATTTAAAAAATATCTTTTATAGGTTTTAAAAACATATAGATAAGGTAAAAGATAATTAAAACTAATTTGTATTAATATTTAATCCGCCAAATATGGTTATAAAACGTCATTCAATATAAGAAAAGCGTATGTGGTCACAAGAACATCTAGCCGTAATTTGCACCTAATTTAATTATAAAATGTAAAATTTAAAATGTCGGCCTCTCACATAAAATTTATAAAAATTAAAAATTAAAAAATGGCAAAAAGGTTTTCTCTTTAAAATATTTTGTATTTTATATATTCCACCGACTGTTTTTTTTTTTAGGTATGTATTCCGTCGATTTTAAGGGACTTCAACGATGTGCAATATTCGAATAAAGTAATGAAAATAATTACTCCAATTTGTAGTGTTTAACCTCTAGATGTTTGGAGTCCGTTCATAACTTTTCTCTTTGGTTACGGTAGAGTCCATACGTAACATCTAATCAACAGATTTGGTAGTGGACCTTTTTTCAATATTTAAAGCAAAAATTGAATTTACACTCTATTTTCAATAAGGGTGCGTGTCCTTTTTAAATTTTGAAATTTTGATCCCTCGGTTTTTTTTTTTTTAAAGGGCCTCGATCTTATTCTAATTGTGAAAAAGTATGATTGTATCTATTCAATAATTGAAATAAATCATTTTAACCCCCCAAAAAAAAAATCTAAATATATCATTGTGTCTTTATTTTAGTAGAAATATTACAATTGTGTCCCTATTCTAATTACTATAATGTTGTCTTAAATTTTTTTTTTTTTCAGAACTGTCTTATGGAAAAATTTTGCTTTCTTTTGCTCACAAAAAGGAGGCTCAATGGTGACTTCACGTCCGCATCCAAATGTCATTAAGGCAGTCCATTAGGATCACCGGTGGAATGAGCTAGATTCTTAATATAACAACTATGGGCCCAGATGTAAAGAGTCTATCATCATATAATCTATATTAAGGAGTAAACTACGTATTGCATGATTAAAACCCTTGAACACAAACAAATGAATATTCCAACTAAAACATACTCATCACCAACGGTGATAAATTTCTAATAGACTTATAATGTGTTTGGATCACATACTGAATGTATATTGTATTCCAATATAATATAATATAATATGCATTTGGGTAAATTAACTCAAATACTATTCATCAATTCCTTTTTTTTTATCTATGCCAACTAATCACATTATATTCTCTCTCACAAATATTAAAATATAAACAATTTAAACACATATTTTATTTTAATACAGAGATTAAATGATATCCAAATGTATATTCTAATACATCTATTGTATTATAATATAATATAAAATAAACGTGTGATGAATCATTAAAAACTCACATTCTAGAATAAAGATATTCACAAACCCGAACATATTAAAGTGTTTTCTGTAAAGAAATGTTGGGGTGTGAGACTTTAGGAGGTGGTTGAGACTTTAACGTCCCTTGGAATTTTTCCATTTAGAAAGTGTTGCTTTGCCTTATCGTCACTAGGGGTTGATCCAAGATATTACTCATAAATATCTTTGGTCCATTTTTTCCCTCTATATTGCGTCTCAAGGTTGGTCCTGGTAGGTCTATTCTTATAAAGTTGAGACTCCCAAAAAGACATATAGCCAATCTAATGATGATCATCTTCTTGTCCTTGATTGAAACTTATGCCCTTTTTCACTATCTAGATCTCATTATGAATGTTATATACGCCATCCCACAACTTCTGCCCAATCACCAAAGTTTCTAGTCAAGGTTTTGGAGTACTTCCGATATTGCTAATACAAACATTAAACAAAAATTATTATTATTATTATTATTATTATTATTATTATTGAACAGCTATTGATATCAACCTTCTTAGTATCAAAGAAACCTTCCAACATTTGATATATATATATATATAACACAACTATTTTTGTATCCGGCACCTTATTTTTTACGAATACGAATGACACTTATAACAGTTAATGTTTTGTATTGTGTCGGATAATATCTTGAGTTGTATCAGTTAATATCTTAATTTATTCCTCTTCTCTCTTTCTCTCTCTATGTCTTTCTCTCTACCCTGCTAGACATTCTAATACCTGACGCGAGAATATTCTTATATATATGTATATATATATATATATCATCAATGTTCACTAAATGTTCTAAGGATTGACTTATCCCTAAATGAGGGACACGGCACTTAAACTCTACTAAATATGTTAACAATGTTTTGAATTGATATGAATTAGTTTTCACATTTATAATTTCCGTCCAAGGCTCGGTCATTAGGTGGTAATGCTTTGCATAATACAATAATACTGGAATTTGACCAGACAACATAATCTTATCTTGTTGAAACAACCATACCTGTAATTTCCAAACGTATTTTAAAATGTCCATAAAAAAATATTGCTACAAAAATTAAATGATCTGCTTATATTAGCATATACCACAATAGGATAAGGACATGACATGGCTTGAGTATACGTCCTATTAATTACATATATATATATCTTTAACTAGTCAATGTATACATTATAAATATAGAAAACGACATAAATTTAGTGGAGCCGGAGCATCCAGCAGTTAGTAATCGGATAAGACTGCTTAGTTCTATTGACACTTTACAGGTATGTGCTAGCTTCAGAGCAAAAAAAAAAAAAAAAAAAAAAAAAAAAAAAAAAGGTACGTGCTTGCTTTTATCTTTGTCACGCTTCCTTTCAATCCAAATAAAAGGAGAAGACATTTTTGGTGGTCCAGTTCTCCAATTTATTTTATTTTTATTTTTTAAAAAGAATTCTCCGTTATGATTGTTCACAACTTCGCAGAATGTTCCACAAGGTTACCAATTTTGTTGATCACTGATTGAACTAGAAGCTGTAACCTCCAGATGTCGTTTTAGAAAGGTTGAGAACTTTTATAAAAGGAAAAATGTCAAAAATTTTACTTCAACTTTATCATTAGCGTTAATATATCCCATTAATTATAAAATATATTTATTGTGCTATTTGAATTTTTATATGTGTGTTAAGTTGTCACTTCTGTTAATTTTCGTTAGTTTTTTTTAATATTATTTTTAATATCAAATACCCCATGAACTTTATTTTTATATTAAAATGTCTCATAATCTTTAATATTTGTATCATGCCATATTTATCTTATTTCAATTATCTAATATTGTATCGTTACCTAATAATTATTAACTTTTTAGAATAGGTAAAAAACTATGCGTTCATTTGGTATTCGGGTTGAGTTTAAGATGAGATAAAATTTTTAAGTTGAAATTGGTTAATTTTTTAAAAACTAGTTAAAATTTTTATTGACTTTTTCAGAAGAAGACAAAAAATCAACTGTAAAGTACGGTTGAGTTTCAACTCAACTGTATCACCAAACATAGGTTGTATTTTTTATTCTAATAAAATGATATGCATATATTTTTTTTAAATACTTTTTTTTATTTTACTTATTTTAATTAAAGTTTGTTTTGGTTATGAGTTTACGTATGTATAATTATAGTTGGTATGACTTAGATGCATGGTTTCAATTTCAAATACGTTGTTTATTTAGTTTACATAATTTGAAATCATATGATAATAACGAATTTCATTCATGTTTTTGCTTAAACTCATAATGAGAATAAGAATTGTAAATTTTTTCTAATTATCATTCCTGATTATATTTCTTAATTTAAAAAAGGATTGGTTTGCATATTTAGCGCAATATTATCAATCATAATTAAACTAAAAATTGTAATATTATAGCAATAAAATAATGAATATAAATTGTGTAGTTATTTCAGTTTAAGAAAATCAAAATGAATATAAATTTAAATTAAAATAAGTAAAATAAAAAATAGGGGGTCAGAAAAGATACATTTGATTTTATTAGAAAAAAATAATTTTTTTTCACCTATTCTTAAAAGGTTAATAATTATTCGGTAATCAGACAATCTTATATGATTAATATAAGATAAATGTGACAGTTTGATACAAGTATTAAATATCAAGGGAAAGTTTGATACAAATATTAAAATCATAGGGTATTTTGACATAAATATTAAAGATCATGGTGCATTTTGACACAAAAGTAAAGTTCAAGGGACACTTTGACGTTAAAGATAACGGAAAAATTAACAGAAACTAACAGAGGGGGTAACTTGACACCCATATTAAAATTCAGAGAGCACAATAGGTATATTTTATAGTTCAAGGTACGTGGACACTGGTGATAAAGTTTAAGGGGAATTTATGAAAATTTTCCTTCATAAAATAAATGATAACGACATGTCTTTTTGTTCAAATACGAAACCCTTTCTTTAACAAGGATACGACTAGTGGGAAACGGAGAAAAAGGAAAAGAAAGAGGATTCAAAACCTACATTTTGTTTTCATATACAAACGACAACAAACTGTTAAACGACAAGCGCTATGGAGTTCGATGACTTGACCACAAAAATCTTTTAGATGAGAAATGATGTGTCGTTCAGCCGTTGTCAAACACAGTCAAAACTTTGTAACTTAGACGACATAGTATTTCTATGAATAAAGAGAACTGCAGCTTGAGAAGTCAAAGGACATGTTGCTTTGAACAGACGACAGGAAAGTTTGGAACAGCATTTCATGTCGTTTTGAAAGGAACGACATAATGTTTGAAACTTTAGTTTTCTTACCTGTATTTTTACTAAGATTCAGAGGTGAGATTTTGATACAACGTAGACGGAAATAGGCACCCTGAGATACTCTGAAAGTTTGATTTCATTATTACTAGTTTTATTTTATTGTTTGTAGTTATTTCTGCTCTAATACTTTGAAAGTTTTATTTCATTATTACTAGTTTTATTTTTTATTTTTTGTAGTTATTTCTGCTCTAACTCAATTGTTAATAACCAAGGAAAACGTAACACTTTTAACTGCTATGGTCCTAGACTTTAGTTGTTTCATCTTTTTTGTTACTTTCGTTAGCTCTGAAGAGAAGCCAATAGAGTTTGAAACATTGTGAAATCCAAAGCTTTAACCAGATTCTTAAAAATAAAAAATAAAAAATAAAAAAAAGTATTTTAGAACTAAAATTAATTGATCAATGACAGCGGGAACGAGCGGCGTGGTCGATGCGTCCGAAAGACTCCTTTGCAGATGCTGTGGCTGAAAATGTACTAGATCGTTTAGAGCTAGCGTAAAGCTTCTTTGTAGGATTTCAGAATTGTCTCCGACGTGGATTGTCAAGATTTTCGACTTTCGTTCAGGATTAGATTGACTTATTTAACTTCTGCAGGATTAGATTAGATTTTTAATTGCATTATGCCTGGGAGGTTCGGTGGAACCCACAAGCAGTTTGTCATGCGGCCGTGGTAAGAAAAATAAGGCTTTGTTTGCCTCATCATTACATTTCAACTCAAATTGTACTTTTTTTTGTCTTTTTCTCAAAAAGTTTTTTGTTTTTTTTGAAAATTCAAAAAAATTTACTATTACAACTAAAATATTTCAACTCAAACAAACCAACCAAATGGATCCTAACTTTGTATTGCTATATTGGTGTCGGTTGAATGTGCAAAGCCGGGGAAATTGTTTGAGGTGAAGAACCTTTTATAAATTACACAAATTCAAACGCTTTTCGTTGATTAGGTGGTATCGAGAAGCTTATCGTGATGGATACACCGTAGGACATGGTGAGACGGTGTAAAGATGCCGAGGTTGATGGAAGGAATGAAGGGATTGAAACCTCCTTTGTTGTTGGTGATGAGGAATTTTTGCCTGTTAAAGAAGGGTACGTCTGTTGTTCATTTTTCTAGTTCATTTTGTTATTTTTAGCATATGTTCTGTTTTGTAACTTGAGTAAACTAATGTCTTCGTTTTTGTCATTTGAATGACGGCAATGGATAATTGTTTGGACTACGCATGTTGTTAATCCTTGGTGTTTGGTTATTGATCCCAGCATATGGTCATTTTTTCTTGTAAGGCGCGAGACCAGGCTTTACCATTCCAGGTGTTGACGTTGATGAATATGTTGTTAAATGTCAAAGTGGCAAGCATTCCTTATTCCTGGCTTGGGCTCAAAGCTGTACAAGCTCTGATGCGTTCGATAAATTTCTCGGTTAACATGCTTATGCCTTCAACTTCAGTTCTGTTTGTCATTTTAGCTCTTGATATACTTCTCAGGATGTTGTAGCTCTTGATATACTTCTCAGGTTGTTCGGTTAACGGTGCCGAAGGTGGTACGGCATCAGCAACTTTGCAGGTGGGAATAATGGAGCTCCTTCAGAATTTAATGTATTTTACAGAAATATCATTTACTTTATCACCATTGACTTCTTCTGCTTTTGTAGGTCATCGCCCTGCCACCTTATCCTTTAAGGACATCTAGAAGCAGTTTGGTAGTGGAACTTGATTTCTTATGTGTGTGTTTTTTTCTTCAGATTTCAAATGGCTTTTAGTTTTTTTTTTTTTGCCTTTTTCTTTTTGACAATCAGGTGAATAAATTCCATATCAGGTAGTGGAAAATCTGTGCACTCGATCAATAGTTGTTCCCAAATCCGTTTGGTCCCTTTTTATTATTTATTTATTTTTTTCCAACTAAAGAAAATGTAAATTAGTACGGCGTCTGGGGCTAATCATGTTCAGTTTTTCTCATGGCTTTTATTCTCTGTAGATTGCTTTTGTTTTTAAATAATGGATTCCAAGTTTTCATTTTTCTCTGTAAAATTGGGCCTGATGTACGATGGCCAATTGCAAGACCGAAAAGCAAGTGATGCGTGCATGACATTGTAGTGTCGGAAAAATTTGCGATAATAACTGTACTTTGATTTAAATGTAGCACAAGTATTTTATCCATGATGTGGATTAAATTTTAACGATCCGATACAGCTGATTTATTATGGCTAATGAGGAGGCTAAGCATAAAAGTTCGTGTTTCAATAGAATAGGCATCGGATAAGGCTAAGCTTTCCAATTTCAACCAAAGTAATTGTGTTTCTAGCAATAAATTATGCACCTGCATTTCACTTAATTCTATTATTTTGAAATCCAATTCAATGACTCTCACTTATTAAAAAAATAAAATAAATATAAAGTTTTTATCCAAACCTCTCCTTTTTCACTTGTTGATCTAACCCCAACTTTCCTTTTGATTCATCCAACTATACAGTTATAAGATATATTTATGTGAGAACTGACAAAAATCTAAGCAGATATTAATTTTGTATTTAGCCAAATAAAGAATAATAATGCAGGAAAAAAAAAAAAAGAAGAAGAGAAAATAGTAGAAACAGTTCCTCAAAATCTTCATATTTATTATTATTATAATTTTTGTCTTTTCTTAATGTTTATCAAGTTTTTAACCATGTATCCTTCTCTTATCTAATTAAAAATAAATATCCGATTGGTGTAACGGTTGAAGTTAAAATTTTTAAATTAGAGTTGGTTAACTTTTTAAAAATTAATCATAATTTTTATTTACTTTTTAAAAAAAATAAAATTGAGATGAAAAATTTAATTTTGAGTTGAATCAACTAAACGGAGTGTAGAAGAATATTGAAGCAAGGGTGTCAAATTCAAAGACATGTTTTTTCGAGGTGCAATTCGTAGGAAGCACCTGGTGCTTGAACAAGATAAGTCCCACGTTATGAACCTCCTTTGGGCCAATAAGCCTATGGGCTGGAGAAATTTCATGGCCCATTCTGTTCAGGGGTATTTTCGTCCATCCGCCGTAAGAAATATTTTCCTGATTTATATTTCGGCGGCTGGCAAACTTTCCCGGGAATCGATCGGCTAAACAGAACCTCGAAGTTTGGTCAATCTGTGTGACATTTCCTCAATCAGACAGATCAAACTTAGATTTTCGATTCTTTTAGGACAAAAAAAAAAAAAAAAAAAAAAACCGAAAGGTTGAAGCCGAAGAAACAAGGAAGCCATGGATTCATCGTCCCTCGCTTCACTTCCCGAGGAGACAGAAACTACCGATCACCAACAGCAGCAAGACCAATCTGTCTTCCTCTCCGCCTTTGCCTCCGTTCCTCATCGCCCTCCGACTCAGTGAGTTTGCAGCTTCCGTTTCGGTTTTTCCTTTTCCTTTTCTTTGGAGTCAGCCTTCTAAACTATTCTTTCGAGTTCGAAAGATGCGCGAATTGTGAATAGTAGTTAACCAAAAAAAAAAAAAAAACTGATTGTTGTTTCTGAAATTTTTATTTTTGGTTTTTATCGCAATAACGAAGGAAATCAGAGGGAAAATACGTCAAAATCATGTTATAATCCAGTCCAGTATCTAGTGACATTGTATCGATGTGTGTGAGTTCGTGACTGGTTCACTGTAATTTCCCGAGAAAATCTCATTGTACTAGGAATTATCTTCCTAATTTTTTTGTCACATTTAACTGTTCTTGTTATTTAATTTTCTTTCTATAAGTAATGTTCAAAATGGCCGAGTTTTGGGATTAAAGTTATATATGTGTGTGTGTACATGTATATATATATATACACACACACACATATTTAAATATAATCGCAAAATGGTTTTGCAGGACTTCTTTACAAAAATACTCACCCGTAGATTGGTCAGGCTATTTTGACCAAGAGGATGATATCTGCATCCCGGACTCGAACGATGTGAGTTTGAAATCGTGACCGTTCAGCTACACGTATGCCTTCTTTTGTGATTGTTTTTTATTCTAATGTGCTTTGTCATTTTAGGTATTTCATGTGTATATGGCAGGGAAAGAAGGCCCGGTTGTCTTTTGTCTACATGGAGGTGGTTATTCTGGGTATGTTTGATAGTTATTCCGGTTGTTTTACTTTCTAACATTTTCTCAGGGCTCCTAATTTCAAAATTTTCCCTCCATTTATGTACTACGTAGATCGGAATTAGCTTGACATTTAAAAAGTGCAAAATGCAAAATCTTTTCATCATTTTGTGAAATCGGTTGGTGAAAAGAGGAGGTTTCTCTTTCATTCTTATGATTTTGGCAATAAAAACTTTTTTGTTCTTTTTAAAAATTGTCCACGACATAATTCAATGGCAAGTTTTATCGAGAGCCTCAGCCAATCATTAATTTGTCCAGTACCGTGTCTTTCTCTTACAACATCTGCTCAAATCTTTGGAGGCATTCCAATAATAAATTCTCTTTTTTGTACATTACAGAACCAATGAGAGGCTTTTCTCGTATTTTCTTCAGTTTATACTCGTGGTAAAGTCTCTAGGTTCAATGCTGACACTGTTAAATTACATAATTTCTTTGCTAGGCTCTCTTATGCATTGTCAGCGAATATAATAAAAGAGAAAGCTCGAGTAGTTGCGATGGACTTACGAGGACATGGAAAGTCAACCTCAGAAAATGATCTTGACCTTTCCATTGGGGTAAGTTGTGTTCCTGAGAGTCTTCACTGCACTTAAGTGTTTTCTCATTAGTTGTTTAATCTTATTCATGTAGAAGTGATCGGTAGTACTCTTTTCACTTTTATAAGAGGTAGTACTTTTATGCAGACAATGTGCAATGATGTTGTTGCTGTTGTGAAAGCAATGTATGGAGATTCCCCTCCAGCAATCGTGCTTGTTGGTCACAGGTTGTGCGCTTTTAATTGTTAATTTTATCTTCAATGTTTCTCATCTTTACTATTAGTCTATTAGGGATGGATAGTTATATTTGATTATAAGAGGGAGATTATTTTTTCTTTTCTATTACATAGATGGAAACCAATCCGTCTAATGTATGTTATTCTTGTCATTTCAATTTTGGTTAACAAACATGAACTAGACTATGGAGCAACTTTCAAATGCTTTTAAGGTCCCCACTGCTTGTATAGTGCATTCTGTTTTGTGATTCAGTGCGAATCTAGAAATTTTGTGGTCCTTTAATGAGTTGGGGCATCTACGTGGGCTGTTTGGAGAAACTTCAGCAGTTTTTTCATTTTCTTTTAGTATTTCTTTTGGCCCTCAATTTCTACTTAAAAATTATTGTTTGGGTGCATGTTACTGGCATACAGCATGGGAGGTTCAGTTGCTGTGCATGTTGCTGCAAGAAATGCAATTTCTAGCTTGGCTGGGCTGGTCGTTGTTGATGTTGTAGAGGTCTGATTATTCAATTATATAAGTATTGTCTTTAAGTGTTAACTTACTAGAGACACCAGAACTGTACTGACAGTTGCAATCTCTTCAGGGAACGGCTTTGGCTTCATTGGTGCATATGCAGAAAATCCTATCTAGCAGGATGCAACATTTTTCAAGCATTGAGAAAGCAGTACGTATGATATCTTCTTTCCATCACCTAACATCTCTATGTCACTTCCATCATATTTTGTTATTACTTCTTTTTAAGCATTACTTGCATTGTCTCTTTTCATCTCCCACTCCTGTAGTAACTCACGTGTCATAGTTTCACTAACTTTGAAAATAATTTCAAAATTATGAAAATATTAAGAATATTTTACAATTTTGAAATTCACAAAGAAACGTCAAATTTAATCAAGATTGTGTCCTTACAAGAACATTAAAAAACCCTAGGGCACTTCTATTTGTTATGAAATGGTTATTAAGATGTGTCAAATTTATATAACAAAAATTTTTTATTTTCAATTTTGGGACTCACAAACAAACGTTAATTTATGATGTGTCAATCTTGCAAGAAACTAGCACTTTAAATAAAACATTGTCTTTACTGTTAACTAGTTGCAAGAAACTAGTACTTTATGTCATGCTTTCTTTTTGCTTCGATCCTTTTTCTTGAACTTCTGAATTCCGTGACCCGTTTTTTTTCCCCTCTCCCTGGGCTTTTTCTGCTCAATGGTAAAGTACGTTTCTTCTGAAGCTGGTTAACTAAATCTCTGCAGATTGAATGGAGTGTCAAAGGAGGCACTTTAAGAAACATCAACTCTGCTCGTCTATCAATCCCTTCCACATTAAAGTATGACGAATCAAAGAAGTGGTAAGGAACAGAATATACTTTAACTATGTTCGTACTCTTCTAAAATTATCTATGACTTCGCATCTGTAATGATGATTGGATATCTCACTTTTGGATGAGTAGAGTTTGTGACAGCTCTTATACTGTGCTGCAGTTACATTTACAGAGCACGACTGGAAGAAACAGAACAGTACTGGAGAAGCTGGTATGTATTTTGATTGTTTTAATTTAGCTTGTCGTTACTTCAGAATTTTTAGTTGAGACCAAGGCATTCAGATGTATATCAAAATGGGACTTGGACAGTTTTTGATGTATATCAGTGCACAATATCATGGTTGAGTTGATAACAACCTTGTTGGACTGACTATTCTCTATAGTAGGTAGATAAGGGAAAGAACTAGAAACCCAAATTTCCATTAGTCGGGGGAGGGGAAGGGAACGTTTTAGCATGTGCAGATCTCTCCATCAGATAATAAATATGACGATTGATTTTTTTTTTTCCCCATTCGAGGCGATGATAATTTAGTGGGTGATTCACTTTTAAGTGATACCTATCATTTCATAAGTCATTCCCACTCCAGCTCACTAAATAAAATACTTACAGGTATGAAGGCCTTTCAGAAAAGTTTCTGTCATGTCCTGTTCCAAAGTTGCTGCTTTTGGCTGGAACAGACCGACTGGACAGGTTCAACTTGTACCCATTAGGCTTGCCTACATTATCTGTAGTATATGCTTTTAATGAAAATCTTGGTTTATCTAAGTAATAGATTATGAAAACACTGCTTGATCAAATCAGGTTGCGTGATTATACTGCATTTTTGTAAATATCATATGGTTTTCCTAGACTTATTATCTTGGCATGATCGGTATGAAATCAGATTTCACATTTCATACACACACACACACACACACACACACCTAACAGAACCCATATTTACGAAACAAAGTTTGAAAACAAGGCTCTGTACAATTTGACTCCAATGTGATCACGTTTGACATAGGTGAGAGTACTTTATTAGAGTTTCTCTTGTAAACTTTCCATTTACGTGTGCCTGTGTACTGGTTATTTATTTTGTCTAAAACAGAGCTCTCACAATTGGTCAAATGCAAGGAAAATTTCAGATGGTTGTTGTAAGACACACTGGGCATGCTATACAGGTAAATGATAATCGTGTTAAATAGGGCAGTTTTGTAAAAGAAACGATGCAGTCTTTGATATTCAAAGTTTTGCAGGAAGACGTACCTGATGAGTTTGCCCCACTGATACTTAACTTTATATCTCGTAATCGAATAGGTCCACATGGAGTTGAGGTGAGTTTTGCCATTCTTTTGGGATGCCATGAGTGTAGAAGATTCTTACCCTCATATCACCAGGAACAAACTCGTTTATACCCTTTTTCAAGCTTGTACGGGGTTATTCCTAATAAGTAATACTAAAAATGAAAAAAAAAAGATGGATGTTGTTTTGAAATCATTGTCATTAACCCCAACCTCCAACCCTAGGCTACAAGCCAGGTTAAAGAAATATCAGGAAAATAAACAAAAAACGACAAAGAAGAAATTGCTATGATGTGTGACAATCATTTTTTCTATTGCTGTATAAAACTACAACATAGCCAAGGACAATTTGTACACAGTTGAATTTGAGAAGAAGAAATTAGAACCATTAGATACAGAATGTGATCCTATGTTTCTATGATAAATTTACTTGGTCGGAAAGAAATGCGAGTAGATATATATTCTTCTGAACTTTCATTAAAAATAGTTCTGGTATACACAGCTAAAGGGAATTCACAAATACTTGGAATGTTTGATCTTGAATTCAGCTCTTGTTTTCAGATGTTCCGTACACGGTCATGAATGTTTGATCTTGAATTCAGCTCTTGTTTTCAGATGTTCGTGTTCACGGTCATATATTGGCTATGAACGTAACAACTGTACTTGTTTTTAAGATTATATCCGCAGTTCAGTGACTATTCCCTGTGGGGAAAAAAAGCACTCTCCTTTGTTGCCGGAGAAAGAGTTCAGTTCTTTTGTGCACTTTGGAAAATGAGTGTGTTAAGTTTTGCGAATTATACGTTGTGTGTTGAAACTGATGGTCGGTTCATCTACATTGTGTTGCAGATACCGGGGCTTCGCCGGCCATTCCAGTCTCAAACTTGAAGTGAAAAACGATAAATCAGCCTGGATTAGTCTCTCTGTTATTCTATATATGCAATTATTTATATCCGCTCTTTTTTGTTTTTTGTTTTTTGTTTTTGTTTTCTTTTTTGTCCTTCCTGGGGTTGGCTTATGGGAGGGTTGGTTTTCACTTGCGAACCCGAAAACTAAGAAATACACAAAGCACAAACTCTGTGTCTTGTAATTTTCAGTTCTAGCTTGAGTAGTCTTGTTTCCAATTCCGACCCTTTTTCCGCTTCACTGATTCAAAGTCGTGACACCAAGAACAAAAGAGGTGTCGTTAATTTCAAGAACTTAAAAGGCACATGGTATAATAATTCAATTTATGCAACACCCCACCCTGTAACGGCTATTTCTATTTAGTTGGATTTTGATCTTTATTGATTATGATAGAATGTTACAAAGAATATGTACTACTGGCACCGGTGTTCCTCGCCACAGATTTTCCTGATTTCCTTTTTCCTCGCCCCTAACCATTCTAAATTTTTCTAAGACAAATAAATTGACAGAATTCCAGATAGATTTCTGTCAAATCTTTATTTTTACTCTACTATTAAATCTATATTAGAATGTGTGTGAGTATATATATATATATTACATATTACGACGAATATAATTATATGACCAGATTTAACGTTCAAATACAGCTCAACAAGTCATTTACTCTTTTCGAATCATGGACTTTCTTATATTTTATGTTATTCATCAAATATACTCTGATCATCCTCAACGGAGAAAAAAAACAAATCTTTGTTCACTTCCACCCTGACATCAATATCAAAATGGAAATTATCCAAGAATTTATCATCAGTAAAATGGTGTTCCACCAAGTTGACAAAATTACCATCAAATTGATCGTTATGTTTGCCTATTACAGCAACCTCTTCCTAGATAAATAATAGGAAAGCAAAACCCCATAACCCGAGCACCACAGACCTAAAAGGTCTAGTTTATTGGTAAAACAGAAGGCACTTAGACCGCACTGTGCGAAACAAATCTCGAACTGCTGCAAAATGGATGGAATAGGATACGGATAAATCAATTAAGCAGTAGATTCCTTCAAATAGGCTATCAAGTCTGCACGTTCCTTCGGTTTCTTCAATCCAGGGAACACCATCTTTGTACCAGGAATGTACTGCAAGACGTGTTTATTCGAGCATCAATACCAATAGAACCATAAAAACTACTCACACAGAAGAATAATACACAGCCAAAACACAAACATAATGATGTTCATTGATTTGGGAAATAATAATTATACTTCCGAGGCTGGAAGACCATTGGAAGAGTAAATACCAGACTGTAGCAAGCATGCGCTTAAGATTTCCACCAAACTATCCAGCTAGCAGTACTTAAAAACACAAACATACAGGCACGTTCGCCATGACACTAAAAGCATCGAACAAGCATACAAGCATACTAAAACCGCTACATCTTGAGAAAAAAGAGAAGTAAGTTGAAATGTCGAAACATTAATACCTTCTTGGGGTTTAGCAAGTAATCATACAATGTCTTTTCTTCCCAAGTCACGGCCATGTTCTTGTTGGCAGAAGAGTAAGAGTATCCAGCAGTTGTTCCCGACTGCCTTCCAAACAATCCATTTAGATTGGGCCCTGAAATTTTCCAAAATTTTTTTAGAACAATAATTTATCAGCAATAACTTCTAAGGGTTACGATGAAACTACATGGCCAAGAGCAATAGACAAAATATTATTCATCAATTTCTTCGGTTCCCAGGCATTTCACACTCTATACAATGGTATTAATTCAAAGCCAACTAATGCAATGGAAATGATAGGGGAAAAAAAAAAAAAAACTTAAGTTCCAAGATACTATCAAGCTTTTAAGTTTTACAGCTATTCGGATTCCAATTCAATCATTCATATTTTACTTCTAATAATATTTCACTGATAGGAAATCAAGAGCACACACAAAAACAAAAAAACAAAAAAAAAAAATGGAAGGAACAAAGTCAAAATTTTTTTTATTTTTTCCAAGCTTTTAAGTTTTACAGCTATTCGGATTCCAATTCAATCATTCATATTTTACTTGTAATAATATTTCACTGATAGGAAATCAAGAACACACACAAAAAAAAAAAAAAAAATGGAAGGAACAAAGTCATTTTTTTTTTTTTAATTTTATTAAACCAAATCAAAGAAAAAATGAAAAATGCAACTTTGAAACACAAAAACCGAACACAATCATTAATCTTCTCGAGCTTTAACAACAATCATCAATTCTAACAAATTCCATCCAAATATCAAATAAAGATCCACAGCACAGAAAATAAAATCCAAACAAGACGAAAAGCCACGATCAGATCAGATCCAAACAAGTTATAGGTACAAATATCAACATAGATCCAACAGAAAGACAAGTAAATCAGAGAAATAAAAAAATGATTATCACAATTATTAATTTAAAAAAAAAAAAAGAAGAAGAAAACTTGAAGATCGATTACCTTGCTTGTGACCGGCGCCTTTTTCGACGGTGTGGCACTGAGCGCACTTGGTCTTGAAGATCTTCTCTCCGACCTTGGCATCGCCGGGGGGAGCTTCGCTGAACGACGCCATTAGCTTTTTTGTTTTGTTTGTGAGTCGAGAAAGTTGAAGAGAAAATCTGAGAAAAAAAAAAGCGGTTTTAGGGTTTGTTGAAAGGAGACTCGAATTCGAGAAAAGCAGCCGAATTTAAATAAATACAAATGAAGAATATTCCAGACTAGGACAAGCCGACTGCCACATTTCCCATGTAACCCAGCCCTAATTTTGCTTATGTGGGCTAATACTAGTGGCTCACCTGTTTATTTATTTATTTTCCTGAAAAATGAACAAAATGTTTATATGCCTTTGAAAATAAAAATTTGACTCCCTAATAAGAGAAACAAAAAAAAAAAAATTTTTGAAAAACAATTTAGAATTAGATTTTTTTAAGTTAAAAAGAAAAAGAAAAGTAATAATGGTGTCCCTTAAAAAAAAAAAAAACTGAATCACATAGGGGTGGAATTATATTTGAGTGAAATATCATGCTATGGTCATAATTTTATGGTGATTGCTACGCTTAATTTTCTAGAATTCGAATCTTCATTTCTAAATTAAAAATAATAATAATTTCATAAATTTTCATCTCATTTTTATTTTTTTTTGAAAATTTTTTTTTCTTTACTCAAAAATTTTTTTTTTTTCTGAAAAGTCAATAAAAATTATTATAATTATCTATTTAAATAGATGATTTTTCTTTTTCTTTTCTCAAATATTATTTACCAAAAAGTAAATTTCTGAAATTGAATATGAATTTGAACTCATGAACCAATCGTGGCCTAAATAATGATACTTCTCAAGAACATAGCAGTGTGCGTATGCCAAATCCAAATTTTTTTCCAACAAAAAAGGAAAAACAAATTTTGAAAAAAAAAAAAAGTCAAAAGTCTTTTCCTTCCAGGCTCCTGTAGTAGTCAATAATGGCCCAACAAGAAAAAAAAAAAAAACCAGTTCACAACGGAGGATCGAGGAAGCTGCTTAATTAAAAAAAAAAAAATGGAAGAAGAAGAAGAAACTGATTAATGGGCGAACTCTCTAAACCCATTGGACTGACTATTGCAGTTGGCCCAAAATGGAAAAGGCAGTCAGTTTTAGGCCCAACTCAGGGCAGTCCAAATTCCAATCTTCAGTCCTCCTTAGCGAGCTGGAGGAATGTACTTTCGGAATCAAAATAGGGATGATATTTTTTTTCCACACGATATTCTTACAGGTATCCACTCCCAATATGACATGGATGGGCGTTGTAAGTGGAGTTTGGGATGGGATAAGGATAAGTTTTTGAAATACTCTCCGTCTCTTCTCACTTCTCACTTTGGAGAAATTATTTGGTGGATCGGGTGTATCATGTTATTATACTTATATTGTACATTCATTCGATAAAAATTTGATATTTAGACAATTTATTTATGTATGCTTGAGTATACTACATAAAGATAATGATGTGATGCATTATGTCTATTGAATAATATAACAAAAATTAATAAAGGCTATTTTGGTTTTTGTTTTATGTTGGGTTAGTTTTAATATGTCCCCGATAAATCTACACTACTTCATTTTGCCTCTTAAAACTTGAAATTTTCGTTTTTTTTTAATAAGATTAAAACTTGAAAATGTTACAACATTACTCACTAATATTAGCAAAAGGTTTCACTTTTAATCCTTCTGCAACAAAAATATATTTAAAAAAAAAAAAGACAGAATGAAGCACACATGGTTCATGTAACGGACGTGTGACAGATAATTTGATAAAATGAACGCTTGTGTCTTGAATTGAACAAGCGAAATCGGATTCATATTTCTCAACTCATTCAAAATAATGTGTATGGATATTGTTGTTCCATATTTGGTCTAGGATTATTTTATCCTTGAGTTCTATGATTGGAGTATTTGGCGACAGCAATTGTACATTCATACATTTTGATTTGTGAATCATAGGAAAGACAAACCAAAATAAAAGCATATATATACTTTTATAAATATAGCCAGACAGATAGATATAGGAAGGCTGATATATATATATATATAGATGAAGAAAGAAGGAATTACAAAGTTCTAAAAATTTTTTTCTTTTGGTAGTAAATAGAAATAGAGGTTAACTTCGAGATTTATTAAATAACTCATCTATTTCAAACCTCTTTTCTATTAGTAAAAAAAAAAAAAAAAAAAAAACAAAAATACACGAAATAAATAAATTCTGAATCCAACTATAAAGGCTAACAAAATAAGAAATTAAAAACAACCTTTCAAATAAAAATAACAAATATAATATACTCTCTTGGTAAAAATAATAATGATGATGATGATGGTGATGATAAAAAGAGAGGTCAAGTTAACCCTCTACCCCCAAAAACCACTGGGAAAACCCGACAGAAAGGGGGGAAAAAGCATGATTCAATCCAAAATGATTTATCAATTTGAAACTCTTCCTATTGTGAGGACGAGGATCATTTGCCTTTTCCTTTATAGGGTAAGTGTACTCACAACCTTCAAAAAATTTTCAAGTTCTATCGATTCATCCTAAGACATTGTGACAACTTATTGTGATTGTAAGTATAGTGTAGCGATTAATTTACATCTAATACCACTATTAAGATAAAAGTTTGAATCCCCCTTTCCAAAAAAAAAAAAAAAAGGAAAAAAAAAAAAAACCTACATTCATGCCTTCCGAGCAACTTTTTATTAGAATTTTCTTGATCTTTGGCTAAATGATAAACCAATATAGGTTTCCAAACGTTATTTATGTCACCAAGAAAATGAACTACGAGCTCTAAATTATCAAGTGTGTTTTTAACCCCGGCAAAATATATTATAATCATTTCGATATCTCTACCGTAGTTGGTTATCAATTAACTGTGCTTTAGGATATAATTAGCATAATTTACTCATCACCAGAACCATATATCAATGTTCTTATTCTCTTGAATCCAACCAAGCTTTGCTAGGCGGAGAACTTGGAAGAGAGTTGTTTCGTTGAGTTGATTCCTGAAACAATAGAATTAGCTTAATTTAGGCATTTCAATATTAACATTAACAACATATCCTTTGTAGAGTTACAAATACTATACCAAGATTTTATAGCATGAATTATCAACAGCAATTTGATTATCAAGAATAAGAGCACAAAAAGTTTTATGATTTATTGTTTATTATATATTTATCTTGACTTTTTGTCTATCCTTCCTCTGAATATAACTAATACAACATAATTCATGAATTTACATTATAATTATGATGATAGAATTAGTCACAAGATGAACATTAAAGTTATAGTCATGTACCTAATTAAACAGAGAAGAAATTTAGGATCAATAAAAGAACGGTTAACTAATAGAGTGTTTTGCAAACTAGGCATTATATATATATATATATATATATATATATATATTCTCATCTATTTTTGTTTTGCTATAAGCAAATATACATGCACCACAGATACATAGAAACAAAGACTGCTGATCAAATCACAAGTACAAAGTCATATATACATCAAAGCAGTAAAACAAATTAAGTAGTACTAATATAAATAAACCCTAATGTTGGAATACACACACACACATAATTTGCAGATCAATTTATTTGCAATATATAGTCAAGTCATACATAAACAATTAATTAGAACTCGACATTTAAAAAAAAAAAAAGAAGAAGAAGAAGACATATATTATACATACATACACACACATACATATATATATATATATATATATATATATATAGTTTCGGATCAAGAACGCTAATTACTTAGGGCCTGTTTGGTTCGCTAGTTTGAGTTGAAAAATTTAAGTTGAGTTTGAGTTGAGATGAGATGAGATGAAATGAAAGTGTTTGGTAAAATGTTTGGAATAATTAGTTTAGTTTGAGTTGGTTGTTTGGTAAAAAAGTTTGAGTTGAAAAGTATTTTAAAAAAACAAGGGCCCTGTTTGGATGTGAAAAACTTGAGTTAAACCAATTTTTTCTTTTATCTGCTTCGGTAACTTATCTGAACTCCAACTAAACTATTCTTTCGCAACTCATTTATCTTTTAGCTCTAACAAGTCAACCAAAATTATAATTACTTTTTCAAAAGTCATAACTAATCTAACCTAAAAATTTCATCCCAACTCAAGCTCAGCCCAATTTAACATTTTATCCTATTTGCTATTTAACGGAAAAACCAATAATTAAAATACGCTAAATCCATACCCAAATCAGTTGAACAGAAAACCAATTTTTCCTTTTTTCTCCTTCGGTAACTTATCTGAACTCCAACTAAACTGTTCTTTCGCAACTAATTTATCTTTTAACTATGACAAGTCAACCAAAATTATAATTACTTTTTCAAAAGTCATAACTAATCTAACCTAAAAATTTCATCCCAACTCAAGCTCAGCCCAATTTAACATTTTATCCTATTTGCTATTTAACGGAAAAACCAATAATTAAAATACGCTAAATCCATACCCAAATCAGTTGAACAGAAAACCAATTTTCCCTTTTTTCTCCTTCGGTAACTTATCTGAACTCCAACTAAACTGTTCTTTCGCAACTAATTTATCTTTTAACTATGACAAGTCAACCAAAATTATAATTACTTTTTCAAAAGTCATAACTAATCTAACCTAAAAATTTCATCCCAACTCAAGCTCAGCCCAATTTAACATTTTATCCCATGTGCTATTTAACGGAAAATGGAAAAATTAAAATACGCTAAATCCATACCCAAATCAGTTGAACAGAAAACCAATTTTTCCTTTTTTCTGCTTCGGTAACTTATCTGAACTCCAACTAAACTGTTCTTTCGCAACTCATTTATCTTTTAGCTCTGACAAGTCAACCAAAATTATAATTACTTTTTCAAATGTCATAACTAATCTAACCTAAAAATTTCATCCCAACTCAAGCTCAGCCCAATTTAACATTTTATCCTATGTGCTATTTAACGGAAAATGGAAAAATTAAAATACGCCAAATCCATACCCAAATCAGTTGAACAGAAAACCAATTTTTCTTTTTTTCTCCTTCGGTAACTTATCTGAACTCCAACTAAACTGTTCTTTCGCAACTAATTTATCTTTTAACTATGACAAGTCAACCAAAATTATAATTACTTTTTCAAAAGTCATAACTAATCTAACCTAAAAATTTCATCCCAACTCAAGCTCAGCCCAATTTAACATTTTATCCTATTTGCTATTTAACGGAAAAACCAATAATTAAAATACGCTAAATCCATACCCAAATCAGTTGAACAGAAAACCAATTTTTCCTTTTTTCTCCTTCGGTAACTTATCTGAACTCCAACTAAACTGTTCTTTCGCAACTAATTTATCTTTTAACTATGACAAGTCAACCAAAATTATAATTACTTTTTCAAAAGTCATAACTAATCTAACCTAAAAATTTCATCCCAACTCAAGCTCAGCCCAATTTAACATTTTATCCCATGTGCTATTTAACGGAAAATGGAAAAATTAAAATACGCCAAATCCATACCCAAATCAGTTGAACAGAAAACCAATTTTTCTTTTTTTCTCCTTCGGTAACTTTCATACATTGCCATAAAATACGCTATATTAATAACACCGTGTGATCTATTCTCATCATAATATTTTGTTGAATTTCATACATTGCCATAAAATACTCCAACATAAAAAAAAAAAAAAAAAAATTCGTCTGCAAAGCAAGAGAAAAAGTACAACATCATTTTGTCAGTGAGTATGGCCCAAAACTGCCACCATTCCAAATTTCTAACTGGTTTTATACCATGGTTGTATTTGATATCTGACCCACATATCGTCAGCCATCATATCTCTGACCTGATTCATTGATGCGTGGTCGTGCGTTCTAATACTAGGCCCAGCTACATCGATCCCGTCAGCAAGCACGTAATCGTCATTCACATCAACAGTCTCACTTACTGGCACACAATCTGCCTCGAACTGTTCAAGTACGGGATCCCCCGCCTGATGCATCCTGATGAAGTTATGCAAAACCGCGCATGCGACGGGGATCATTCTTTGTTTCTTCATCGGGTAACTGTTAACGCCTTTAAGTATTTTGAATCTAGACTTCCAAACACCAAATGTGCGCTCAATACAGTTCCGAAGAGACGAATGTGTGTAATTAAATACTTCCCGACGGTTGCGCAGGCCGCCACGACGTGTTCGGTATTCAGGTAAATGGTAAGTCTCCCGTCGGAATGGGCTCAAAAAGCCATCTCTGTTTGCGTAGGCCGAATCCGCCAAGTAAAATTTGCCTATTGTCGAAATATCACCAAGAATAATCACACATCCGATATGTTATTTAAAACTCCATTTAAATATAAAAGAAGCATGTAGATTAGCTATTTTTTCTGACCTGGTGGCGGTATTGGGAACCCGTAATCTGCTATTGCGTCGTCCAGAATTCTGGCGTCGTGATACGATCCCTCGTACCCGGCCAACATAAACGTGAATCTCATGTCGAACGAACATGCGGCTAGTACATTTTGCGTATGATCCCCTTTTCGGTTGATCCAGGCGTCTGCATTGGCCTCCGGTGGCACACATGGGATGTGTGTGCCATCTATAGCCCCCACACAACCCTGAGTCAATACAAGTCAAATTTAGTAACGATAAAAAAACAATGAGAATGTCATTCTATGTAGAACTTCTTTCATGCGATAATGTTATATGAGCCAAAATATACGTACATCGAACCACGGTCGATATTTGTACGAGTGCTCTTGAATCAGAGGTTGAACAGCCGTGTAATCAGGTGGGCTGATGAACTCGTCCTTTAGCGAACAGACAACCTTCAGCACTTTATAGAACCAACGGGAGGTTGTCTCTAATGAATGCTGGAACATATACGAAGTTTGTCGTATTGTTGCGCCTTGTGCGCAAATCGATAAAAAAACAAATAACTGCTCGTTCACGTCCATGTTGCGCGTTGGCTGCAATAATTCCCTGGTTTGTAACAGATCACTGAATGATCTGAATGTTGCTGCTTTCATACTGATTAGTGCAAGAATGACATGTTCGTGGCCGTTTAAAAGTTCTTCGACACGCATTCTCCCAGTATATATTGAATTATGCATCGGTTGTGGATCTCGCCGCCTGGTCCGACTACTGTTCGTCGTGGCGACAACAGCCATGGCCAAATATCTGACATCGTCGCTATACTCGGCTGTTGAGTTCAGGCCCTCGTTTTCCGTCTCCGAATCGGAGCTTTGCACATTCATTTTTCTGGTAGTCGGATAGATGCTCAACTCCGAAAATTGGGTGTCTGATGCAAAACAATTTAGCCGAATTAGGAAAAAGTTAAATTGCCGTACTATATATTTCCGAACATTAGTTAATATCACATAAAAAAAATACCAACCTACCAACATACCCATAACAAACTAAAGGTTTGTTACAAGTTTTCGTGAAATAATAATTGAACCACAATCCAATCACAGGCCGATGTCAAACAAATAAATAAAGAGGGGAAAATAATAACAATAAAACATATGAAAAAGTTAAATTCCGGTCAAAGAAGACACTCATTCGGTCGGCGGTAGAACACACTGAAGGGGTTGCCGATAGAAGACCCTCAGTCGGCAGGTGGCGGCTGCGACCTAACAACGGATGCGACAATTGATCGCCTATCGACCTCGGGCAGCTTGTGGAATGTACGCTTATTTTCTGGATGGCTCGTTAAGTAATGCCACATCATTGTCCGCTGATCGGGTGGAACACCCATCTCTGTCAAAACTTCGATGCACAACAGCATGTGATCGGTTCGGCTTGCTTGGGTATTACTTGTGCCTGATTCATCGCGGCCACGGAAGTGACTGACTATTTCCTGCATAGCCGTGAATGTCATCTCATCCGTCTCGTCCCTTAACTTTCTCTTGCCGGAACTACCCCTAGATCGTGCTGTACCGGCGGCGGTGCCCGCTCTTATGTTGTTGCGCCTACGGCGCCCAGACGGAGGTGTCAGGTCCTCTCCGCTCACCGGGCCTATGCCGGAGTTGTCTTGTGAACCGTCAACGTTGACGGTCGCCGGCGTGTCATGTGGAATCGAAACTGAACCGTATCCCATGGCACCAGACGCATTCTTTCTATCGAATATGTTATAATATAGCTCTCTGTTCCGCAGCCCCTCATAACGGAGATGGTTGCACTCTTTATGGCCCTGCAAAAAAACCAGGTTTGTCAAATTAAATGTCCAATAATAATGAGACCAAAGAATAATATACGACACATAAAAGATTCGAATAGCCATTTTAATTTACTTGAATAAATTCCTGCCATGCATCGTCTGAGCAGATGACTCGGTCCGACTCCGGATCGTAACCTAGCCCTGTCCGACATTGCAATGCCTTCCAACCCTTATATAATTTTCTCATCCTATCCTTCTTCTGCTGTAATGTTACGCCGGTTGCAGGAACCCCTCCGAACGCAGCATTAAACTCCGTTGCCCAGATATTAAGGGTCGATAGAGGAGGATGCCGACCGGAATTGCAGGCCACGTATTCATCAAGCTTTTCGAGGAAAACTGTTTCCTTAGCCTGATCCCAGTGGTACGACTCACCCGTTGATTTTCGAGGCATTTCCTTAATAAAGCGGTCGACAAAAACGAAAATACATAACTAAATACAAAAGAGCATGAGGGGGGTGGCTCAGTATAAAACGCTCGATAAAGTTCATCTGAGGCATGTAAATGACCCATGACATATGTAGATACCATGGCATATAAGCACTAGGTCCGGGGTTAACAAAGTACCGGCGGAGCCGACCAGACGATTTAGTTCCATACCCGGCCACAATGAGATTAGATACCGGTATCAAACGATATATCTTAACGTCATTAACTCACCCGTCAGATTACGCAACCGAACATGTTTTATGTTGTATACATCATCGCCAATGAGGGACTTAAACTTTAACTTAAGGCGAAATGAAGCCAAGAAGTGCCAAATGAAAGCCAAAATGAAGCAAAAACCAACCAAAATGATAAAGTGATGGTGCAAGCAGTAGGGGATCATTTATGCAGGCCCTAAATGACCAAATGAAGGTGTAAGAATGATCAATATCAAGAAAAACCAGACCAAAGCCAGTTTGGGTCCTAAAAGTGCCAATTTCAAGCCAAAATGAAGCCAAAACGAACCAAAATGATAAAGTGATGGTGCAAGCATTAGGGGATCATTTACGCAGGTCCTAAATGACCAAATGAAACTGTGTGAATGACCAAAATCAGACAAAACCAGACCAAAGCCAGTTTGGGACCTAAAAGTGCCAATTTCAAGCCAAAATGAGACCAAAACCAACCAAAATGATAAAGTGATGGTGCAAGCAGTAGGGGATCATTTATGCAGGCCCTAAATGACCAAATGAAGGTGTAAGAATGATCAATATCAAGAAAAACCAGACCAAATCCAGTTTGGGTCCTAAAAGTGCCAATTTCAAGCCAAAATGAGACCAAAAACGTCCACCATGTGGAAGTGAAGGTGCAAGGTCAGGTGGCTCATCTAGACAGGTCCTAAATGACCAAATGAAAGTGTAAGAATGACCAAAATCAGACAAAACCAGACCAAAGCCAGTTTGGGACCTAAAAGTGCCAATTTCAAGCCAAAATGAGACCAAAACCAACCAAAATGATAAAGTGATGGTGCAAGCAGTAGGGGATCATTTATGCAGGCCCTAAATGACCAAATGAAGGTGTAAGAATGATCAATATCAAGAAAAACCAGACCAAAGCCAGTTTGGGTCCTAAAAGTGCCAATTTCAAGCCAAAATGAGACCAAAACCAACCAAAATGATAAAGTGATGGTGCAAGCAGTAGGGGATCATTTATGCAGGCCCTAAATGACCAAATGAAGGTGTAAGAATGATCAAATCAAGAAAAACCAGACCAAATCCAGTTTGGGTCCTAAAAGTGCCAATTTCAAGCCAAAATGAGACCAAAACGAACCAAAATGATAAAGTGATGGTGCAAGCATTAGGGGATCATTTACGCAGGTCCTAAATGACCAAATGAAACTGTGTGAATGACCAAAATCAGACAAAACCAGACCAAAGCCAGTTTGGGACCTAAAAGTGCCAATTTCAAGCCAAAATGAGACCAAAACCAACCAAAATGATAAAGTGATGGTGCAAGCAGTAGGGGATCATTTATGCAGGCCCTAAATGACCAAATGAAGGTGTAAGAATGATCAATATCAAGAAAAACCAGACCAAAGCCAGTTTGGGTCCTAAAAGTGCCAATTTCAAGCCAAAATGAGACCAAAAACGTCCACCATGTGGAAGTGAAGGTGCAAGGTCAGGTGGCTCATCTAGACAGGTCCTAAATGACCAAATGAAAGTGTAAGAATGACCAAAATCAGACAAAACCAGACCCAAGCCATTTTGGGTCCAAAAAGTGGCAAATCGACGCCAAAATGAAGCAAAAAACAACTGAAATGATAGAGTCATGGTGCAAGCATTAGTAGATCATCTAGGCAGCCTATAAATGACCAAATGAAGGTGTAAGAATGAACAAAATCTGGGAAAAAAAAAAAAGACCAGCCGTCTCCTTTTGTGGAAAAAGTATCAAAATCATGCGAAAATGCAGGACATAGGGAGGATGAATGCACATGTAACATAACGACGCATAATTTTTACCCTAACACCAACCAAAGTTAAATTTTAGGTCAACTAACTCATTTATTTGCCAAATTATGCAACTCATCATATGAAGCATTGAAACCAACAAGAATGATCAAATATGTAACGAACACAAATATTCACCAACACATTGCATCGACGATGTTCAAACTGACTTAAATCCACCCTAAACGCTTGGTTTATATCTTAGGATTCTGAAAATTAAGCCACACATGCACTAAATCATTTTAACATTTTATGCATAACCCGACCTACCATACGTTCAAGTCAATTGACAATGAAGATAATTTGTAAAAGGTTAAGATAGTATACTTGGGTTACCGAATTGGAGTCGGAGGAGGAGTATACGGCCGATAGGGGCGGATTAGGACAGGAAGCGTTGGATCGATGCGCTGATTTCCGAACCCGAAAATAGTGGGTAACGAGCCCTTTTGATCGAGCTTGCTTCGAGGTCCCCAGTCGGCGCCGCATTGGCCACCAGCGGTGCCTAAGCCAGGAGTCCGATGAACAGACACGGCGGGGCACCAACTTCCCCGACTGGCACCAAGTATAAGCCCAGGTGGAAGAAACCCTAGCAACGAAAATTGGAAGTTGGGCGATTAGAAAACTTTAACAGAAATCCGGCGTCAACAATGGCCAAACTCCGGACTCAACCCAGGGAAGAGATGGAGACGTTGTGAGGGTTGAAGAAGAACGCATACATTTCCACTTTAAACTCGTTGGGTTCGTACCACCCACTGTGACAGGGAATCGAATATATTCGATTCTAACTGGCAGAAACCAGAGGCGTGGCTTCGGCAGAGATGAAAGACCGATGGTGACTAAGGGAAGCTCACTGCTAGACAGAGGAGAACTGTGCTGCAGATGGGGGAGGACACAGGAAACTCAACATATATTTTTTTTCATTTGATTTACATTCTCCCGCCACGCAAACAGAGACATAATAGTCTCCAAAAAGCCATCAAAAGTTCAACACTAATCTCTGTTAAAAGAACGGACGAATTTGAAAAACAACTAACCCTGCTTGTTCCCTAACCCACTGATTTCGTATCCTTCTTCGGAGCCCACCGACTAACCGCCAAACCGCGCAGGCGAAGATCCGTCCCTCAAGAATGATCGACGGCTTCACTGTAGCTCCACTCCATGGCACATAACTTTCCTTTTAAACCACAAAACTGACGTTCCTCTCTGAATACGATAGCAAAGTTTTGCTCAGTAAAGAAAATCAAGAAGAAGAATGTTGATATCAAGCTTTTTTTTTTTCGCTTGGCTGGCAGGAAGGAGGCTTCCAAACGGCGAGGATTAGGTGAGCAGATGGAAGCAAAAAACCGAAGTTTGAGTGGAGCAGATGGGCAACGGACGGAGATCACGGCAACCCACGGCGGAGATCAAGTGTGTATGTGAGAAGATTTGACTAGGGACTTCGACTGCTCAACGGGCAACATAGCCTTTACTTTTTCAGTTGTGCAGAGGGGCAGGGACTTCTTTTCAGTTCGGCAGATGGGTAGCTCTGACCCAAGCAACAGGTTTCCTTCTACTTTTGGGCAAACGGCTTTGCACAGTAAACCAAGTTTGGTTTACTGTGTATTGAGTCCAAGATGAGCGAATTTAAATTCGACACCAAACGGTGTCAGTTCAAACTGAACCAAAAAATATCAGTTGGAACGGACGAAGCAAACAGCCACTTAATATATATAATAGCATGGCTTGTGTCGAACTACGATTCAAGAATATCAAAATCACATATAATCTTGGAATATATACGTACACATATTATAGTCAGATCAAGCTAGCAATCTATTCAAATCTTACAAAAGGAACTTTATTATACATTCAAAAGGAGGAAAAAAAAAAAAAAACAAAAAAACAAAACAAAAAGTCATGCAAAAGAAGAAATATAGTTTCGGATCAAGAACGCTACTTACATGAAATATATAATTGCATCGCTTGTGTCGAACTACGATTAAAGAAAATCAACATTCACTAACTAGTGGGGGCATAGCGTAGCGGCACAACGGGCAAACGTGACTGGTCTCCAACCACCGGACGATGCAATCTTTATGAAATATATGAGAGCAGCAAGGTACGCTTACCACTTCAACACCAACACCAACACCATCTTCATCATCATCATCGTCCGAATCAAACTCCTCCAAACAGATCGTACAAGATTCTTTTCCCACGCTCCTCTCCCGATCTCCCACGTCCACCCTCTTCAGCGCCTCGACGAACGAGGGAGCCGTGGGGGTAACGGTACAGACAGAATCTTGCATTGCTGACTCTACCATAACCCGCTCAGTCTCCAGCCGTTCATCATACGGGGTGACGGCGGTGACCTCGAGGGAGAAAGTCAGCACCTTGAGGCGGGAATAGAGGGGCTGCGGCGCCACGAGGTGAAGAAGCACGAAGGAGCAGATGTCCAAGGCCATGTCGTGGACGGTCCCCGGGGAGGGCACGCCCATCCCGGTGAGGAGGTCGCGGGTGAAAGAGGGGCCGGTCTCGAGGAAGCGGTCGAGGGGGATGAGGCGCCAGCTGGGCTCGGCGGCGGCTAGGGTTATGTCGAGAGGGTGGGGGTGTTGGTTCAGGCGAAGGACGTGGAGATAGTTGAAGTTGAAGGCCAAGTATTTTTTGTTCTTGGGAAGGATGATTCTGTCTAGGTCGTCGAACCGGTTACTGCTTTCGACATCAACACGTACGTTGGACATGAAGAAAGTCCGATAATACTGATCGGCCATGCTTCCGAGTTATGGTGATGATGGAGAGATTTAGAGAAACATATTTACTATTTGCCTATTTGTGATCTCTTTCTATATATACATACAGAGAGCCTTCTCTAGCTAGGACTATGCTTAAGAGTTTGTATCATTGTAGAACTCATAAATTGAGACTATGGTTAAATTGTGAGTGCAAGGACTGTGCTGTTGCTCCATATGGTTCCACCCGTTTATATGTACGTGAAAAGAAATTAAATACGCAAAAAAAGGCTAACCCAGTAGATTTTGGGAGAGAAGGGTTTCGATATATAGGACCGCTAAGATTTGAAATTTCAAAATATTTTTATTTTTTCTAATAAATGGGATTGCTTATCCCGTTCAAAAAAAAAAAAAAAAAAAAACGCTTTAGGATAATTGTTATAAAAGCTTTCTAAGAAATCAAAAAATTTAAAAACAAATATTCGGAAATGATAATCCTTAATAAGTATGCTACTATATCCCCCGCAAAATTAAGAAGAGTTATTTTGTTTATGTCGTAGCCTTTTTAAAATTCCGACTTTTCCCATGTCTAATTGTCAATATATATCAATATATATATTTCCCTTCAAAAGAATACCTATATCTCGTTTTTTTTTTTTTTTCCTTTACATGTATGATTCTTTTCTTATCAAATCTTTAGCTCTACACGTGCTTGATTTACGACGTTTTAAAAAAAAAGAAAAAGAACAGGATTTACTTCGTGTTAAATAAATAGTTTGAAGTTTAAAAACGTCAAAGTATTTAAATCAACTATAATAGAACTGTGCCAACATTGCTTACTAGGGTCCCAGGATAGTTTTAAGCTGCAAGGTTTTCGGGAATATAAAGGGTGAGAAATAGCGTGATTCAATCCCTTGTCAAGTATTAGGTTATCGTGTTTATTGTTATTTTTACTTTTTTGAAATGAAGTTTGTCGTGCACATCATCTAAGCTTTCTGTAACACAATATTAGCTTTTGAAAATAAAGGTCAAAAAATACTTTTGCAGTTTTGCCCTTAGTTTTTAAATTTCAAAATAACAGGGTATAATATCTTTATAAATAAATATATATAATATTTTGGAAAGAAAAAAAAACATGATTTCATAAACTAGTTTAGGTGATTGCAAGTATAATCTATTAATAATTTTGTTCTTGATTTCATTACAAAGTGCAGAGTTTATTATTATTTTTTTTTGGAGAAAATTGATACTTTCTATTCTTTGTTTCACTTTCTAATGAAAAATATTCAGTTACTCATCATTCATTGAAAATAAAATAAAACTTATAATGTGATTTTAAAAGGTGTTTAAAGTTTAAATTTCATTCTCTTTTGAAAAGGTAAAAATAAAAATTACTTCCCCTTGAGTTGAAAAAGTAAAAATTAAAATTCCAATAATCAATATAGCATCAATGATTCGCATGTTTTCATCGGAAAAAAATAAAAATAAAAATAAAATAAAACCATGCCAATTAAACGAAACAATTATGCATAATCATGCCGTTCATCTTAAGTACCGACAAAAGTGCAAGGAAAGAACGACGTAGAAGTGAAACGACAACATTAGAGAAAAAAAGAAAGAAACGAGACCGAAACGGGGAGTAAAGGACGACAAGATACGAAAACGACGAGAACGACGAGAAGTAGCCCAAAAAGAGACAACACATAAGAAACGACCACAAAATTTAACAACAGATACGTTTAAAAGGACAATAAGAAGGATTTTCAGCCAAAGAAGAAAGAAAAAGGAAAAAGAAAGGACCCTTAGATGGACAAGATAAAACAGTGTTTTTCCAAAACAATGAAACAACAGCATGGCAACATGCGAGAAACGACAACTAAGTGAAACGACAGAAATGTTAACAACAATGAGAACTAGAAAGACACAAAAACTAAAGCTTTCGTTTGACAATTTAACTCAAACTGTCCTTTTTTATTTCTGTTTTTATCTTTTTTGAAAAAATTTTTGTCTTTTCTAAAAAGTCAATAAAAATTTTCAACTCAAACTCATTCACCAAATAAATCTTAAGGTTTTCTTTGGAATTTGAATTTAACTTCAATAAAATTATACGTTTTTATTATGATTAAATTTTAAAAAATTAATCTACTCTAACTTCAAAATTTTATATCGAACTGATGAACTTAGGGGGTGTTTGGTGTGTTAGTTTGAGTTGAAATATTTAAGTTGTAATAGTAAATTTTTTTGAATTTTCAGAAAAGACAAAAAATCTTTTGGGAAAAAGACAAAAATTTTTAAGAAAAAAGACAGAAAAAAATTTAAAATGAGTTAGAGTTGGAATGGTTGCCAAACAGGGCCTTAAACTCAAGGTAAGAAAAACAATGAAACGACAAAAAGGGACAAACGACAACAAATGAATGTACCAGGGAGAGGGAGAAATCTCAGACTTCAACGAGAGTGAAATAGTCATTTTGACAAATTCCTACTTCAACGAGGCAAAAACCCCTTCCGTCACCTCTTGGTCGTTCATGGGAGTCCCAAGCTTCTACAACGAGCTCAGACACTTCTAGATGTCTCGCCGTCTCCGCTCTCTGGTTTCCACTTCTTTCCCTTCCATTTTCTCAGCTTCCAATCACTTTTACCGCTCCAAAAACGAGCCTAATCTGACAAAGTTCTTCACTTCCTCAACCTCTCAAAGCTCGCTTCTCGGTGTTCATGGCGATACAAACCACTTCGTCACCTCTAACGCAGACTTCCGATCGTTTTCAGCTTCGTCTCGCAACGCGGTAAATTTGAGTTCAGCACCGAGAAATTCCGCTGCGAAAAGAACCGGATCGAGAGCGTTTCGGAAGCAATTTTCTGAAATTGTTGGAATGATCCGAAGAAATGAAAATAATTTCGAGCGCGAGTTGAATCTTATCGATGTAAGTCTCTCTGTTGCCTCCATTACTCAAATATTTCAGGTTTTGAATGAGGAAAAAGTACCTGCTTTGCGGTTTTTCAATTGGTTTAGGGATTCCAGACCCGATCTCCGTCGAAGTTGCAATATTTGCAGCTTGGTGATCGACAATTTAGGACGATTAAATGATTTGGAGTCAATGACTAGCATTTTGAATGGATTTAAGGAAGAACATATTTGCCTGACCCCAAATGCATTTCGATTCTTGCCTGAGTTGATGTTGGACAAGGATTCGCTTTCGAATTCCGTGACCGAAGTTGTGAGAATTTTGAGTAAAGTTGGTGGGTCGTGTGAAGCTTCCGGTGTTCGATCTTTGATTGAGTTGTTTAGCGGATTAGGCTCGTTAGAAATGGCTAGGTTTGTGATGCAGGTTACAGAGGCCAACACGTCTTATTACAACATCATGATTAGAGAAATGTGTCGGAAATGCGATCTCGAAGGCGCGAGGGGTTTGCTAGACGAAATGCGGCTAGCAGGTTGTGAACCAGACATCACAAGTTTCAATTTTGTGCTCAGTATCTTGTGTAAGAAAGGAGAAAATGCTGAAGTGTTGCTTAGAGAAATGGAAAACTTGGGTTGTTATTCTCCTGATGAAATAACCTTTGAGATGCTTGTCCTCCAGTCGTGTAAAGTTGGACGGTTCGATGTTGCACTAGGGATTGTGGACAAAATGCTGTCGTTGGGAATTGAACCTCGGCTTTCTACACATGCTGCCATTGTCAAGGGCTACTTTGGTTCACAGAGATATGAAGAGGCACATAACTATGTAGTTCGATCAAGTCTTAAGTATAAGCCATCTATCAATGCAGTTTATAGCTTGCTAGCAGGACTTCATCTGAAAAATGGTGATGCGGTTCATGCCCTGAATATCGTCTCGGAGATGATTGGAAAGGGTCTTATACCACATTTCCGAGTGTATAAGGAGCTTTTGGGATATCTCCGAAAATCAGGAAAGACTGATTTGGCAGAAGATTTAAAGATCAAATTCTCTACTCTGAGTTCGCAGACAACTACAGAAACTGGTGATCTATAGTGCAGGAGTAACTTCTTTAGCTCCGAACATTTTCATTCTTTGCATTCCTCCATGTAAGCGAGTCCTTTTTCCTTTCTAGATAAGTTGGTCGGCATCATCAATGAATCTCGATTGCATTTTTGGTTGAAGTTGTACAGATGAGTTTTCTTTTCTAATTTTATTTGTCGTAGTGAAATCAAACAGTGAGTTCTTGGTTCTTAATAAAGTAGTAGATTGATTTTCAATTATTCTACTTTCTATTATTCTTGTGATGTTTTGTTGGCTCTTACTCTTGTAGGATGCTTCTTCAAGTCCCAAGTCTCGGAGCATTTCAGCATTGAGGCACCTACAACGAGGTATAGCTTTATGAATTCAAAAGTAGATGCTGTTTCGGATCTTAAGACTTGAAAAAATAAAAATAAAAACACAAACACACTTTTGTACCATGACTTAATCTTCTGACAAATTATTTCATAGCAAAAATATCCGTTAACATATACGAATCTTTATTGGTTCGCTGCATCCATAGTTGCCGTCTTGGCTAGTGTTTTTCTGTTCTATGCGTTCCGAGGTAGTGTGATCTTCCTCAATCCTCAAACACAGTTAAGTTTAGAATTTTAGTCATGCTGTAGCGTTAGGGCAGTGCTCTTATCTTTCCAGTTTCCACTCAAGATCTCGCCTTTCAAAGGGTGGCAAATGAAAGAAGTACGGACTGTAGAATCATCTCATACGTCCATCAAAACAACTATACCTTTTTCCACTAGCATTACATGAAAGTACTAGTTATCCAATAAACAACAACGTGCAGTCTGTTTTCTTTTAACTGTACATGTCCCAGTAGACAGTCAATCGGCGGATCGTACTGCTGGTTCCCCTCAATAAGAGCACTACAGTGGGTAGGGTACATGAGCAATCCACTTCATAAAAGATCAATAGCCACGAAGGGATGCACTGTCTTCCTAAGATTATCTGGGTATGACACCCTCTATTCTTGTAAATCTTTTTGCTTTATGAAAAAAGAAAAAGAAAAAATAGACAATAATTATCCAAAAAAATGAAAAACAAAAAAAAGACACACTCTGATTTGCCTGTCTGAAGATATTGACAACCTATTAACAAAATATCAATTGCAACTTGCAATCTTGCTTGATATTAGCGAACTTATTCTTCTTCTTGTACGTATCTAGCTGTATATCAAATTCTGAAGTGCCATACCACTCAGGTGCTCGTTTTGATTTCTTCCATTCAAAACTTGACCAGTTTACAGCCATTTTACTTCATTCAATGAGCTGATAAGAACAATTGCCCTGGTTTCGTCATCGCCAGCTTGGCATCTTGAGTCTGCAAAGTAACGTAGTACTGTAAGTCGAAAATATACCCACACTTGCCCACCTATTTGATAATCTAATGCTGTTGCACACGAACGTAGATAATGCATGTTTCATGTTTGTTAGAAATGAAACCCAAAAGAAAAAAGATAATCTGTCACAGTATCCATTTTGCTGCCCAAGAATGATCCAACATTCCGACTACATATCTATTGCGCTTCAGGAACAAAGGCAACCGCGCTTTCAATAATTAACAAGGAAAATTTGGGACTATCGTACCTTGGTTCCTTTCGAGCATGTGCCAGATTTTTGGGTTGTGATATTGTTTTCTGGAATTTGTTAATCACAATGTAATACTAGCTTAGCTTCTCCAGAAGGAAAAAAAAAAAAGAAAGGAAAAGAATTGAATAATTGCGGATATAAACCTATTTGCTTGCCCAACTAAATGGATTATTGAATAAAAATGAAAATAAAAATTTGGCAGATGTGGAATATAGGAGATTCGTATTCGAGGTTTTCTGATCTTTTCAGACAAACAAACCCAAGTAGACAGAAATTAAAATCGGACTAGGACCAACCTTCTGGACCACTTTCAAATTCTTGCGACTGCTCGATGGCGTTGTTGCCATGGACTTGGAACCTTTTCCAATTGTAATACTACTTTTGCCCTCTCCCTGCAGACAATACATCTGTTAGACGTACACAATACTTGAAATATGACGAGAGAGACGGATAAAAGATGCTCACTAACCTCTTTCTGCTTTCTTTCTATGTCATAACTCCTATGAGCCTGAAGATTTCTAGACCTGGTATTTTTGCCAAATTACAAAAATAAGCAGTGCAAGCAAAAGGTTACGTTCTAAAACACTGAGAGCTGAGAGTGGGAGAGATATAAAGCAGGAAAAAGAATACACAAAAGAACCTGTTGTGCGTGCCCTTCTGTTCCGAACCACCAGCAACTATCTCCTTCGAAGAGCACTGCATTAAAAGATCATCGAATTACGAACATTAGCAGCTGAGCTGACTAGAGTTTTGAGTACTAAATTTGGATAGTCTCTACCTGAGTGGTTTGTCTATATCCCGGTGGACTTCTTCGAAACTTGTTCTTGTCTCCAAAATCTCTGCCACTTGAATTTGTATATTGTTGACTAATTCTACCAATAGGAGAAGAAGTCACCAACCTGTTCCTTGCCAAGGATGGGCGCCGAACAGTAGAACCAGAACATGCTTCGGTAAGCTGTTCAGGAGACGAAACATGGATGGAATTATTGCCATTTCCAGTTTTGTGAGTGCTGTTTTTGCCTAAAACAAGACTGCTCTTTGCTTTTGTAGTAATTTTACTATCTGGGGATGATTTTGTTATCTCGGCTGACTTGACACCGTCTTTGGAACTTCCGCTTCCCCTTTTTGTTCTCTCACGTGCAGAACCTACATTTTCCTGGCATACAGATAATAATTGAAATAAAGGTCTTGATTATTGTGAAAAATGAAAGGAAAGAAATTTAAAAACGTGAAATGTATAGTACATTGAAAACACGACATCCAACAATCCAATCCTAAACGCAGCCAGAATCAGATTAAGTTAAATTATTAAATTTTAACAGTTTAATTCGATTTATGCATAGATATGAAGAATACTATAGATCTGGCATGTAAAAGGGGGGCAACAGAAAAATTATGAGGATACCTGAGCTTTTGGTTGGTTTGTTACATGCTTGACGGAGTTGGAAACAAGGCTTTCAGGCGGGGAACTTTCCGAGTTCCTAGTGAAAGGAGCGTGCAACAATTGTTCTGGCTCAATAGCACACAAGGATTCAACATCGGCATCCGTGGTGCTATCTTTTTCACTATTGCTACTCCGGTCACTCAAATTTTCTTTGGTGGCCGCATCCTGTTTCTCCGCACTGCCCTCCAAAGACGAATCGCACTTGGCGCTAGCATCACTCTCTGATGCCTGAATTTCTCGGATAAAGGTCGATTTCTTCTCCCCTTTTGAGAAAGCAGAATCCTTAACGGTTTCTACTTGTGCGACATGACTCTTTGCATTGCAGAAAGGGCCAAGTTTGGTGGTCTCTTGCTGCTCAGCTTGTGCGGACTTCATTGCTCTAATTCTTCCATAATATTGTTCGAAATACGCCTTCTTCTGTGCGACAAATCCGGGCTCCTTGAACTTTTCCAGCTCCTCCTGGCATCTATTATGAGAAAAAACGGACCGTCTCTCCCATGAAAGTGACTCAGGTGCAAATCTTCCGAATGATATTGAACCATGATCCCGTAGTTCAGAGACAGATTCAGCCTGACAAACATACATATATTTACATATATAAATATATAGAAAAAGGTTAAGACTATCAAATGATTAAAGACAATAAAAAGTTGCAATTTTAAATTGTGGGAAACAGAAAATTGAGCATTATGGATTGATTGGAAATCAAATAAAAGTTGTGATTACCATATGTTTCACAAAATTTTCTATATGATAATCAAAGGATTAAAGACAATAAAAAAGTTGCAATTTTAAATTGTGGGAAACAGAAAATTGAGCATTATGTAGTGCTTGGAAATCAGATGACTACCTTTTGTTTCACAAAACACATATAATTGTTAGTTTATTTTTATTTTTTCTTTTATGATTTTCTTGAGGAAATTCATGTTTTCACTGCCAAAAAAAAAAAAAAAAAAACTAGAAAATTAGACAATACCTGAAATTGTGTGTTCGTTAATTTCAAAGAAAAATATGAACATGTATGGGTGAAATAATCGTTGTAAAAATAGTAAAAACACATTTATTTTTCCCAGTTCTGAATTAGAAAATGGAGAATTTAGGCTCTAATTAATGAAAGAAAATACTGATTCTTAAAATTAAAAAAAAAATAATAATAATCCTTTTCTTCTAGTACTCAAATAATGAATTTAGAATAGAAAGGGGAAACATAAATATAAATTAAAGGGCAAGGCTAATCATAAAGTACCTTCAGACTTTGGTCTTCAGGTGTAATCCCAAGGCTAGACCAGCCATTTTGATGAAGATCAGTCTCAGTTGCCATTTCTGATTTGATTATTCTCGCACGCTCAATTTCATTAAAACCAAACCTTCTATTCAAATTCTTGTCTCAGAACAAGAAAACTCCAGTGAAGAATTTCTTTCCGCTTCATTTTCTCAGCAACCAAACAGAAAGTTGAAGTTATAGTGACCAAAAGGTTGTTCCAGATCTAAGTTGGAGAAGAGGAATCGGAATTCGGAAGCATCAAAGAAAGAACTGGAAAATAAAAAGACAGTTTTGGTTATTTCCTTGCTTGCTTGAGAGAGGGCCAGTGAGAGGGAAAAACCAAAAAAGAGACAAGAAGGCAACTAACCACCCTTTAAAAAATAAATTAATAAAATAATAAAAACTTTATTGACGTGGCTGGTTCGGATACAATTCAAATAACCACTTTTCGTGCATCCGGGTCCTACTATGCCACGTGTCCCAGCTTGCTTGTGTCTGCAAATTCCAAAGTTTTAGAACTTCAACCCCTAGTTTTGCTTTTATTTACAGAATAGCCACCTTTTTTTTTTTTTTTTTTTGGGGAGAGAATATTATGCAATTGGATTGTGAATGCAAACTGAATTGTCACGTAATAATGGATTCAATTAGTCTCCTTCCTCTTTAGAAAAAAAAAAAGAAAAAAGAAAAAAGAAGCCAGTCTATATCCATTTTTTCAACACAAATAAAAAAAGAAAGATAATCTCAATCTTATCGAGTATTATTATAAAGTATTGCTGAACTTAATTCAAGTGTCTCACAACAAATGAGCCCCCACTCACATATTTTATAAAGAAAACTCACGCGCCACAAATAATATTATTAATAATTTAATAGACTATCACATTATAATGGATTCAATTAATTTCTTTTATATTGAATATTGTTGTGAAGCATCCTAAGACTAAAGCATCCTGCATCAGGTGAGCTCCACTCACCACACTAGATAAGTGGAGCCTATTTGTTGTGAGTTATTGAGCCAAACTTGATGATAAAATTATTGTACAAAATTTTGCTTTTAGCCTATGTTACTTTGAGTAAGATTGTACAAAAAAAAAAAAAAAAATCTAACTCGAATGACTCATTTAATTTATCTAAACGTCACTAAACAAGTTAACTTTAAGTCATTCCCGACTTTGCAGATGGTTTAAACAACCCTACCCAAATTCTCATTAAAAGTGAGTTTGGATTCAAGTTTTCTCAACCCAATTAAAAAAAAAAAAAAAAAACCCCAAACCATTTTGCCTAACAAGTTATACACCCACATAACCTTATCAAGAGTGATCTCTCATGTTTGAACAATAAAATAAGGAATTTAGAGTAGTTCACCTTTCGATTTGAGAGCTACATCACTATGAAGCTGGGGGTTTCGCTATGGAGATCAGTTATAAAGGATATCTTAGATCGTAAAATTGTATTAGATGACTCCTTGACTTAGAGTTTTTAAGAGATCGAAAAGGCCTATTTATACTCTTCTATGACATGAGTACAAACATTTGAATAATTAAATAAATATTCTTCACATATCTTCCTTACAAAATTATCCTTAATTCAATTAATTTCAAAGCTTATTTTTGTCATTGCTAAATTCTTAATCCAAAAAGTGTCATGTTGTCACTAAAGATCTTCAACAATGACAAATCCTTATTGAATAGTGTATTAAATCAAATTTCAAATCTTAAAATGAATTATGATAACAAAGCATATAATGTTAAATATTTAATTATTGTTGTAAATAATATTGTATTTAAATTGTTTTAGAAAAAAGATATAGTAAGTTTTAGTGACAACCCAGTCATTATTAGAGCTTAGACCAGTTTTGTTACTTACGAAAAAAAAAAAAAAAAAAAAAAAACCTTGTTAGTGTCAACATAACGTGAAAATGTTGTCGCTAAAGCTTTTGGCATCATGTAACGCACATGCAAAACAGTGGAACATATCAAATACATTTTTTTAAGCCGTCACGAATGACGAAAAAATGTAATGACAACATATAAAACCATTTGAGTACAGATTTGTTTTCCCAATTTTTTTTATCTCGAATACTGTTCTTTCAATAGAATTTTGACAACTCATTATTTAGTATTTTTTATGTGGTTAAATTTTAAAATTCAGATGGTATGGCATAACGCTATCGGGAGAACAATCAATGAGACAGAAAATTCAGGACAGTAAATCTTGATAACAAAAAACTTTAAACGATGAATTTTTTTTTTTTTTTTGTTTCAACGTGTTGTTATTATGACTTCTTTAGCAATAAGTTTTGTCATTGATAAATGAAATGATTCTTATCGTGAATTTATCATCTGTTTGAATTTGAATATTTCAAGTTTATGACGATAAATCCCATAGTTTTAGGGTTTAAATGTTCAAACAATGCCCAAAAACTCCCACGCATCTAGTTTGATCAGCCAACTCCCGCCTATAAAAGGGTCTCCAATTATAATATCGTACTCGTATACAGAAGAAAACACCTTATCCATAATACGGAACGTAAAGTGGTATTATCTCAAAAAAAAAAAAAAAAAAAAAAAAAAAAGCCCCGTTTCACCAGTATGGGATTGGACCATACGTGTTTTTAGCTATCATTGTTTCAGCACGGTTCCTATCTCAATCTAGCTCTCCCTCTTTTGACTAGGTTGCGGACCTAATCTTGATCAAGGAGAAATTAGTAGATAGTAAGGAGTATTTATATAACGCATTCTTCTTTAGCTCTCCCGTTGTCAACTAGGTGACTGACCTGATCTTGATCGAGGTGAAAAGTAGAAAAGGAATACAATTGCTTTCTCTTCGTCATCAGCTCTCCGTCTTTTAACTCGGACATAGATCTCAATTGAGCTCTCCTCCAGCTTGGCCACCATCTTGTCTTGATGACCTTTACCTTGAGCTCCACATCAATGAGAAGGTATCTGGTAGGAAATTGGCCGCCTACTTGCTCAATTTGGTGGCGATGTAACAAATATGATCTAATAAATTACAAATGTAGTCGTGTTTCGCACCGGTGGTATCCCTGTACATTTTCAAAAATTGAACGATCCAAATGGAGCAGGTCATTGATGGCTAAGTCTACAAATGTTATTGGCTAAATGGGGTTGCTAACTAATTTGTTGTTGTAGTTGTTGCTTTTCCTTGGCTTATTCACTAGTCTAAATTTAAAAATAACGTGATTTCCCCGGAAACGTTCACACACAAGCGGATGGAGTAGGTTGATGATCATGTGGGGATGCCATGTGGTCCACGTGATCCAAGCATGGGTCCTGCCCTATCTGAAAATTCAACGCAGAGAAACTTGAATGTCTTTTTTCCCTCGAGTGGTTTCTAAAATTGCTTCGTCATGGGGTTCCTTTCGCAATACAACAACTTTTCTAAAGCCTTTTTAAGAATGGGCACGGCATAATCATAGTTCCCAACCACATAAATGCCGTCAACCAAAAAACACAAAGTACTAGGCAAGGCAATTTCCAAGGAAAGAAGAAAAGGAAAATAAAAAAAAAAAGAAAAAAGAAAAGAAAAGTAAAAAAAAGGCAATTAGATATTGTTAAGAAAAGTTTTTTCTTTTTCAAAAAGAAGGAAATGGAAGTATTGATGGGCAAGAAGAAGGGATGCCCGTTTACGTTTACGTGAAAAGTTATGTTTTGAGTACTTTTTTATAATTTTATTTATTCTAATATTAAAGTTGATAATTTTAATATTATAAAATGATAAAATTTTCAATTTTAATGTTACAATGAGAATTAATATAAGGAGGTGTGAAATTTGTATTATTTTTGCATACAATGCAGTGCGTTTTGGGTCACCAATTAGTGGGCTCGACATCTTTCTTGTTAACAGACTAGAGGCTCGAGCTCTGTCGTCTTTGGGCTTCCAATTATTGAATTCAGATAGTGAATGGAATAGTGAAGTGCATATATAACTCATTCGGCTTCGTTTCGCAACAGGAATGATCTCAAAAGAATAATTTAATTTCCTATTTGATTACAAGGAAGCAACAAACAAAATAAGAAAGCTTACATCGATCACAATAGAGATGTCAGACTGACAGGCTTGAGGTCCTACTAGACCCGATCCATTTTTGACACCCTACATCAAAGTCGATAGTTAAAGAATGTTAATTTTTATTTTTGTTGTCTAAGTTTATGAAATTTTTTGTGCTTGGGATTCCTTAACAAAATATGTTGCTGCTTGCGTGGCGTGGCGTGGCGTGGCGTGGCGTGCTCCGACAGCTGGAACATGTGTCTGCATGGCATTCCTCAACAGTATGATGCGTTTAAATATGATCATTGTCAAGTTAATTTTCACCAAATTTAACTAGGGGGAAAAGATCTACAAATGTGCCTTAGATAAGGGAAATATTGTTTAATATAGTTAAACTATTAGCATTTAGAATAACCAAGGCCCAAGGATTGCAATAGTCTCAGGGACATAGCCATGTAGTATGAGACTAGGCCGATCAGAGAATACCATAAGTAATTACAAAAGAGTTGCACATATCGAATCTTTGCTTTAAAAGTTGCACTGGCATTAGCAGGAGGAGGAGCACTAGTAGAAACAACCTATCTCAGATATCCATAATCGGATAAAAATGTTATCCAAATTATTCAAAAGGAAGTCGATAAAGGTTCATCCCCAGCTCTCCTCTTATTGCTAGCTCTTTTCTTTTTTGCCTAGCACTGAAGAAGAAGGATCAGATGCGCTTTATCCGCTATTTGCGACGTGAATCGAGGATGGATATCTAGGACTAATTCCCTTATTCCCAAGTTCCCCTCACCTATTAGAGCTGTTATACGAGAAATGAGATGAGTAAGACTACAATAGTATTAAAACTTGATTATAATTGTCTGACATAAAGACTAGATATGTTGAATGAAATGTGTTTTTGGAGATTTTACGTTTTAATTTTGGTTAACTTAATTATCTTTATCTAAAGTGTGACATTATTTTTAAGTTTAAGAAAAAGATTAGGGAAAAAAAGTGATGAGTTTGAGGAGTGTGTGATTTTCTTCTACAATTATAGTTCTTCAATCATAATGAATTTTTACACTAACTTAATAATTTATATGGATATAACTCTGATATTAAAGGTGAATAATTATAAGCATATATAATTTTTTTTTTCTATTTATTTTTCTCTATGATTTTATTACTATTAGTGTTAAGAATTAAGACATGACTTTTTTTTTTTTGTTGAAATTGACTTAATCTAGTTCTTGATAAGTAAGTTCAAAAAAGAAAAAGGTTTATTCTTTCTATTTTTCATTTATTGAATGAAGTTTAAAAACGATACAATTGGTCGAGATTTTTACAATTTACATTAAGTGACAAACGGTAGTTTGTCCTAATTCTTTTTTCTTTAATTAACTAATGATTGAAATATGGTATATATGTATGCATATACATGTAGAGTAGTTCTAAGGAAAAAAATAAAATATATATATGGAGGGATTCATAGGTTAATGATAGCGTGATTTGTATTATATTACGGGGTGTTTGTTTATAAGTTTATTTTAAACTAAATTGTACTTTTTTCATCATGATTTTTGTCTTTTTCTGAAAAATTTTTTGTCTTTTCTAAAAAATTAATATTGAAATTTAAAAATCTTAAACTAAACTCATTTATCAAATACCCCCTATATGATTACGTGATTTAAATATAATATTTTTCAATAATTATTATTTTTTATATCAATTTCTGGATAATTTTATATGATAAGATTTTAAATAAAAAGTTACATAATGACAGATTCTGATAAAGTGAAACGAAAAAAATCTAATTGCATGGTATGTGTTACCCGCATATGAGATTTTATACATCCACCTAGGAAATTTGGCTATGACGACCTAGCTAGGCTAGTTAGCTAGAGATCATAGACCGACCATACACGACATACTTACGTAATGCATGGTCATGGCTTTGACTAAACTGTTCTTGTAAATGTAAATGTAAATAACTAGCACTTAATAATTGAGAGAGAGGGGGGTTAGGGGATTTTCGTGACAGCTTTTATTTGGTCGAATATCCACGCAACTTTTCTTTTATATATATATATATATATACATATCTCGAAGGCATTTATAATTTCATTTTTCATCTCATTCATTTCCAAGCTAGATGACTTGCTGATCATCCCATGTGTAGAGACCCAATAAGAGCTTCATAATTCACCTCAAAAGTCATCACTGATGGGCCCAGTTTTTTTTTTTTTTTTTTTGCCCTTTTCAATTTTAATGGACCACAAAGTCCTTGCTAATAATCCAATTGATGTACCCTTCAGTGTTCACCCACCTCTTTGTGTTCTTTTTTATTGATTAAATTAATGAGGAACATATTGACACTTTTGTACTTTTACAGATTGGAGTGCATTTGAACAACTGATGATGTTCCTGTTTACTTTGACCGCATAACAGGGAGAATTGTTTGTTCTTTTTTTTAAATTTTATTTACAATATTCTACCGATTATAATTATACGTTTCGAGTGTCATATTTAATCAATATCACATCATGATTTAAAAATAATATGTAACACTAAAATTATTAATACAGATACTGGTTTAAAAAAAAGAAATTGTATATATATAGATTAGATTTTTTTTCATTAACCTACCTACATAAAATTCTTTTAAAAAAAAAATTGTTGTTCGATTGTAAATTTGTAATAGATTTTAAGTCCTTGAAAAGAGGCATCCATCTAGGAAAGTCATCATGTTCAAAAATAACAAAAATAAATATTATATATAAACATCGTTTAGCCGGAGCCACCGAGTCGATGAGATGCATATATAAATATATATATATATATATATATATATATCTTAAAAAGACTTGACCTGATCATTTTAAATTTTCAAATGTTCTTTAAGACATTAAATTACATACATCTAGTTGCAAAATGATACATTGCCACATGCTATTAGAGAGGAACGCTTGAGCATCTTCCTATTTTACTTTCTTTTCGTTTATTTATTTTTTCTTAATATTCTTTTCAATTTTAAACCATCGAGCTTCAGCTATATATATACATGACATATATGTTTGTATGTATGTATATTATTATTATTATTATTATTATTATTATTTTGCAAGTTTGATAATAATAGTACTAGCTAGCTAGTTACCATATTTTCTGGGTCAAGCATGCCATCATCAACAATTAGAAAAATTGATGTTATGCCTATATGGGAAGTGTTCTCCAAGTTCTTGATCCTCTCCCTATATCTCATTTGTCAAATTAAATATTCATCTTTTTCAGAGTTGTAATAAAACAATTTACATTATTGAATATCTTAATAGATTCATTCATATTTCAAAAAATAATAATAATAGATTTAGAACTCGTTTCCCCTTTCCAACTATAAAAAAAATTATAATTATAAAACAATTTACATTATTGAATATCTTAGTATATTCATACATATTTCAAAAATAATAATAATAATAATAGATTTAGAACTCGTTTCCCCTTTCCAACTATAAAAAAGAAAAAATAGAAAAACAAAATAAAACGATAGTCACAACCATCAATGAATTTAACTATATTCTTCTTCTTCTTCTTCTTCTTCTTTTCCCTTTGGGAACCATTGATCACAGGCCGGCACCAATTCAGTCATATATAATAGTTGGCTTGTCAACTTATTCAGAGTGTTTATATATGTAGTTATGATTTTAATTGACTTCATAATAATATGAACATCTAAAAAGCTTTATTTGATTCTATCATAGACTTTACGCACATCGAGTTTGCTCACGTATATAAATCCGACATTAACTAATGACTTCTAAGTATATGCTGTGATAGAAATTTGTTGCAGAACTGCTTGTAGAGCTATGAAACCGGCAATAATAACATAAAAAGGATACTTTCATTCAACGAGCAAAAATATTCGCGGACCCATTATGAATTTATGATGTCGGAGAAGACAAATTAAATTTCGATAAGGATAAGCCTAAAAATTAAATAATTCATGCACCTCATATTTTTCCCTTCCTCATGAGCTTCCTATCTGCGTCAGGTGTCGTGCTCAAAAGGCATGCATCAATTATGTATATAGCATACTAACGGTGCGTTTGGTGTACCATTTCGAACCTAAAATTTTCTTCTTTTTTTTTTTTCCCCTGAAAAGTCAATAAAAATTATAATTAGTTTTCAAAAAATCAACTAATTTCAATATAAAAATTTCATTCCTAACTAGTACATCAAAGAAACCCTAATCTAATTTACACCAAGATAAAAAAAATTTTTAAAAAAATTAAGAAATAAAATATTAGCTACATTGATGCTCAAAAATAAATTAATTTTATGGAAAAGAAGTTCTCATTGACTTATATATGATTATTTTTCCTACAAAAGATCAAAAACAAGTAAAGAGAAGATATTACAAATTTTGAGAGATGAAGAAATACTTAATCTCTTCGAATGAACATAGTCAATTGATGTCCAATATAAAATGTATACTTATACTTGATTAATTTACCTATTGAAAAATATTATAGCTAATTATCCCAAATGGAATCGTGTTGTATCTCCTCAAACTCGGAGAATGTCTTGACGTCGTCGTCGTCGTTAAAAATCTGAGACGACGTCGTATAGCAGTAGTGGTGGTTGTGGTGGTGGTGGTGGAAGTAGTGGTGATGGCCGGCGTCGACGAAGAGCAGAGCCTCGGCCATTTGCATCCACATCTTCGGAGAGTCCAGCGGCGACTCGTTTATCGCCTGAATCTGGCTCGCCGACAGCCCCACCGTCAACGGCACCGAGCAGCTTTTCACGGCTCCGACGACGTCAGACGACGCGTCGTTCGCCGCCTTGATCTGGTCCACCGTCGCCGACGCCGTCGTCTGCTGCGACGGCGGCCTCGACTTGAACCGCAATGCTGCCTGCTGGGCCGCCATCTGGACGTCCTCGCCGCACGAGCTCACAGGCCTCGGCAGGCTGTCGGCCAGCTCCGGGAAGTTGAGCCGCGCGCCTCGCCCCCTCAGCTGCAGCGCCGCCACGTCGTAAGCCGCCGCCGCCATCTCCGGCGTCTCGTAGCTTCCCAGCCATATCCGCGTCTTCTTCCCTGGCTCTCTGATCTCCGACACCCATTTCCCCCACTTCCGCTTCCGTACTCCTCTGTACGCCGGCGGTGGCGCCACGTGGCATCCGTATTGAGCGACTTGCTCGTGATGATCTTCCATTCTGGTCTTGTCAGGTCTGGTCTGATGATAATAGTACTAGATTTTAAGAGGTTCTTGGGAGAGAGGACTTTGATGTGTTTCAGTTTCTAGTTCTACTTCTGATATTATATCGGTGTGGTGGCGTGTGTGTGTGTATATATAGATAAATAAACTGAAGTTGGGAATTGTTAATAGGAGGTACTATGGGAAGAGTGAGCTTCCTAGTAGTTACACGTACATATGGATAGCGGCTGTCAATGAGCACATGTCCATATATATCTATATATATTATATATTATATATTATATATATTATGTGTGTCTATATATTTTTCTATTTTTGTTTAATTAGGTAGTCGCATCATGGATCATGCTTCTACTTTTCTCTAATTTAAAGAGAACAGTAAAATTGAATGACTTACAATACATATGAGGTGTATTTATTGGTCCCTCTCCTTTTCAACTCGTAGCTAGTAAAAATGTGAGATTTCGTCTTTAGACACGTCATTGAAATTTTCATAGGCTAAACCAATCCTCAACAACTTTTCTCTTACACGTCCATGTTCTTTAGCTGCCAACTTGCTGTCATTTTTTTTTTCCCCACAATGTAATAACTGTTTGAAGTAGAAAAACATCTTCAAAATACACGAAGCAAAAGAGTTTTTAGGAGAAAAAATTATATTGCTTTTAAAACTTTTTAAAAAGTTGGATTATTGACTTCGTGGCCTATAAATGTTTTGCTTGTAACTTTTTCCCTCACCAATATTTTCAAATTTTGGAACGTCAAGAAAAATGCTTAAGTTATCTTCTTTTTTTAGACATATTCAAACTTTTGGAAACAAAAATGTCCCGCATATGTTTTTGGTGTCGTTCCTTCTCTTAGGGAATACTCAATCCAAAATATTGTATAAAAATGTGCCGTTGGGCCATGTTTTGATTGATGCGATGGTTTTCCCTGTTAAGGACGCGGTTTGATTTATTTCCATTTGCCAGCGCAAAATCCCCTACAGCTAGTCCACAGGTTATGGTTAATCTAAGATTAAGGCACTAATAATCATACAGGGCTTGTTTGATTGCATGTATATACTGCATTGTATAAGGTGTATTGTACTAGTGTATGGTATTGTATTCATATTAATTTTGTTTGGTCGTAAAAATATTAAGGTGTGTACAATCTATTAAACACAATATCTGAGGCATTATCATATAATATTAATATTAAGGTCAATCGGGGCTTGGGACCCCTAGTCGGTGTCAACTCAGGCTCGGGCTGATCTTGACCTCGACCTTGTTCCCGAGCCTAACATGACCCTGACCTCGACCCCCACCTGAACTTGGCTAAACAATATGACCTCAAGCTAGGGCAACCCCAAGGGCCTGAGCTTGAACTTGATTTGGTCCCGGAGCCAACCTTGACCCTATCCCCGAGTTAATCCCCAACCTCGAGTCAGGCAACCATGTCCCTAACCCCACCTAGACCTTAGGCCATGGCCAACCATGACACTAACTCCATGTCGGGCCAACAAACCAGATCCAAAGCAACCCCGTTCCCAAGCTGAACCCCAACCCCAGACTCTAGGCTTGGCCAGTCCCGACCTTTAGTTTGACCCACCGAGACTATACCCAGACAAAGTCAATTATCCCAAACCCAATCAACCCTACCCCGGACCTAAGTTGACCCCCGGGTCCAAATCCTATCCCCGAGCTGACCACGACCCAAGTTGACCTTGCCTTAGGTCTAGCTAATCTTGACCTTGAGTGCAGGCCAACCCCAACCCTTGGCCTAGGTCGATCTGACCCTAGGTCTAATTGATCCTGATTTCAACCCTTAAGCCCTAACCAACCCCATGCCAGGCCTGAGCTAGCCTCAATCCTAACCACCATGACCTTGACTGTCTTATGAAATTATACCGTTTATGTCATATTAGATCATACGACATTGATAAAATTAATTCACCATTCCTATTATTTTATACAATACAATGATTTTACTGAACATTATATTATTGAACAATAACACAATATAATTCTCTAATATGGTCCACTAAACATGCTAAAAGTCTTCTTCTTTTTTTTTTTTTTTTTTTTTTTCCTTTTTAATCCATATCATGTAAATATATATTACCTAGAAAGTAGTGGGATCGGAATTGCAATTGAGTGATATTTTTCCTTTTCTCCTCTGCATATATAGAAGAGTTCAAATTGGAAGTTAAGGATGATTGAAATTAGCAATATATTGGAATTGGATTACCAGATGGAACATAAGGTTGACCCAATTATGGAGTTTTCTTTTAGATCATTAGGATTTCTTTGGATAAATTGATTGATGAGAAAGCACAAAAAGGAAAAAAAATAATTTCCAATTCGAGAAATTAAGGAAATATTTACTTTCATGATGATCATTTCCACGGTCAATGTATGTCCATTGAGTTGTTTCAAGTAGTCATCTGAAGCATTACATGTCTAATATATACTTTTTTTATTAGGTGTAGTGGAAATTTTAATTTAGTTAAGAAAACGAATACAATGGATGGAAACGTCTTCGAGCCTCAATGAAAAATTAATATATCATTACTTTGTTTGGTATTTTAATTTAACTCTAATTAAAATATACCCTTTTCAAATTAGTTTGTCTTTTTCTGAAAAATTAATAAAAATTATAACTAATTTTTAAAAATCAATCAATTTTAACTTAAAATTTTCATCTCTAACTGATAAACCAAACGCAAGCTATATCTATTGCTGAAAAAGAACATTGTTGTTCAATTTGAAAGGTCGATTAAATTGCAATCACTTACCGATCAAGTATTTATGTGTGTGTGTGTATACACATATCTATTGGTAGCTTTGGAAGTTTCTATATTGACAATAAGATACTAATTTCAAAGGCGTGATTTTGTTACGGTCTTATAGATATAATACGTTCAATTTTGAAAAGAATCTAACTAAAAATTATCATTAGTTTATATTTACAATAACTATAGTTAGTTCACACATATATATGATGTGAACTAAATTATCATTAGGAATGTTTGATCACATACTCTCTCTATATATATATTTTTTAATACACTTCACTAACATATTTTCCACAAAATATAGGTTGGCTGCAAAATTATTTTATAATACTGTAATCGACCACACAAAATGATCAATAATGAATTAATAAACAATTCTGCGTGGGGATTATAAACCTTTTTTAAAAAAATCATTTCTAATTAGATCGCATAATCGACTTGACTACATATGTAACATGTTTAAGCATATATATATATATATATATATTATATTAAATATAAAAGGAACTAAAGCGATTCCAAATCCATTTCATGCCGTATATATATAATATAGTTTTCCGGGGTATCCCTATGTTTTCTGTGTCTTCGCAAGAAACACATTCTTATTATCAAAAAATAAAATAAAATCAAATAAAGAGAGAAGAAAAGAAACACAATATTCTTGAACACACACACACACACAAATATATATATATATATATATATATTTCAGTCAATTATTTCGTGACCCCACAAATGCACATGTGGCTGCAGGCTAGAGACACATTCAAAAGTATCCTAGCTAACATTTTTCTCTACCGTAGTACTCCTTTATTCCATTAAAATAATATTCAAATGTGCATTTTCCTCGTCAAGAAAATGCAAAGATACAAAGCAATATTTATATTCTAACGTGGACGCGAGCTCCTTTTTTTTTTTTTTTTTGTATTTTTTTTAACATAACACTAAATAAATCATATAATAATTGTTTAGTTGGTTTACTAGAAACTTCTTTTTGCACTGGTTTCATCTTTCAGACCAGGGAAATGTTCCTTGGTTTTCTCCAGAATTGCGTGACTAGAAAAATACCAAACCAGTTATTGGGTAAAGTTAAATACATTTAAAACAATGTTTTTTTTTTTTTGCCCCTTTCCTTAAAAGAACTTGTAAACAAAAAATGGATATATATATATATATATATATATATGTATGTATGTATGTATATAAAACTTGTAAACAATTAAGATAATTTTTGTATTTGGCCGTGTCAAAAAAAAAAAGATGCGACAAACTTTTTTAGAAGTCTAAAAAATACCTATACTTCCAAAGCAAGGCATGACCCTACAATCACTCAAATTTATAAGAACACAACTATATTATTGTTGGTAGTACCAGTCAAAAGAGCTTATGGTTTGACGAAAATTGGCTCTCATATCATTTGTCAAGATTTTGCTCATTTTATTGATATTGTCCTCTTCAGATTCGTCTGTGCATTTTACACAAGAAAATCATATTCTCTTTTATAAATTCGAAAGACTTGTTGTTCCTCCTAAATACAAATGTAGGACTCCACAAATGAATAGACTGTAGGCTGTAGCATTAGCTTTATCTGATATCAACGAGGATTGCTATAATCATCCCGATTCAAGTGAGTTGAACTGTACATTCCATCTTTCTTCACATAATCTGACTTACTGAATTGATTAGAGTTTTCCTTTTCAAGAATTTCACCAAAATGGTTATCGTATATATATTTTAAAGGTTTTTTTGTAATAGACATTCCTTGAACTTCTTAAATTTGATAGTTTAGTTTCTAAACTTTTTTTTCTTGACTATCAACCCTTTGGACTTATGATATTTGGCACTTTCAGTCTTTGTTGCTCAAATCCATTAAAATTTGGACGGTTTTTTGCATATGACTTGCACATTGTAGCTCAATTAGAGCTTTGTTAATCATTTTTACTTAATTTCAATACAAATTCCGATTAAAGTTTAAATTCTAAGTTTGAGTTATGATTGAATTAAGTTTAAGTGTTCAAAGAAATTTGTATTCAAGAATCAAGTAAAAATGATCATCAATTCTCTTTTTGAACACATGTAAGTCATGTGGAAAAAGAATTTCAAATTTTAACATATTTGAATAAGAAAAGCTGATAGTGTCAAAAGTTATAAATGTCAAAGATTGATTGCCAAGAAAAAAAAAAAAGATTAAATTGTCAAATTCAAAAAATTCTAGAACATTCCTACAAAATAGCCTTTTATTTCAAAATGAATTTTCAGAGACATACATCACCGATAGTAGTCAATCGTAGAAGGGTGGGTTTTTTTTTTTTTTTGCTGGGGGATAAAGAACAGCGATTAACCTACCATGAAAGAGTCAATTCCAGTGACCTAATTAACGTACCTTGTAAATAGAACAGTGAAAAAATTTTTATCTTCCAAGAACCAAATCATTGCAGAATTTATATTAGGGGGGTAGTCTGAAACAGCTGGATCAAGCTAGCCATATATCCTTAATGCCAGCTGCACGCAAGTACTTCCAACAAACAACCTTGAAAGAAAACCAGTTTGCTTCCAGATGTTTAGACGACAATACGTACGTGGCACTTCTCACCGTACAGTTACCAAGCAAAGTGTACGTACGGTTTGCGCGTTCCGCACCGCCTCTTGACTCTCTCTCTCTCTCTCTGTCTCTCCCCCCTGTCCTGTTGACCGTATGGACATGGTCTCGTATCCGTACCAGTGTACCAGCCCCCCACCCCCCCCCCCGGCGAATCTTAAAAGTGCCTCTCTAGGGATTTGGGCATGGAAAAAATTGTCAGAACCACAAAAATAAATAAATAAATAAATAAAAGCACCGGCTTAATTATATTCATTTGGTTTATGGTTTCCTATTTCAGTGTAATTTATCAATAAATTGGTTTCTTGGTTGCGTATATGTCGAGTTTTGGAGTTCGGACTATTCCACCAGTTTTATAAGGCTGACTTTAAGTAATATAATTCTTAAACCAACCCTAATGTGAACTGCCGCCACCCATGTTGGGCTGCATTTTCCAGTCGTAATATTGTAATATAGGACATATATATCTTAATTGGTACTTTAGCCACACACACACGTATATATATATATATATTTAGTTATATTCTTGATTAATGAGCACAAACATTATCTAATTATATAGTACTACAGGCTATGGAAGCTCAAGCTTTTTTGTAAATGCATCATTACTCTTTAATTTGTCACAAGCTCCCAATAATTAATTAGTTTGCAATATTAATGCTGAGATAGACACAGATTTTTATATTAGAAGTCATTGCAGATCTCACACTTAATCTAATCAGTTGTGACAAATATTCTAATGACATTGTATATAATAGCTCTTTCTTACATGAAAATTTGCAAATAGCATAACAAACAAATGACATTATGCCTCCGTTTGGGGAATCATCAGGATAGAAATATTTAGATGAAAAAGTTTGAACAGAAATATTTAAATTATCATTCGAATTAGCGTTTTGGTATTTACATTTAGAATAATACATTTGAATGGAAATATTTGGATTTATGTTTGAATTTCAAAATGAGCACCCAAATGTTTTATTTCAGATGTGACAAGTTCAAACACGTATTTGGATGTGTCATTCAAATAAAATGACTCAAATTGAAGTAAATAATTGTTCCAAACAGACCAACAGTTAATAAATATGGTTAGAATTTATTTTACTGATGAGAAGGCCATTGCATTGCATAGGTTCGTTGAAGTTTAGTCCAATCTTGCTGCAGGGGAATCAATTCAACACAAGGGTGGGCTTTTTGTAATGTCGGTCCTCAAAGCAGGATTGGACTTGCTTATACATGGGTCTTTAGAGAAAGGCCTAAACAGGTAAAGCCCAGAGAGTGCGCTCTGGAGCCTGATCCTCAGGTGTTTATTTCTTCAATGATCAATATCCATTATCCAAGAACACCAAGATTATTTTGAACCGTCCTCACATACACTTCACTTTTGACTATAGGGATAGAAAATGACATACCCATATAACCTCTGAGGGAGGAGAGTCCCCCGCATGATATATGAATCCCTTTTGAAGTGATTGTCTATACCCAATCACCACGGCAGTGACGACTTAAACTCAAGATCTCTAGTCAAAAGAGCAAGCGTCTTACCACCCAACCTAGTTACTATTAGTGGTAAACCCAAAATTACTAGAGATCCTGTTTTAGCATGCTTTCAATATGAATGAAGCGTACGATGCGCTTCCTTATTGTAAATGTTTACTACGTATATAAATAATATATACGTGTATCCGGGACTTCATTTTAGATCATTAGTTTAAGATCAATTTGATCGATAATTGATTTATTAACTGTATCAAATGTTTTAATTAGGTAGACAATGATGAACATAGCAGCGTTTACGTACTTCCGGTTAACTTGGCCAGTACTGACTTCTGTTACGTACTATTCAAATTTACTATATGTAATTTCCTTTCCTCGTCGTTGGGTTCGAGATCGAGATATTGATAAACATTCCATCTCAAGAAAATAACTTGAAAAAGATACATAAACGCTGCATACTAGCAGATACAAATCTACCAACGAAACAAAGATTAGAGCCCTTTTTTGGGTCTAAAAAATAGTGCTCTTTATCACGTCATTTGAAAATTTGGAAATGCTTTAATAATTTTGTTGTGTTTAACATCTGATTCACATAACGACGTGGTATAATGTAATTGATTAAACATCATTCGAGACACTGAAATTAGATAGAGATCTTAATCCACAAGCAATTATCTCTGCTTGGTTAATTAGTTCTCTAGAAGGTAAGATATAGTTAAGGCCTTGGTGACCGTTGATTTTTTTTCCTCCATTGGCCAAGACCATAAAACACGATAAGAGTTCGTCTTTTGCTTGCAAGTGAGGATCTCAAAAACACCACTAATAAATCAGCAGTTGCATCATGAATTTGTTTCCCCGAAATCAATTAAGTGGTTTCTCGGGTTGTAAACCACTAGTTGACCTACTATATGTTATACAATACTGCAACGCTACCTCGACCTTACGACATATATATATATATATACACGGCTATTTACAAGATATAACCTACACTTTGACGCTCAAAAGTAAAGTGCGTATATCAGATTATTCAAAATCTTGGAATTCTTTGTTGATGGATTGATGTGTTGGCTCCAAGATTAAAGTCCACTACTAATTTTAATGATAACAAGCAAATTGATTGCAAGTTACGAATAATTAATATTGACTTTTGAATTCACGTTAAAATAATGACACAATTATTATCAATTGAAGATTAGTGAAATAAACGCTTGAAATAGGATCGTGCTTTTGGATCAGATATTGTGAATATGGATCAGAGCTGGAAGACAAGATGACTCTGAATGACTAGTGTACATGTGTTAGATTCTCAAAATTGCATGAATTTATTGTTTCAAACATGGCCACTTTAGAATTTTATTTTATTTTATTTTTACAGAATCGCATTAACATTACTTGCACATATTTTTGAGTTCAAGGTGTCAAAAACATGACGGTGGAAGCAATTTGCCTCTGTCTGATAAACCAGTAGATTACAGACAGAATTGCTCTCTGTCCTTGTCTGGTCAACTAATGGGCGACAACCATTCGGCTCTTGTCCAACAGCTCTTTCCCTAGCCGTTGGAAAAACGAGGCTAAATAGCTCGTGGGACCTATATTTTTGGGTATTTAAAGGTGTTTGATGTCTTAAATGGTGATGAACAATAACCATTGCAACTACATAGTATTCAAAGCTTCTCAATTCTCACTTGTACTTATTAGACAATTTCCAATGTATATGTCAATGTCAATGTTATATTTAATATAAAAAGTAATCAAAATATTATATTTGGCATTGACATTCCTTTCTTGCTCTAACGCATTTGTGTCATTTTAACTGCTATAATATTATTTTATTGTTTTCTATTACAAAGTCCAATAAAGGAAATCTAAAAGTAATTAATGCTGACAACTTGAGTCCAAAAACACTTTTTTTTTTTTTTTGAATTCAGAAAACAAATCACAGAAACGTATATTTGAAGTATCAATTATCTTGCTTTTCTTTTGTAATTCTTTTTCAGGTTTCTTCCCTATAGGCCTTTCAACATTTAGATCAACAATATCATCTTGAATTGGATCATGATTGGAGCTTAGAGAATTAGAGTTTCAGATTCTGAAGGGGAATAAGGGCTGGGAGAGTCATTGGAAGAAGTCTGTTTCTTTTGAATGATCAAATCGTGCCACTTTACACTTTGTTACAAGATATCCCAATAGTGATCCATTGTAATATTTTTTTTCTCAATCTCACTAACAACAGTTTTGCTTGAAGAACTTGGACATAGTTTACAAATTTAGTCATTTGTAAATAATTTTATGACGTGGAGAATTTATGAGGCAAAGCCAAAAATGCTAGGTACAAAGAACTCCAACACAAACAAAGGGGAAAAAAGATTAAAACAAGCACAAGCTACAGAGTATAGGTCAAAATAGAAGATATAGAAAATTTGAGAGATTGAAATGAAAAACCAAATATCATCTTATCAGCTTCAGTTAACTGTAAAAAAACATCAACACAACAAAAGGAAAAAAAAAAAGGGACAAAAAAACGAGAACAAGCTATAGAGTATAGGTTGAAATGGAGTAATGGAAAATTTAAGAGATCAAATAATGAAAAAACAAATATCACCTTATCAGATTCAATCACTTACAAAGAACACCCACACAACCAAAGGAAAAAAAAAAGGGACAAAAACAAGGACAAGCTACATAGTATAGATTAGAATAGAGGATTGAAAATTTTGAGGAATTAAGGAATGAAAAAATGAATCTCACTTTATCAACTTCAGTCTCTCCACTTTGTTGACTATTTTTTATTTGACTGAGATATCCATGAAATTTGTTGCAGCTTTTCAAGATTGTTCCCCAACAAGATTGAATAGAAACTTTTGTCCGTGCACCTACATCATTTACTTGGCTCATATGATTCTCAAAAACTCAGTCCCAAAAGTTATTTGATGTTTGAAAGTTGCTGATTATGGGATCGTGGGTGATGCTCAACCAAGCATTACAAATGGCTACATCTTGTTTATTGGTAAATGACTTCCCTTGTTTTACTAAGTTTTGTGATTCTTCCATTTTTTTTCTTCATTGTTGTTAATGGAGCAAACAGTATATGAAAGAGAAGAGAGTCTGTAATACACATATAGCAACTTTATCTTTCCAGTTATTAATCTTTTTGGAATTTTAAAATACTAAATGTTGAAAACTAAACGGTCCATCTGTTGTGTCAAAATTTTAACATTGGCTATGTCTTATGGTATATTTGCCACAATATTTGGCATATGACAAATTTAGCATCAAATACAGCATTGCATTGGAGAACACCTTTTCTATCAAAATACCAAATTTTACCATTGGTATAAAATTTGACATTACATTGGAGATACTGTTAGGTTTATGCAGTCAATTAGTTCTGGATTCAGTATTTTATCTATCAATTTAAGAAGCTAATCCTCTATCAGCTTCCAATATATTGGTTGTAGTTAGCCATATTCTCCTAAATGGTTTTGATCTTGTAGTTGCTTCTAGAAATACAAATTTTTTTTTTTTATAAAGAGTTTTATACGCATGTTATTGTTAACTTGTCATTTATTTATGTTTTTCCTTTGGGGTCTATTATTTATTTATGCTAGTGTTGATCTAATATCTCTCACAAAAAGACTATATGTAGGTATATTATGTATAGGTATACACACGCTATGTCAACCTGTCATTTATTTATGTTTTTCTTATGGGAATTATTTATATATGTTACTGTTGATCCAATATCTTTCACAAAAAGACATATATATGTATTAATATTGTATTTAATTATATGCTTTGTAATGATTACTAATGATCAGATGAGGTAATGAGCATTTCGAGTAATATTTTCTATCATTGGATAAGCCCATAATGAATAAAGTAAAAATTTGGTGACCAGTAAACAAGAATATTTGAACATTAATACTTGAGAACAAATAATGTAGATAACAGCTCTTACAAACACATTAAATTTGGAATGATATAAATCATACACACTACATAAACAAACATCAATAACTAATACAAAGAATTAATCACACCACACCTTTCTAAATCTATCTATGTGCGTGTATCTATATGTATATATATATATATATATGTATATATGATATCATTACAAAGAAGCCAATAGGCAAATGAAGTTGTGGTTTGTGGCCCATTGATCACTGCACATTTCTGCACCTGGCCACCACAAACAAACCTTAATTGAGCCAACCAAAAAAAAAAAAAAAAAAAGCAACCTCTTCTAGGCTTCTTATTAATTATTCTTATTCTATGTTAATTAAAAATTGGGACCCGCCAAAAATCAGCTCCCTTTTGATAATGAATGGGCTTCCCTCAAAACAATCGCCCGCCACTATCCCGATATTATACAGTCTTTTCACAGAACCTTCCTTAATAAAACAAACAGAATCCCCCTATAGAGAGAAATCCCTTTTTTTTCTATAAATAATTAAACAATTGGCTAAATATGCCAACCCAAATCTTAATAATATTATTGTAAAATAATGCTATAGAAAGATAAGTTGGTATATATGATTTTTTTTTGAAAAGCTATGGTATATAAAAAATGTTACCGAACTTAATTAAGGATCCCAAAGAGAATCACTGTGCATATCCTCCTCCCAATACTCATTATTGTCTTCAGCAGTACTCTCATTGAAGAACACGGCCGACTCTTTCATCATCGCTTCCGACATTTCCATCCACATCGTTGGCGAGTCGAGCGGCGACTCGTTGATCGCCTGAATCTGGCTCGGCGAGAGACGAACCGTGACCGGCGCCACTCCCTGCCCCGAGCCGCCAATCTCAGCCGACGACGCAGCCGGAACAGGAGAACGATCATGAGCGCCTGCGCCGCAGCCGCCGGTGGTCCTCACCCTGAGCGCCGCCTCGTGAGCCGCCATGCGAATGTCGTCGGCATTGGAGCCGGCGGGGCGGGGCAGGCTGCTGACGAGGTGAGGGAAGTTCAGCCTCGCCTCCCTCCCCCGGAAATGCAGCGCCGCCACGTCGTAAGCCGCAGCCGCCATCTCCGGCGTCTCGAAGCTGCCGAGCCATATCCTGGATTTCTTCCCCGGCTCGCGGATTTCCGACACCCACTTCCCCCATTTTCTCTTGCGGACTCCTCTGTAGATCGACGTCGCAGCTCCTGCATGGCTGCAGCCCATTCTGCCGCTGCTTGGCTCTCCCATTAATTTTTTTGTTTCTTCTTTTCGTGCAAATAAATAAGGAATAATTAACTGGTCATATATATATATATATACACACACTGATTAGGAACTAGATTAAGTACAGAATTAAAGCTTGTGTGATCCAGTAATATGATCACGATATGATCAGTATTTATAGATGTGGGTGGGAACGTGGGACTAATTAACCAAAAACTATTAAGGTTAATGGAAGTAACCTTCCAAGTAGTTGCGCAAGTGAAAAAAATAATAATAATAAATAAATAAATAGGTGAATTTGTGCATGTAAAGGTCTTTAGACCAGACAAAGTAGAACAAAAGATTTAGGACATATGATTTTTGAATTAATTCAACCGAAATAAAAATTGAAAAAGAGAGAGACAGAGAGAGAGAAAAATCTAGGCCTTGGACCAATTAAAGATTACCAGGTTTATTTAGATAAGAGAACATGTTATTAGTCATTTTCTGGGGTTTATAGAAGACGCGGTTTGGTGGAACACTTGGGGAGATTGTGGGCCCACTTTAGCATTGGTATAGACTAGCAAGCTTTCTATCTGTTGAATCTAAAAATTAGATTAGGCTTATAGATTTTTTTTGTCTGGTTCAAATATGGATAGTCATGGATTTAATTTATTAATTTATTTGTTTTCTTCCACTAATGCATGACACACGTCTCTTTTCGTTTGCTTGCTAGTTTTTGACGAACTAAGGACATATATATACTACGTGTCGTATTCAAGTTTTTTTTTTTTTTTTTAAATGCAAGATTTAACATCTAAGTACTGAAAAATGTGCCAAGCGAAAATCACATGTTTATTAAATACATACAGAATTGTAAACGGATTCAAAAAGGGTTTGAGTTACTCCGTCGAATAAGTTAAATTTTTAGAATTAAACTTTACGATCTCAACAAGTAATATTAGAGTTCAGATTTCAGATATAATCATGTATATATAAAATGAATCTCAGCGAAATTAAGTTGGAAACTCCATGTAATTAGGAACTCTGACATGGTTAAGATTTCAATGAAGTTATGATCTTTTTAGTTTTTTTGTTTGAGGAAAATAGACGGATACCGTTAAAAATAGAGGTTGTAAAACCTTTTTAAGATTAAATCCCAAGTCTCAATGATATTAAGTCTCTCTCTCTCTTGGGTATTAACAGAATAGAAAGAAAAACTGATATCAGAATTAAAAATCTCAACTAGATTCGCACCCAAAATCTTAACACATCCCACACCAAACTGCTAACTAAATTTTATTAACTAAGTTTAAAATAACCAAAAGTAAAATAAAATTTTGTTCAATTTTGAACCTCCATGATAAAGAAACTCCCGGACCGCTTCCTTGTATAACTGTATATCAAAGAAGCACATATTCTATGTCATGCATGTTAAAACATTCATGGAATTGGAAGATGTATAGTTCTACATTAGATATATACATACATATTTATATATATATTGATATTATGTTGTTATAAATTTCATCATCTCTTGAGAAAATTTGTGCTGACCTGAGGAGGAAAATGGAGTTGGAACTCAGAAGGCGACATAATTGATCGGTCGAACATGAACGGCGGAGGAACTTCCTGAAACATCGATGAAATCATGTCCTAATGCAGTTCACAAGATCATAAAATTTGTATCAATAGTGAACAAATTGATGATATTGATTAGGGAAAAAAATTTAAAAAAAAAAAAAACTCGCAGTGCTTAAATTATTCATGGACTCAAGATTCGATATCCCTCACATCATGAATAAGCATTTAATATTCTCTACGGCTTCCACTATTATTCTATTATTATTAATTAATGCAGCCAGATCATTTTTATATTTCTTGAGTTCTTGATCACGAACTGTCGTACGATATTTTCTTTCTTTAATTCTTTCTTTTTTGTTTAATGCGGATGTAATCAACACCAATGTAGAAACAAAATTAAACTTCATAGTTGTAGACTAGGTACTACATCTTACGCAATAACTAACTCATTTACTTAGATATCACGTCGTATCGCGCGTGCGTAGTACTGTTCTGATATTTTGTTTATTTATTTTTATTCTTTTGTATTTTTGCTTAAATACATAGATTATTTATACATATAAATATGTATATGATTCATTTAATATGCCATATACTCGTATTGATCACCAACTCATTTTGATCGATCACTGTTGCCCTTCATTTATATAGACAGAAACTAATATTTTTCAATTTTCATACATAGTACGGATAATAAACAAACAAAGAAAAATGAAAGAATTAAGACGTTTAGTTTCATTTATAATTTATGTAAATTTTCTTGAATTTTATATATTTATTTTGTTCATGATATGCGATCTATGGTTTTTATTCATTAAAAAAAAATTTTCTTTAATTTTCGATTTGAAATCTCAAATCCAAATTTCTTATCTTCCCTCGCGAGTTAACCTAATAAAGTTTTATTGGGTTTTACTTGGTTATGCGTGTGTGTGTATATATATATATATATATATATATATACCTTTTGTAAACAATAGCCAGTACTCTTACCTACCAATCCCAAGATTCCACTTTAATTATCGAGTACTCTAGGAAAACAAAGGATCCCACGAACTATAAGCATCAGCTTTCCTGTCTAGCAGAGAAAAGGTTTGAAATTAGTTTGAAGAGAGTCAAGGGTCTTAAAAAGTTCCCACTTTGGCACTAATATTTAGTTTGGCGGAAAGAAAAGAAAATGATAGGAAAAAGAATCTATTAAGGAAAGAAAATTTAAAATAAATAATAATAAATTTCATTTTTTCCCTAATTGTTTGATCTAAAAAAGAGCAAAGAAAATTATTTGGTTTCTTTTATTTGGTATTATAAGTTAAATCAAAGGGAAAAAAAAGATTATTATTAATATAATTATCATGTATCCAAATATTAAAAAAAATTTGTTTCCAATTTTTTTTTAACTAGATTCAGAAGGACAGTTTAAGAAATTTTCTTCCTTTTTGTTGGTGTCAAAGTTTTTCATTACAAAATTCACCTGCTTGCTGAAAGATAAAAATTTGATGGGACCATCTTCTAGTTTTTCTATCTAATTTTTGCTTTTTATCCGGACTTCATTAATATTCTTACCAAACACTCAATTTTCATCTAAAATCCCTTTATTTATTTATTTTCACTTTTCGTTTGTACCAAACAGAACTTTTAGAAAAAGCAGGAGATAATTACTCAGACTAAGGGTAATTAAAAGGTGGCAAGTAATAGTGGTTGCTGATTGTTAATGAATATTACTAATGTACCGATGTACACAAACAGAAGTTAGTGATCTTGGCATTTTATATTTTCTCACACATGGTAACTAAATATTATATCATGATGGAATGCAAAATTCTACACTATGAGAAATATGATAGTCATATATACTATATATGTGTGTGTGTGTATATATATATATATGATATTGGAATAGTCTTCAGCAAATTATATATATATATATATATGTGTGTGTGTGAATATACATATATATATATATTGGAGAAATATTGACCTCACACGAATTGCACCGTTAATAAGCGGAAGAAACATTTGTTAACAAATCTTTGGTTGATTTCTAATTTTATAACTCTTACCATTGAAAACATTATATATATCATCTTAATTAAAGTTTGTATTTCTCTTTCTTTTTTTTTTTTTTCCCTCTTTTCTTAAATGGTCATTATCATACCCGTGTGATTAAAACTAGAATCGATGAGATTAATATTACGAGGGATAAGATTTAGGACTTACATCGCACCAATGAAAAAAAAGAAAAAGAAAAAGAAAAAGTGATTCTCTTCTTATTGTTCATGTGTTTACTTACAAAATCAGTGATATGAATTTATAATTGACCGTGCAAAATAGAGAATGAATAAGAGACCTGTTCATCCTTGTACCCTTTTGGTACTAATTCTTGGTTAAAGGTATGACTGTTAAATTACTTTACAATTATATTCTCTTGAAAAGTTACAAATTATAAGCCAATGATTATTTCATTTTCTAGAAAGATAATTTAATAATTATATTGATGGTATTCTGATTCATAAGTTTAATAAACACTAAAAAAGAACATTTGGATTGTTTACTTTCTATTTCCACTTACTAATAGGTAAGCAAAACCAGAATAACAATCAATAATCTTCATTTTTATTCATTTACCTTTTTTCAATTTAATTATATTTTTATTGTATTCCTCGGTGTTTTGTAAACATGAAATTATTAGCATAAGAATTTAATTATTATGGATCCATGAATCATGAAACCATCAACAGTACTCGAAGTTTTGTAGGAATTAATACTGCCGTTATAAATGAGATGCTAAGGATATTCATTTCTCGTTTATAATTAAAATTAAAAAAAAAAAAAAACCATAAGTCATTTATTTTGATAATCGGATTTACATATTAAGTGAGATAACGAACACAAAATCCGTCTAGTGTTAGTGAGATTTAGGAACTAATTAGTAATTAGTATTAACATAAACAAGTTCAGACCATCCTAAGATGAACTATTCTTTTTTTTTTTTTTTAATCTTTAATTGAGGCTTCCTTACCTGGGCACCTCGCACGTGTGGGTAATTATTCTTCTTTTTGAACACATGATATATTTGATATATGGCAAATCATTTAGACACGCTTGGCTTTGATATTTGCAATTGAATGGAGGCCTCCAAATATTTTCCAAGTTATCCTTCCCACATAGTACAATAAAATACTGTTCCTTACAATTTTGTACGAAGAAAAAGATTAGGTAAATCAACAAACACAAAGAGTAATATTCTTTTTTTTATTTTTTATTTTTACTGTTGTGATCGTCATCTAACGTCATCCAATGAGCCAATTTAATTCCAATTTTAATTAAAATAAAAATTAAAAACAAACAAAAGGCCAATTTTTTTTAAGGCCATTCAAATTGGCGATTTATATACAAATTCAAAAACAATTTGAATATAAATGTTAAAACATTAATTCACTAATAATACGATCACTATTAATATACTATCTCGTTATAATGAACGATATACGTTAATAAGAAGAAATTTATTAAAACAAAGAGAAGCATCTCGTTTTTTTTTTTTAACACAAATTAGGAACCAAAATAAAATAGAAAAACATCCAAAATGCATCAAAAAGAAAATAGTTAAAGAAAAATCACAAAAAATTTCTTAATTTAAAATCCTTCCTCTGGCTCTTTATCTAGGGTTTTTTTTTTTTTTTTTTTTTTTTTTGCCCCTCCTCAAAGTATCAGAATCCATCCATTTCTTCAAAAACTCGAAGCATTAGTTTTTAGAAGTAATTAATATACTATGAAAAATCTAATGAGGGATCGACATGGTGGCCATAATCAAATGTTTCGATAAGGTTCAAGAGTTTTCAACAAGGACATGGACATGGATTTTCTTCTTAGTGACCTAGACACAAAGTTAAGTTAGTGTGTGTGTGTTTGTATATGTATAAATACACACACACACACACAAAAGTCAAATGGTTGCATAACATATATAAAAATTATTGGGTACCAACTCAACGGCATATTCAAATAAGCCTATACGTCTGCTACTTCTAAGATCTCAAAACGACAGCTGGATCTTACCAAGTCTCATCTATGTTTAATATTCTTCAAGATTAAACTTCAGCCATTCTTTTAAAAACATTTAAAAAAAGAAAAAAATCAATGGCAGTAATAAAAATCAAGATGGTCATATCCATAGCTTTGTCAACTTCCCCAGATGTTTAATTGACCACCTTATAAATGTGTATAATATATAAATATAATATATATATATATATACGTACATATAGATTCCTATGTATATATGTACGGAATCCGCGTTGATCACCAGGAGATTCCACAGAAGCTCCAAAGCCAAATTTGATTATAAAGAAAAAGAAAAGTTAATATCACATCCATATTGTCTCCTTCAAAGCCTTTTCTTTTGTCGTTCAAAGTTTGATGGGCTTTTTGACGGCACCACTGCTTTTAGCGTGGAAATATTTTTGGTGTTTTTTCTTTTCGTTTAGATTTCGGTTTCCTCTTTGATCAAATATGTGCAGTTACTTGGAACAAAGTGACACCACTACATGTACCATCTCAAACTTAGGCGGGTGAAAAGGCTACTCGTTCTTTTTATAAGGTGTTAATATGAATTTCAAATTGTGACCGAATTAATAGGTAATAATTAACTGCAAAAAAACATTAATATAACATATGAAGGCAACATCACTGTTTTAGATGATCTGAATATCATATCCTCTACATATTTTTATAATATTTTTCTTTGTACGAAACAAAAAAGTGATACTCTATATAAAAAGTTAATTCTTATTAATATAAAAAGTTAATTCTTATTGAGAAAAAGTCAGGTGTGATCACAACCAATGTTAGGTATATTGATGCACACAAAACAACAACAATAATACCCGCTTGTGCTTACTTTATCTTTCTATCTCTGTTCAATATTTCTATCAATCTTTTTTTTTAAATTTATTAATTTAAAAAAATTTTATAAAAATAAAATATTAAATAAAAATTAATAAATTGAAATCAAATTAAAAAATAATAATAATAAATGGATCCTTATTTATTTCCTTTTGGATTTATGTCTTTCATAATAAAGAAAGAAATAAAAACACTATAACTTTTGAACTTGATAACTCTTAAATTTATACAAAACGTTTCTCTTCTAATTGTTGAGCTAGTCTGTCTCACCGAAAAGGATCCTTTAGAAGTATAATTTACAGATAGAGTTCAATTTTTTTTTAGATGCAACATTTTTCTGTTATATTATATTTTATCAATGTACTGATTATAAATCTACCAATTCCTAGTCTATAAGCTAGATTAAACTTTAAAATTAAGCCATTTCATATCGATCATTTAGTTATAATAGACTTCATCCTAAATGCCTTCTTTTAACCTACAAAACAAGTAAATAAATTAATTATTAGAAGGGTGGCATCATTTTTGTTTACGGATTACTTTAAACTGGAGATCAAGAACTATATATTGAAACGAAAAATTTATATTAAAAAAAAAAGGAAAATAGAAAAACCTAAGCTTGCAGCTCGAGTTTACCGACATTACAGAACATCCACTTTTTCAAGTAGAGTAAAATATAAGAAAAATTAATTCCATGTTTTAAATTGCATATTGTATATGTTCAAGTCCTTCTTGTCATAATCAGCATTTTGGTTCACTGAACGAGAACAAATATCTTTCTCCAACCGACAATATTTCCTGTAACTTAAAAAAAGAAAACACAAAAACATTGTTATATAACGGTTTGAAAAAAAAAAAAAAGATAGCATCGTTGAGCTTAGGTTATTATATTAAAACTATATACATATAGATTATAAATAGTGCAGGACCAACAAGTATTTTATATATATATATATGCATCCCATTTTATTGAAGAGAAACAATCGATTATGTAGTTTTTTTTTTTTTTTTGGGTGCTATATAGATATGAATATAAAAATATGTATAAATAGTATATAGATATAGATATATCGTTGATTGTAAGGGATTATGTATAGGCATAAAGTAATAATTTGGACCAAGAAAAAGGGGTAATGAGGAGAACAGCTGCAATACACAATAGAAAATCTTCCTACTGACTAGAACCAAACAATATATATATATATAAGTGCCAATTAAAATAATACTATATATGTTATTCAACTTTTTGACTCGAATTTGGTACTTAAAAAATGACTGATTAAGCGGCAAGTGTCTTTTCCTTGGATTTTTGTGAAGAAAATTCTATCAAATGCCGGTGGATTGATGGGGCCTAGGGAGATCACTCAGATTCTCACTCACTTTATATGATCACTGCAGTCACCATGGTATTTACACAAAACCATTTTGCAACTACATATATATATATATATATATATATAATATCTTGTTCCGGAGCTAGACATGTCCGAGATTTCTAACTTTTTATTTAAAATTCTATAATAATTAATTAATTTACATATAATTTTATTTTATGTAAAAATATGTATAAAACGATACTATTTATAAGAATTATTAGTGTAAAAAATTAACTGGTTGCTATAATAAATTATAAAAAAAATTACAAGTATCGTTTTGTAAAGGTGTCGGTTACAAGATTATAAGTGTATATATAGTTATGTTAAAATTCTATTTGTTTATACCAATAAAAAAAAAAACTTAACGATTTAGGTCCTTTTTCTCTTTTTATATTTTATTTTTAATGATTGTAATATTTAAAAAATATTATCAGAATTCACTGATGATACCGTGATTCGATTCCATCTTTTTTATTTTTTTTAAATGGAAAAACAGATATACGTTTTCCAAGGTGCACGCCTCACTGTGGGACTTGGACGAGCGGAAATTCTTTTGTCCTTTGAGCATGTTTTTCGATGGTAATGTTTAGCTGCAAGATCAAGATTTATTATCATACTAGTTTTTTCGTACTTGCGAATTTATTGTGTTGGTTTTTTTTTAATATACAAATATTCATTTTTTTATAAAATATAATTAATAGATACTAAGTTTTCGAAGAACTCAATAGATTTTTTTAGTCTCTTAAAAAACTTTAACAGAATCAAATAATCAATGATTAAAAAAATTGTCAGAGAAAAATTTGTTGAGACATATTTGAAAACAACTATTTCACATAGGGATAAAATGAAAAAAAATGAAAAGCATTTTAAATGAGTCAACTATACATATTTAAAATTTTGAGGAGAAAGAAGTAAAACAAAAAATAAAACAAAGAAAGAGATAAACAACTCAACAAAAAAATAAAAAGAAAAAAGGAAAAAAAATCCACAAAAAGACAAAATGAATAGACCAAATTTTTGAATGGTATAAAAAAAAAAAAAAACAACTCTCAATTTTAATACATCCACAGACATGTATATGTATAATATTTCGCCAAAAAGAGTATTATATAGTATATTACATATACATATATATGCACACACACACACACTACTTGTTTTGGAAGGATAGAAAGCCAATTAAATCGCGAAAACAATTGACTTATTGGACTTAAGTCATTGTCGTCAATAGGGTGATAATTAATGTGTTTTTGACCGAGTTATTGTTGTAAGGTTTCTTTAAGCCAAAAAGTTTTACAAGTCTCTTCAAACTTGAATCCAGCGAAAGAGAAATATGGAACTCTGCCGCGTTTTAAAAGTGTCAACAAATCTCCCTCATTTGTAATTATACAAGCTCTGAAATATTTGGAAAAAAAAAGGCATTTTGTTAGAATTTAATTAGATGGTGCAACATTTTGGGGAGCCTATAGAATTGGTGGCTAGAAATTGTTGCTGCTTTTTTTTTTTTTTTTTTTCTTGTTGTGGTAGTGCTGACCGATAGTGTTTGTGTCATTATAAAGTAAGCTTTAGGAATTGGTGAGGTACAGATCATTAGTAAAATTAGATTTTTTTTTTTTTTTTTTTTTTTGGTTGTGACATTTGATATATACGTAAATGTACCTATTTTTTTTTCCCATCGCATCTAAACAGATCTTAGTGGATTGAAATGTTCTGAAAATCAAATCAAACCACCCAATGTTTAATCTTGTCTATAATGCCATCAAATAATGTCTTTCCTCCGTAATAGTTATGAGAGATGGTAAACTCTGACCACCTACAAAATGGCACCCAAACAAGGATAATTATTGCCTTTTCGTCTTCTTCTTCTTCTTCTTCTTCTTCTTCTTTTATTTTTTTTTTTTTAAACACTTGGGTTACTAAAATAGATCTTCATGAACTTGTTATTTTGAGATCGAATTCGTCTCAATTGTAAGTTATTTGATTGTTGTAATATTTATACATGGATTTAACACACTTTCTCCTCAACTACTATTTTTGAAGAGTCAAAATTCCAAAAAAAAAGAAAAAGAAAAAGAAAAGAAAAGAAAATAGAGTTTTTAGAAAAGTGGCAACCACATTTAACATAATATTATAATCAGATTTGACCGACATGAAAAAATTATTAGACTATAAATTTGTCCTACATTATTAAATTACTTTATTGCTATGGCTGTTGTAGTGTTGATATATAGATTAGATATATATATATATATATATATATATTTTTTTTTTTTTTCCTATAGAGACACCTTAAAGATCAAGCTTGTTATCCAAGATATGAATTTTTGTTTACCATCATCCTAATTTAAAATCTGCCATGAATAAATTAATTTTTATTATGGTACTTTTATTGGTTTTTGTGCAGAAATCTCTACAAATATATAAAACGAATCCAGAACCATATTATCACATACTTCAAAGTGAGTTAGAATCTCTTCTTAATTAAGGAATCTTACATTTTCGGAGGTTCTAGCTACCGAAGTGACTAATTTTTTGATGATGATGTAGCAAGTTAGTGAGTATTAATCTAATATTGTTATTGAATCAGTTGGACGGTTAGAGTTTTGTAATTAACTCATGATGTCATACATTTCATCTTATTTATATGTTTATCATATATGAATACAGATTACATCCGCTAATAATATCAATAGTTGTTTCCCTAATTCCGAGTCTCTGTCCAAACTCTTTTCTCTATCTTCTCTCTACTTTCCTTCATTTTCTCATAAACCAAACAACTTTAACCTTTTTAAAAAATGAGTGATTTTCCTTCTTCAACCTTTACTGCTCAACCTGAAAGAGGATAACTAAAGCACTCCACTTAATTAATAGCGTTCTAGATTACAGGAATACCTCCTGTAACCAGCCCCTCTTAGTCTCATAGAGGTCTAAATGTTCTCACACCCTATTTGTTTGCTTCATCGCTGGCATGAGAGCCATGGCGACTAAGCTAGCCCACCTCTATCAATAAACTAGACTAAATGACATAGCAATTCTGATCGGTCCACGACCCCTACATGCCGAAGGCATCCTTGGAGTGATCTCGTAGTTCCTATAGGACACAGAGACAGTAATACAATTTTTCTTCTTTAATATCCTTTTTTGTAACGCATTTGTTTTTCAATGTTTGGAACTTCTTTGTTCCCCCGTATTACCTCAATCTACAACGGTAATAAAATAAAGCAAGGTAATAACAAATGACGATATGGCATGGCTAGGAAATAAATAGAGAACGAAAACTTTGAGCAACTTTTTCCGCACAAAACTATGCCACATGCCGTGTTCAATCACCGTTGGCGGTTAAAAGTTATCTGTACAAATATTCGAGTCGGGTTGTCCTGGTACTATTTCCACAACTAAACACACAAATGAGCACAAAAACGAATATGAATCTTGCTAATCCACCCATCTACAATTACAGGACAGACAATGCGCAGGATTTTTGGGAGTGATAGTAATCTCATTTAACCAGAAATGCGCGTGTGCAGGAACCGAAGTTTGTGGGGAGAGAGCAGCCACTAGCTCGATTCAGAACTCCCCAGCTGGTTTTGATTCAGTGTCAGGTTCAGCAGACGGTGGTGAGGATTGCTGCTCATCAGGGAGGAACTTGATGGCATAGGTTTCTTGAACTGCACCAAGATCATGGTCATGTTGTCACATCCCTCACCGCCGACTGTTGATGGTGCCAGGCACCTGTCAAGAACTCGCTCGCACACAGCAGACAGCTTATTTTCCTGCATGATTTGTGATCGTCAGATATCAACAGAGCCAATCACTAGCGGTCCCAAGCACTACAAGAGAGAATAGTACGAGGTCTACAAGTTGAACCCATACACGACGTCCACTACCACTCTTGCCCGGCACCACAAAGGGAGAAAATTGCAAGCTCCACATGTGGTAGGCACGCCAGAATGCAATTTAAAAAAATAAAAAAAATTTAAAATCTTTCATATATTCAAAATTTGTGTGAAAAAAGGTAAATAGGCAGAGAAAAGCATCAAAACCATCAGGGAAACATTAAAAGCATTGGAACGACAACAAATGAAGAAACGACATACACACATTAAAACGACAACAAAATAGAATGAGAGTTTAAAACGATAGTTATGGATGAACGATAACTCAAGTAAAAATGAGAGTCTAAGACACTTCTAGAATCATAGAAACATCAAAACAACTTAAAAACGACAATAAGAACAAAGTGAAAACTCAGTGACAAAAAAAAAAAAAAGGCAGAAAGATTGAAAACGAAAGAAAGGAGGGAAAACGACGACAAAAAAGAGCAGAAAAAGATGTAAAACTGGCGGATTAAGAACGGCAACAAAAGAAAACGACAGGCAAACCTGAAGTGAAAAACGACATTTGGAAAAGGCCAAAAGGCATAAAAAGGACAGATTCGCTAAATGACAAAAGAACGAAAACGACACACATGTTAAGAACGACAACAGAAGGGAGAGATAAAAAGGCAATAAAAGAAACGACAATAGACTAGAAAACAACAAATGATTAAAAACAGTAAACGAAGAAGAATTGCTCGGTCTTTTTTTTTTTTTAAATCAACAATCAACACCCAAATTTACTTATTATTAACTTGTCATCATATTTTATAAAGAAAAAAGACAGATGAACTTACAGAGTTAAGCTGTTCATGTATAAAATCGACAAGTTTTTGGCTTGAGATGCAATCCCTACAAAAACACCATTCGTCAATCATAATGGTCATTAATAGCTAAATAGCCTTTTTTTAAGAAGTTTTTTAACAAATGGACAAAGTTTTTAAAAATTAGTTAAAAGGCCTTTTTTTTTTTTTCTAAAATGGTCAATCGATTTTCTTAAATAGTCAATCAATGATTAGCCACATAATATTATCAATTTGGTCCATTAATGATTGACTACGGTCAATCACTTATTGACCATAACATAAATCTCCAAATTACATAGTCAATTATTGATTGCTCAAATCTAGAAAACTGACAAACAGCCATTTTGCTAAATTGAAAAAAGTCCGGCCATCTAATAGATTAGGTGATTAAAAAAGGCCACCCAACCTAATTTTCCAAAGGAGTTCTACCATCTTAAAACAAAAGGCCTAAAAGGAAACAGCCAAAAGGGAACTTAGCAAAATAAGAAAATGACAGAAAATAAGTGCTTAAATTCATAATCATACTTTTCGACATGAATTCTATACTACCAAGTGATTAAAAGAACAGTTTAAAAATCATTAAAAAGCCAGAAAGATATCACCAAATGATGACACTAGTATAGTAAGAATAGGCAAGATAACTAATCGTCCAAAAAAGAAAACGAAAAAAGGAAAGAGGCGCAGAAACAAATTTAACCAACTTCCTCGTAGAATAACATAAGATACATACCAGACACCATCACATGCTAGCACCAGAAATTCATCATCATCACAGAGCTCAACCTAATTCAACAAAATTAAAAAAGAAAAAAAAAAACTCAAAAAACACGAGAGAAAGAATTAATAGAAACATTAATTTATCAAACCTAGCACATCTAATTTCCTTACAGTGTTTATATCTGGATTAGCAGTCACAATTTGCTTCTCAGCAGGCAAAAACTTGTTCTGCTTAAATTCCATGTCCCCTGCAGCATATAAACAAATAATCACGATACGAAAACAAAGGCAAACCAAACCAAACCAAAAACATTGACGTTCCACTCAATTAGGAAAAAGAAAAAAGGATAACATGTGGGTTTCCAATGGTGTTCAGGTAATTTTACCTATAGCTCTTGCAAGATTTAAACTGCCATTCACTCGTCCTGCATGGATGAAACCACCAGCTTTTAAAATCCTTTCTTTCTCAACCTCAAGATCGGGCTTGTGATCCCTAGACAGATTGTATGCCTGATAAAGATAAGCCAGAGTAAGAAACAGAATACAGCACATGCTATATCATAGGTGCTCGAGAATTTAGACCATGCAAAAACTTAATCTAAACAGAATCTAATGTTATAATGCATTCAAACAACAAGTACTTTATCCGCTCAAAAACAAATATGGATGAAATGAGGTGCTGAAGATCATGGTAAACAAAAAAAAATACCTGTCCCTTCCTAGATATGACACAACGAGAATCACCGGCATTTGCAACAACAAGTTGCTTGTTCCTTATAACAGCAACACAGGCTGTGCTTCCGGAAGTTGGACCACTGAAATCGGAATGAGGCCCCTGCTCCAACAATAATTTTTCTATTATGTACCGCTAAAGGCAAAAGGTAAAAATTGAGAAAAATAGGGCACTCTGTTAAATAGGTCCTAATCTGTCTACATCCAACTTAAAGCTAGTTTCAGAATTCTCCATGTGCTGAATAATCAAAATCACCATCAGGTGTGCTAAAGAATTCATAACGAAGATAGTTAAGCAGATGACACATGGTTTGACTACCACAACATGCTCAGAATTGCTTAAATCAAAGACGAAGGAAAAGAATGATACACTAAGCATTATTATCTAACACAGTTTGCAGATGTCAAACCTGTTCTTATTTTTGCTATACGATTCTGTCTGATAAACTCTAAAGACCATAAATGCAAAAACATGCCATGACTGAATATGTTGGTGGGCTTCAAATTTTTAAAAGAAAACAAGAGTTATTAAATAAGTGGATTGGTTTGTACTCCGTAGTGTAGTTTGTCAAAGCAACAATAAGATAACTAGGCAAGTCCCTTCATATAGTAAAGTATCAATTACATTATAAAGCTAGATCAAAAGAGCACCATCCTCCGTAAAGACATCAAAAATATGTTGGACTTTTGGAACTACCTCTTCAAAGGCCCAGTCATCAGCATGGTCGTTACTGTCACTGCTCCTTGGAGACCAGATCAGCCCTTCTATCATGCCAGTGAACCTGTTTATTTTATCTCCCAAAACAGCTAACTCCCTCCATCCCCTTTGTCCACGCATCATTTCATCCATTCTGCATAACCAGTTTATATATAGTTTAAGGGGGAAAAAAACCAACATCTATGAGCTTAACTGACGAAAAAAAAAATGTAAAACTAATTGTTGTTTTTTGATACTATAGTTTTATCAATCACTGAAGGGATTATTTCGCTTTATTTGTATATTTTGTTAACCAACAGGGGGTTTTTCCAAATAGCAGTGAATGAAATTACAATTTATTATGCACGTACTACCTATCTTGGAGAGATTTTTGGTAATTGCAGTAGTTTAAAACAAGAATGAAAGATTAATTACAAGTATTTTCTACACTCTTAGGGAAGGAGGATTGTGGAAAAGGACAAAATGTGATCAAATTTGGAAGTATAGGAGGTAAGTAATTCGGTTTCTGAATTCCCCAAAAGATATCAGAACTTAACGCTTAGTGGAAACCTTTTTGAAATCACAGGGGACAATGTCCTCGTTGGGATATCTGCCAATGGTGATAATTACTCTCTTTAAGGTTAGCAACCTTTTAATTAAGTAGACTATATGATCGCAATCTACTGTCTTGCCCACGAAATTCTGACCAGATCATGGAAACGCTTGGAATTCAATGATGAGAGCAGAACATGATCAGGAACCCACTCTTCTGACATCAAACTCATTGTTCATGCAAACAAGATGACACATAATCGTACACCCAAATAGCATATCCCTACAACTGTAACCATCTCAATAAATTAGACAAGTTGAAAAGAGAACTAAAAAGTTTACTACTTAACACTGACCTGTAAAAAGCTTTTTGGAGAGAAGTTCCTATATCTCCAGCCGCATATGCTTCACCCTTCAGCACCTGCTGGTGAAGAAACTTTGCACAGAACTTGGCAACCACCTTACCTGAAAAGTTAAGAGGACTTGAGAAAATAGTGATATCCAAAGAATAGGCTGTGATAAAATACTAAAAATAATACACTCTAGGTTTCATGACATGCAGAAGGGACTTGCTCTATGTAATGCTGTGGGATATTGAGGATCATGCCTTGAGAAAGAAAAAGGTAGGGCAGGGAAGAGAGAGAGAGATGTCTTTAGAAAAGAAATAGCAAAGGAAAACAGCAACTATATTCCTTTAAAATCAAAGGGAATAATTAACATGAATGCCATGAACTATTCACCGTGTCTCGCCAACACTATTTGAAGAAAAGCTTTTACTTTTCGCATAAATAAGGAGCTAGCAAAGATAGCAAAATAGTGCAGTTTCAAAGTGCTGTGAGAAATAGGGAAAATGTGCAGAAAATAAAATTATCTGCACATGGCCCTTAGGGTGTGTACTACCATCAAGAAAATAGTGCTACAAAGAGGGCATCCAACAATGTTTGCAAGCGAAATATCTTTTCATTACACTGACAAGAAATGGTAATCTAGCATAAAAAATAAATAAATAAATAAATAAATAAAAAGATCCCAATCGGCTTTACGGTGTGCACTACCGTCAAGAAACTAGTTTCTCAGAGAGGCCATCCAACAATGTTCACAAGCGAAATATCTTTTCATTACGCTGACAAGAAATGGTAATCTAGCAAAAGACAAACAAAAAAAAGATCCCAATCTGCTAGTTCTTACCTCCATGGCCATCATAAACGCCAAAGAACGAAGTGGAAGCATCCAGATCAGGATATGCAGCATGCTAAACAAAACGAGTAAAAGTAGTAACAAACACAAATGTTAAACATGATAAAGAGGACAATAAATAAGAGAGCTTAACTTGAGGGACCACTAATGAGACTAGTTGACTAGTTAAATTAACTTAAGGAGGAGATGGAAAGAAGATTATAAAAAGTCTAGTTGTATTTTTCACCCAATAGGGTCAAAACCTATCTAATTTAGAAAGAAGAGAGATTTTCAATGAAACTACTCACAGCATCTTCCATGGTTGCGCGCCATCCTTGCATGGATGATAAACCGTATCTCACCCGATCATTCCCACCATCTTCAGAGAACTTTTCAGTCTTTGGACTGCTCAGATATATACCCATTTTCTATATAAAAACCAACACAAAATAAAAATATCGATCAGAAACACTAATCCCACAGTTTCTGTCACACTTCCTATATGTTTTCAAGAAATTCAAGCTGATACATTATTGAATAGATCGGAGGAAAAAAAAAAAAAAACTTTACTAATAATTGAAAAGAAAAAAGAACAAGATTCAAGCAAAATCTTGATCCAAGGGAAACAATTAAAATTGAAACATAACAATCATCAAGATCAAGTAAACAACTACATTTTCTGGAAACCCACATGCTAATTTTGATTCCCAATTTCTCTTCAATTACATAATTAATTAAAAACATAATATAAGAAAACAGAAGCTAACTTAAAATTCCGAAACTAAAATGATAAAGAAATCAAACCAAATTCCTGAGGAATTGAAGAGTGACTAACATGCCAGGTTGTTGGGGGAGTCCGTGCAGAGCTAAAGATCAGGACCCAGATAAGAGAAACGTCAGTGCCTGTGATTTTGGGATCAAAAATCGAAACTTTATCGGGTTGACGAGGAGACCCAGAAGATATTTTTCTCGAAATCTGAAAGAACAAGAATCAAAGTGTTGCAACGTGTTGAAAGAATCAAAATTATCTAGGAATGAGACGGCTAGATAGAGAAAGAGAGAGAAAAGAGGAGAGAGAAACAATCAATGAAAGACGAGAGAGATGACTTTACGGAAGAACTTTGAGAAATCAAACAAAAGCTAAGCTAAGCTAAGCTAAAATGGGGGTTGAGAAATTCCGGCGACTGCTTGGACTTTTGAGACAATTTTCCACCCTCTCTCTCGCTCCCACGTATGCACGTTTCCAAACCTTCTTCTAATTCTTCTTCTTTTTAATCTTTTTAATTATTAATGCTCGGACAAATCTCCGAATAATCTTCTATTTTTTTATGTTCCTGTTCATTTTCTAAGCTGTACATTTATTAGTAGCATAACTTATCAATAAATTCTTATAAAGTTCAAAAAAAAAAATGAATATCTTTGCTTTGTCCCCCGTCAGATGTTTCAGAAATTCAGATCGAGACGACAAAAAGCAGATTTTGCTAAATTGAGCTGGGCCTTGGTGAAATTAAGGGGGTGTTTAGTGAATGAGTTTAGTTTAAAATTTTTAAGTTTCAATAGTAATTTTTCAGAAAAAACAAAAAAATTTTTAGAGAAGACAAAAATTTTTTTCAAAAAAAGACAAAAATCATGATTAAAAAAATACAATTTAGTTTAAAATAAGTTTTAAACCAAACGGGCCCTAAATTTGCCAAGAGTGAGAGTTGCCTCACCTCAACCTCGGCTCTAGAGTGTACATCCGTTTTTTTTTTTTTTTTTAAGACTATCTTCTTAATAATATTTTGATAATTTATCAATTTTTTAATAATTTTTAATATATAATATAGTTTATATAGTTAAATTCTTAAATTTAAATGATATGGTATAATTTTATTGAGGGACAAATAATGAGACAGAAAATCTGGAACAACAAATCCTAACTCATAAGGGTGTGTTTGCAAAGAACATTAGAAACATTTCAAATGTTGTTTTTTTATTTAAAAACACTTTAAATACGTTTGCCTATTTAAAATGTTGTAAAATATCACGATTTGGATAATTTAGGTAAAATTTTCAATAAAGAGCATTAAATTTTGACTTTTAGATGCCTTTTTTTTTTTTTTTTTTCAAATATTTGTTAGTGGAGTTTTTTTTTTCCCCTGATCGCTAAACTGTCATTGTTAATAATAAACAACATCCTTTCTCTGGATAGAAAGTCTTGTAGCCAAGTAAGAGAGAAAATCTATTAGAGCTTTCAGGAGAGAGAAAAAAAAAATTTTTTTTTTTGATAGATTGAAGAAAATTGAAGTTGAACCAAAAGTCATGAGTTAAAGTGATAATGTGACATAAATGCGGTTCACTAAGACCAAAAATCACGGTAGCTTTTTTTTTTTTTTAATCTCTGATATTAATTATACGCGGTATCCAAATTTTTTATCCAATATTTAATATTTAAATTGGTGTCTAACTAATAACATTTCATCACAATATTTTAAAAATTTTAATATACTTTATAACTGATTTTTTTATATCTTAAAATCTAATTTTATTTAATAATATATTAAAATGAAACACAAGATCTCAACCCTACTAATTTTATGGATAGAGAAATGACAAGTCATTAACCACCCCACACGACGCCAACCTTTTCCAATACGGCAAACATGTCCAATAAATTTTATTGTGATCTTTGCAAGTACCCTTTATTATTTATTTATTTTATTTCATCAAATTCATCCCTTCAAAAAGATATGGATAGATGTCCCAGTCATAGTTTAAGTTTTGTTGTCACATCGATATCACTGTGTATATAATATTTTTCCACGAGCGAGCAACCCTGGGTTTTTAAAGTTAAAAAATAATTATTATTAAAAAAATTTAAAAATAATAAATAAATAAATAAAAAAAGAACCAATTTGCACTGGCAGCTAAAGTGTACAATGCATGACCAATGGTTTCCATGAAATAAATCAATAAATTAGTAAATTCCAGTAGTTACCAATTTCACAAATTAAAGACACCCCCAATTTGAAAATGTCCTATAGTATTTGGCTTGTGTCAACTTCTATTGTCATCAAACTAACAAAATGATCAATTTTTTTTTTACTATACAGTTTGTGAGTTTAAGTTTATAATCCAAATTAAGATTTCATATCTTCCGCACACTGTCACCTTGGGAGTCAAAAGCTTTAATAATCTTTTTGGAGTCAAATTCCACAATCACTATTCTCAAAACCGCCAGTTCTCTCGAGCTAATCTGTCAAAAGAACCGCTCTGGCCTCTGCAACCATAGTCGAAACCTCCTCACAAAAAATAACCCAAGTCCCCAAACACAATCTGCCCAATCAAGCCTGTTCTTTATTCTTTAGAGGGAGACCAAATTAATAAATAACTTCTCTATTTTAATGTGCAATTTCACATAGCTTTCAATTCATCTATTAAAAAAGACACACACACACATAGGACTATGTATGAAATCGGCAAACCAGCCCAAATCAACCGGCTCCACCAGTTTAAATAGGTTCACATCATCATCCGTTTGTTCTGAGCAGGTTTTCTACTTACCTGACATCACTTATGGGCGGATGTGAGTTTAATTCGCCCACCATCCATATTTTTAATTAATAATAAAATTTATTTTCCTTTAATAAGAGTATAAGACTCTTTTACGAAGTTGCTAGTAGTTTAATTGTTTTTTGAATTTTATTTAAATATTGTGTTTGTAATTAGAATCAATCTTATTTTTACTTAATATTATAACTGATGTGACAATTGAATTGAAGTTCCAATGTTGTTTCGATAGAAAATAAATAAATCTTATTTAGATAAAATGGAATTGAATTGAATTGAAGTTCCAATAGTAGTTTAATTGTTTTTTGGATTTTATTTAGATGTTGTGTTTGTAATTAGAATTAATCTTATTCTTACTTAACATTTTAGCTGATTTGATAATTGAATTGAAGTTCCAATGTTGTTTCAATTAAAAAAAAATAAAAAATAAAATAAAATGACAATTAAAAAAATTTCAAAATTATTTTCAAAATTTTCTATCCACCCATCACACCGCACACCCCCACCTGCCTCCAACTTACTCAACCCACCTTCAAGGTGGGCGGGTGGTTTGGGATTTTGCAAAAATTGTTATCTTCTAACCCACCCATCACCCGCGCGTCACTTGCTAAACCCACCCATGCACAGCCCTACACACACAAAACTTTTAAAATAAAGACACAATGATTATTATTATATGAAAAATAAATAAAAATAAAAGTTTAGATTTCATATTTACTAAAGTTGTCTTTGATTTAATGGAATTTCAGTTTTAAAGAAATCAAATATAGAAATTGCTTATATCATCTTATTATTTTCAATTTACTCCTTTTTTTTTTCACTCGGAGCAAAAATTATATTCCCAACTCTAATCAAGGCCAAAAGAAAAAAAGAAAAGAAAAAGAAAAAAAGAAAGAAAAAAAAAATGGTAGACATGAGCTTAAATGGGTTGCAATTAAAAATTGAAGTGAAGCAGGATATCCAAATTTGGATCATTAACCCATTTGGGAGACTTTTATGATGGAATTTTAGATGTTGGGTTGGAAATATGTGTTCGGATATAGGACTTTTGGAAATGAATTGTGACATAAAAATAGTTCAAAAATTTGAAATGTATTTCAAAAAAAATACAAAATAGATATTGTCTTATTGATCTCGTCGTTGTGAACATTTTGACACAAGAATCACCTATTTTCGATTTGAAATTAAAAAATTGTGGATTTTTAAATTTTAAACTTTCGTTTGGTTCGTCGGTTGGAGATGTAATTTTAAAATTGGAATTAATTGACTTTTTAAAAACTAGTTATAATTTTTTTGAATTTTTTAGAAAAAGATAAAAATTGATATGAAAAAGTACAGTTTAATTGGAGTTGAGTTGAAATACCAAACGAAGTATTAAGTTTTTTAAAAATAAAAAAGACAAAAAATGAGATGTAGAATTAATTTTCGATTAGACATGATAAAACTCTATATGAAAAAGTTCTCCAAACGGGACCTAGAATTTTAGATTAATTTTCTTTGTAATTAGAATACTAATGCATCCAAGTATAAAACTACAGACTAGGAATCCAACCAAAATTAGCTATCACTATTTATTAAGATGAGCAAAAAAAACAAAAAAAAAAGTTTTCAAATGTTCGACGTATCCTTATCAGCTTTTTTTTTTTTTTTTTTTTCTCTCTCATTAGAAATATCATCCATTGGATCTACTTGTTTGAATGTGAGAGCCCTCCTTTAAATTCCCAACAAAATAAAGTCATAAATTTGGTCAAAAATTACGTTATCTTCACTCCCAATGTCAAATATAGCCCAATCGAGACAGCAAATGCGTAAAGATATGTTCCTTCCCCCATCAAGTTATTTTAATAAAGTAACTTATAAATATAAAAAATATATGAGATATATATGGTATTTAGTCTGTATATAAAAGTAGTTTGTATGGTGCAGGGTCTAGACAACAAACTTTGCTGGAGTATTTCTCTCTCAGCTACATCAAAATAAATACAAAATTGAAATCTCTATTTTCTTTCCTTTTTTTTTTTTTCCCTTTACAAACAAAAAAATATAAAACTCTCAATTGAGATCAAATCTATCAATAAATCTGAATAAATGCTTGGATTATTTTTAGAAGAAGGGACTCATTTATTAACAAATTACCAATTATTCTTTTCCACCAAAAATAAATAAACCAACTGCCAGTTGTTTTTTGAATACGACGTATCAATTTAAAAATTATCTGTAAAGAATGAGCGTTAAGGATACAGCCAATTAGCCAAACAATCAGAAATACAAATCATCTTTGGTAGTTGTATTTTTCCTAAAACGACTACTTAATGGGGACAGCAAGATGGGACGTATCAGTTTTATATTTACTTCTTTATTCGTTTATTCGTTTATTTATTTATTTTTAGCCAGACGTGGAGTAGTTTGTTACCACTGGTGTAGCACTAATTTAGCTTATAATAATGAACTTCAGCAAATATAAAATGTAATAACGGCTAGTTAATCATTATTAGGGGGTGGTTGGTTCAGAGGTTCATCTCCGTTCCAATTCAAATTTTTTTTGTCTTTTCCTAAAAAGTTTTTGTCTTTTTCTCAAAAAGTTTTTTGCCTTTTCTGAAAATTCAAAAAATTTACTATTAAACTAAAATATTTCAACTCAAACTAGCGAACCAAACACCCCCTAATTCCTCAAATTTTAAACTTGCCTTGAAAAGCTATTAAAGAAATTTTTTCCTTTCTTTAAAGTAGATTATACAACAAAGCTTACCTGATTGCTTCAAAAAGATTAAGATACCCTACAATGGCAAACAATACAATTTTTTTTTAGTGGTGACCATATATATCTCTTGAAAAGCGTGGGATCTTGGCCATGTGGGGTACTTTATGGATTAAGAAAAAGTTTAATTATTCCGATACATTGTACCCAAAAAATAGATAAATAAAGATTAATACAACTTCAAAAAAGTATATATATATATATATATATATATTGGAGTTGTTAAGTAACAGTCTCCTAAATCCTCTGAAAGCTCGTTGACAGAATAGCATATCTTTTTTTTTTTTTTTGGTTAATATGAGTAGCATATCTATTTTTTGGTTAATATGAGTAGCATATCTTTGTCTTGATTGAATACTAAACGGAAAATGGCTTTGTTGCTTTACATGCCTAATTACCTGCCATTGATACAAATCTTTGTAACTGAAATTACCAAAGCTTCCAAATTGTTCGAGAAACATTCACCAAAAAAAAAAAAAGTTCGAGAAATTGATCCTAATTCGAAGTTGTTGATGTATATCTGGTAGACATGTTGATTGTTGCAACGGGACTCGCATTTATTCTTCGGTCAAAACTGAGCTCCCCGGCCAAAAACTTGTGCAGTTTTCCATTAATCTCTATTGTGCTGCAAGCCAGCAGTCTTAACAATGCCCGAACCATTCATCATGCTTCTCCATTTATTCGCTTCTTCCCATCGACCACAAGACGCATACAAGTTAGAGAACATCATATATTCTCCGTCGCTCAAGCGATTGTTATCCTTTTTACGGATTAGTTTCACCACTTTCTCCCCTGTGTGAATGTCCTGATGAATCACACAGGCACTTAGCAGAGCACCTAATATGGAGTCCCCCGGCTCAAAAGGCATTGTCTTGACAAATTGAAATGCCCTGTCGAGAAGTTTGGCTCTGCTTAAAAGATCTACCATGCACCCGTAATGCTCTATCTTTGGGGTGATTTTGAAATCCCTTTCCATGAAATCAAATAGTTGGCATCCCTCTTGAACCAAACCTGCATGACTACATGCACTAAGCAGGCCAATAAAGGTTATGTCGTCTGGCTTCATAACGTTCTCTCTCATTTCATTGAATAACTTTAGAGCAGAATTTCCGTAACCATGAAGAGCCAGCCCAGAGATCATCGCATTCCAACAGTGAATATCCTTATCTTCAGATTTATAGAACACCTCCAAGGAGTTCTGTATGCTTCCACACTTTGCATACATATCTATCAAAGCCGTTACTACGTGAGGACTAGAGGCCTGCCCATGATTTCTCGCATACATGTCTATCTTCACACCAGTTTCAAGGGATCTCAAGTGCGCACAGGCGGATAAAGCACTGGTCACTGTTAGGTAATCAGGCTCAACATTTCCAGCCTTCATTTTACAGAACAGATCAATGGCCTCAGTGTAAAGTTGATTGTGCACACAACCCATTATTATTGTGTTCCATGTAATGACATTTTTATGAGGTGCTTCCTCAAATAATGCAAGCGCTTCAACCATATCTCCAGCATTGATGCAGGCCAATATCATCGAGTTCCACGTGACGACGTCTCTCACAGGCATTTTATCAAACATATTTCTTGCAGACTTGATTCTTTTCTCGCCTGCAAACCCAGATACAACGATGTTGTATGATGAAAGATCTTTAATCGGCATTGCATCAAACAGTTCCATTGCAAATATCCATTTGTCCATTAGAGGCATATGCGTCCAGCATTGAGTTCCAGGCCTACCTGAATCCCTCCAGAGGCATTTTGTCAAACACCTTGCGAGCATCGTCGATGCGTCCAAAAGAAGAGTACAAGTTTACAAGGGCAGTTTGGACGTAGGCATGGTCAGCAAAACCAGTTTTTATTGTCTGGCCATGGAGTTCAAGCCCAAGACAAAAGTACGAGGAACCACCAACTGCTTTTAGAAGAACGGGAAACGTGAAATTATCAGCAGAGAAACCACTTTCTTGCATATCTACATATGATTGAATTGCTTGCCATGCATTTCCCTTGAGCACTTGTTTCTTTATTAATTTGTTCCAACTTTGCTGGTCCGGCGAGAAAGAAGAGGGAAACGAAATTACCCGTCGCTCATCACAAGAGCCATTTCAAATTACCAAAATCCATTTATTTAGCCAAGATGAGGGGGAAAAAAAAAAAGATTGTTGAAAGGAGAAGAGATGTTACTTAGCCAAGGACAAAACCAAGAGATAATCCGCAGGGAAAAAAATTTTGGACCACAAGCCAAAGTTAATGGCTAGGCATTGATATCTTTCTAGATATTATCTTGTCCTAATAGATAGCGAACTATAATCCAAATAAAGGATAAAGTTAACCTGATAACAATTTTGATAATCAACAGGATAACGTGTACTCTCGTTTATATTAACCATATAATTAAATTTGTTTGAGTAAAAGAAAGAATAAATAACAAAATATGATGACGAAAAATTTCTTAAAACATTTAGGTTCATAGGTGACCAATGGTCATCCAATTGTTATAATCACTACCCTGAATTGCGACAGTGTTAGTTCATTAACTTCAACTTCGACGATCAACTCCCGCGTGGGATCGATGTCATCTATTGAGTGACTTTGGTGATTGATACCAAAACGCTATGTTTGCTAGTCACTCATCTTATTAATTTTGAGGACAGAAAGTGGTAATGAGTATCGATGACATATGATCTGGTGTTAGTGACAAAACTTAATTTAAATAGTTGTTATATACTCCAATGACATAATATGAAAGATCGAGAATTCCCATATACTCCAAGGACATGGTATGAAGATCGAGAATTCCTTTGAGCCTATTGAGCATATGACATGAAAAAATCTCATATATAGAGCGAACTGTTAGTATTTAATTTTAGTGGTTGAAAAGCGTATTCCCTATCTTATAAGTAATCCATAAAGAATAAAAAGGGGAAAGCACCTAAATAACAGAAATTTAAAAACCATTGCATTAATATGATACAAAAACTTAACGCTAAACTAAAATGATATAAAATCAAACTAAGATTAACTATAATTTATATCATAATGGTCAAGAATTAAGAATTTATATCATATTGGTTAATAAATGAAAAAAATGGGGTTAATTTAGATAATTTTCTCAAGAAAAAAACAAAAGAAAGAGGTTGAAGTTTGAACACGGCCAAATTGAGTTGGACCTAGAAGTGATTTTTTGAGCTTAGGCCACCCCACAATCCAGGATCTTTTCAATCAAAACACAGGTTGTTGTTGCAAAACGACATAAATCTAGTATCGGCCATCCAAATTAGGCCGTGTGTGCGGCCTGCAATCGACGCGACAAAGAGTCGTTTTTTTCCCCACGGCTCTATCCCCAACAAAATTCCGGATCACCTCAGCCTTGAGAAATCCTTTTCCTGATGTTACAACTTTATCCGTTTCAGTTTTAGGATGTTCATAAAAGTCTGTAAAAATGAAAAATTTTGTGGCTCTTCTTTTGTCAAACTATCCCCCGTGATTGAGACTAACTGACAAACAAAAACAATTCCTTCTTGTTCCTGTTCTTCCTTCAAATTTCAACCAAAGGGGTAGTTTTTTTTTTTTTCCCCCTTGGTTCTGTAGAGACTTCTCAAACTTGCTCGATAGTCATTGATTTTTGTGTCGTGGGTGTGAAAAAAAGACCACGTGTAACGACACCCGCCACCAGGAAACTTCTTTTAGAGAGAGAAAATAAGAGAGAGAAAAAGTTGAAATGCGTTCCCTTTTAAATTCTGCAATTCCCAGCTTCCGAATTTTCCATTCTACCAAACAAAACCCCCCCAAAAAAAAAAAATGGCTTCAGTGCCTTTCTCAGCCACTTTTTGTTTCCAGGCCAAGGCGACCCGAAAGTCCTCTGTTTTATGGCCTTCCATGGCTTTCTCGATCCCATCCGCCAAATCCACACTTGGATCTTCCAAATCAGGCTTTTTCCGAAATGGGTTCTCTTTGCAATCCCAGGTTCTTCCTGGGATTTTGGTAAAGTCCCGTTCTCTGGGAGTTTTTGCAAGAGCAGCTACGGAGAAGAGTCTCTATGACTTCACGGTCAAGGTATATTTTCTTTGGTGAAAAAGCTTTTTCCTTTTTATTTTTCACCTCAGAATTACTGTCAAAAACCGACTTCAATAAGAGAGAATGAATAAATTTTTGTTCTATGGGGCTTATTTGTGGTGATTCTCTGTGCAGGATATTGATGAAAAGGATGTTCCTCTTAGTAAATTCAAGGGAAAGGTGCTTTTGATTGTGAATGTTGCTTCAAGATGGTATTTTGATTTCCTCCTTGTTGATAATAAGCTTTTTTTCCTTTTCTAATCTTTTTTTTTTTTGGTTATTAAGATTGCTAGATATTTTTGTGAATTAACTGAGCAAATTCTTCTTTGAATGTCAGTGGTTTAACAACGGCAAATTACTCTGAGCTATCACACTTGTATGAGAAGTACAAGACTCAAGGTATATGCTTAGTTCAAATTTGATGTTCTGTCATTAAATTTGTGGTAAATTATTAATTATGGTCATGAAATTTGTTATAGCGGCATTCTAAACTATAGCTATGTACTAAACTATAACTATGTAATTTGATTATAGCGGGAATGTGAAGAATAAAGGATATGCAAACTCTACTTTGGCAAATTACCCTCCAAACTTCTAATTTTGGCAACTTGTCTATGAACTTTCTAAATGGTTGCAGTGTGTCCCCTCTTACTTAACTTCTCGTCAAATTGGTGACAAAAAGCCCACATGCCTCTCATGTGAGAACAGAAAACACCATTTCCGATGAAGAGTTTTCAAATCCAATGCAAGATGCACATCTTATAAATCCAAATACTCAGTTTAGTGGGGAGTTGGCAAAAGGGGACATATTGCAAACATTTTGAAAGTTCAAGTGGTAAATTGTCAAAATCAGAAGTTTTTTTGGGGGGGGGGGGGGAGACGGTGCTAAAATACCCTAAGAAAATATATTGTAAAGATGAATTTGTTTTGGGGATTTCATTTTGAAAATTCTAATAATCTTTGCACAACATCATTGTAGGATTTGAGATACTTGCTTTTCCTTGCAATCAGTTTGGGGGTCAAGAACCCGGATCAAATCCGGAGATCAAGCAGTTCGCTTGTACAAGGTTCAAAGCCGAATTCCCGATATTCAACAAGGTATGTCAATTGCTTATTTCTTCTCCGTAATAGTGTTTGGTGTAGATGGTTGAATAAGGAGTACTGAAAAATGTGCTCAACAGGTTGATGTAAATGGATCAAACACCGCTCCGGTTTATCAGTTTCTGAAATCAAGTGCAGGAGGTTTCTTGGGTGATGTGATCAAGTGGAACTTTGAGAAGTTTTTGGTGGACAAAAATGGTAAAGTTGTTGAGAGATACGCTCCAACGACATCTCCTTTCCAGATTGAGGTACATTGTCCTTCTCTCGTTGATTTTCTAAACTTTGAAAACAAGATTTGATGTGTGGAAATTCAGCATTTTTGTTGTGAATTGCTTTTGAAGGCAAACACAAGTAGTTGTCTGCATATGCATATATATGTGTGTGTGTGTGTGTGTGTGTGTGTGTGTGTGTTTAACCTGTTTAAATTATATTGCAGAAGGACATACAGAAGCTACTTGCGGCATGAGCACGCACAGGTCGTGATTTCTCTGTACTCTGGAGGGGTGAAATTATATAGTGTGTATAAATCTCTATTTAAGGCCATCCACTACTTTTTTCTTTTTGAATTTTTGTAGGGAAGAGATATTTGTATTAGAGATGATATAGTTGCAAATAAATATTTCCATCATTCACGGAGAGTAGTCATAATATTAGTTGGAATATAGAAATATCAAAATGGGTAACAGGGTCTTTCTCTCTCTTCTCCTACTCTCTTTGATGCATGAGAGCTAGGGTTTCTCAATCATTTTTCTCTCTTGGGGCCGGATTCCGGGGGCTGTCTTTGGTCTGTCTCTGGTTTCTCGGTCCTAGAGATGATGGTGAGAATCATATGGTGATGGTCTTGGCAGAGGCGAGCTCGTGTCAGGAGGATGGACGTTGTAGGAAGGAGCAAGGCAGGAATGAGATAGTTGGTGGGAGTGCGCGGTTATCATGTGTCGAGGAGGTCCTGTAGTAGCTCGGCTTTGGCCACTCAATTTCTTCTATCGTTTAATTGGTTTTTTTGTTTTTTGGTGTCTAAGTTTGTATGTAATAATGATGATGTTTTCGTCGTCTTTTTTTTGGTGTTTTATTTCTTTTTGTTATTTATAATAATAGAGGTGGTTTTTCCACTTTCCAAGTTGGTTGTTTATTTGTCAGATTTGAGTTTTGACAATGTTTTGGTTCTGCTAAAGTTACTTATGTGTAGAGGTAGTAGTGGTCCTAGTGTTATTGAGTCTTGGCCCTCAATTGATCAGGAAAATTCATTTAATGTCAAAATTTTGTCAAAAAGAGTCTTACATGTGTTCGATTTTAGTGTGTCGAGATATATTTTCATTATCGGACCTCAAGCAGACATCTTTCCTTTTAAGCGTCATTAGATTTTATTATGCAGATCCGTTCTTGTTGAAGGTTTTATCTCATATAATATAAGGTTTCTTATGTTTAGTATTTTTATATTTCATTAGTGAATTTAATGAAATTTTTCTTTAAAAAAATATTAATAACAGGGAAATCCCAATTCCTATGTTTAGGGTTCATTGAACGGCATGTCGTATTTCCTATGAGATTTTTGTTGTCGTTTTTGAAGGTTGAGATGTTTTTAGCTAAAAATGCACAAGTGCTTGTTTCTCTTGAGTTGCAGTTGTTTTTCTTGAGTTGCGACGACACCGTTGCTGCTTAAAACTTTATTACTGTATCTTCACATGAGTAATGAGAAATCTTATGAAAAACACGATCACCTTCCGCCTTCCGGCGAAAGGGTCCTCGAAAAGGGTTGTTGTCTGATAGGCACACTCATCCGAAGTGACGAAGTTGCTCTTACGTCTTCCTGTTAGCAATTTATTGTTTGTTGTTTTGGAGAGAAATGAGAGCATGCTAATTGAGATTTGAAGTGTCTTTTTGAAAAACATGTCATTTTCCCCTAAAATCTTTTTCGCCGTAAAATCCTACGAGTCATCTTGCTTATCGTTTTGAATCTTTTGATGTAGTTAAACCGTAAATCTTGAAGTCCCTTTTTCCCTTTTATTTTGAAGGATGTGTTATTTTTTAAAATAATTAGTTGTCGTTCAATGCACAACGACTTGTCGTCTTACCTTTGTTGATTTTCTTCTTGTTTTTTAAAAATTGCATGGTGTTGTTTGCTGAAAGATTTTGTCGTGAACTTTGAAATGATGCGTTAACTATCGTCAAGAACTGTTTAGACAAAAAAATATATATATATATATAGTGTTACAGACACCAATTATAATCTCAACTTTTTGAATATCAATTTATGTATCATATTTTTATTAGTAAATACAATCAATTAGTGTGATAATCAACTCATATATTACACGTAGATTGGAATTCAAAAATTGAAACTTCGAGTTACTGTTCGTGACATTTTTTAAAATAATAATAATAATAATAATAATAATAACCTATCGTCTATAACTTTTTCTTCTCGATGAATTCACAAACCCACAACCCTATCTAAAAGTTCAATGTCAGTTGAAAACGACATGTAAGTTGCTGGAAAAGTTCGCTGTCAATGTAAAGGAAAACGACATGTCATCTTTACCTTTACGCAACTTGGTGTCGTTTTTGAAATAAACGACATGCTATTTGATGTCTATGCGAAGATGTCATTTTCAAAAAAAAATTTTTGGAAGTCTCTTTTCAGAAGTTTTTTGTCATCTAAGATAAAAGATATGATTTTATGTTTATGTTTTGTTAACAAGAAGAGTCGTCAGGGCTTAAAAAAGCTACTTGTCATTTATCCTGTAAAGTTTGTTGTTGTGAATTTCAAAACGACGTTGGCTGTCGTTGTGTCGTTTTTTGGGAAATGATCTAAATCTCAATATCAATTAAACATTAATTTTATAAATAATCTTTTTTCTCACTCTCGTCTCGTTCTCTCTCTCCTCTCGTTCTCTCTTTGCTGTAAATCCCAGCAACACAGATGGGAAGCTCAGGTACATGGGTTTCGTCAGGCTTCTTCTACACGGAGTCTTTCTTCCCAGCTTTTTCAGAATGCTGGAAAACTTCGGATATATATTTGGCGAATGAGTTTAAATTGAAAATTTTAAATTTTAATAGTAATTTTTATTCAATTTTTAGAAAAAAAATTTTTTTTTCAGAAAAAATAAAAAAAACTTTTTCATAAAAAGATAAAAACTAATATGAAAATTTTGATTTGAGATTGAATATCAAACGGAACTTAATTTTTTATTCCATCACTTCCAATCTCGTGGACCCGAAACGTCATTGTGGAACAAAATCAGAAACTTCTTTGACATCGTAACCAGTCAGCATTTTTCTTTGTATCACGTAGAGGCGGTTCAAAGCATAACGAAGATAAAATGTCTCCATGACATTTGTTGCCGTTCAGGCCTCTTTTTTTTTTTTTTTTTTTGAAATTTGTGGAAGGGGTGAGGCCATTTCTGGTAAAGTTAACATTTTTCCTTTTTTTTTTTTTTTTGGGTTGTCTTTTCTTCTAAAACTAGCCTAAGAGATTTCGTCTTCTTTGGTGGTGTTGAAGTTTAGAGGATTGTAGATAAAGAAGTAAACAGCCAAATCAAAAGTTGGCATTTGGATTTATATCCACTAGGCTAGTAGTCTTTTAATTACAGTAGAGAGAGAGAGCATGAAAGAGATAAAGGAGGAGATACAGAATAAAGTTAATTTGTTTTTTTTTTAATTATATATTTTATAATTTGAAAAAAAATATATTTATATTTTATAAATAGGATTTAGATTTTAAACCTATTAATTTGATCTGTAATAATGTGCTATTTCAGCTTTCGGTCAACTAAATAGATAGGAGGAAACAAAAAGGGTATAATGAATGGTTCCATATATTTGGAAAAAGCATAATAAATAATTTTGATAATTCAGGACAAAACAAAACAATGTATATAATCTAAGGTTATTAGTAAAATTAATCTTAAAAATAATAAATTATCCCATACGTCACGTTATACGTACCGAGCATATGCAAATTTAAAAAAAATATAAAAACCACTATTTCTTTTGTTTCACTCGAGGACGGAGAAAGAAGATCTCTCCGTTCCAACGTTTTCTCAAACTTTGAGTCTCGCCATCGACGATTCCCAACGAAAGATCAACTGCATGCCTCCGCCAAATCCCAAGAAATGAATCCCACCGAAACCCACAATCTCGTCGGCAAACCCGCCGGCGACCACCCCTCTGACTCCGACCACCCACAGCCCCTTCCGACCAACACCAAAACCGACGACACCCATAATCCTCTTCTGACCATGATCCTCCAACCTCTCCGGTGGCTCCAAATGCTCTCGTCGCAGGTCACGCCTACCTTCGTGGCCGGCGTAGTCCTCGTCTACGGCCTGAACCAGGGCTTCTCCGGGTCGTTCTTCAGGGTCGTCTCCGACTACTACTGGAAAGACGTCCAGCGGGTCCAGCCCTCCGCCGTCCAGCTCTACGCGGGTCTCTACTCCATCCCCTGGGTCATGAAGCCCCTCTGGGGCCTCCTCACCGACGTCTTCCCAGTCAGAGGCTACCGCCGCAGGCCCTACTTCGTCCTCTCCGGGGTCGTCGGGACGCTGTCGGCCCTGGCGGTGGCTCTCGAAGGCGGGATGACGGTGGCTGCGGCGTTGGCCTGCCTCATCGGTCTGTCGGCGGCTGTGGCGATCGCCGACGTCACGATCGACGCGTGCATCGCGAGGAACAGCATCGAGATCCGCGCTTTGGCGTCTGATCTGCAGAGCCTCTGTGGGTTCTGCTCCTCCGCCGGAGCTCTGGTTGGGTATGCCACCAGTGGTTTCTTTGTTCATCATCTTGGTTCCCAGGTAACATTTTCCGTCGTTGGTTTTATGAATTTTCTTTGATGCAATTCTTGGACAAATTTTTTTTGTTTCTTTTTCTTTTTTGAAAAGTAATATATAATATATATATGTATATATATATTTTGCATTGTGACGGAATTCATACTCTTTCTATAATGTGTAATTTTTCCCTTTTTTTTTAAATTAAAGTAAATTATGTTACCGATTTGAAATTAAAATTTTAAATTAAAGTTAGTTGATTTTTTTTAAAATAAAAAAGATAAAATTTTAATGGAACTTCATATTTTCTTTGTTGGTGTAGGGGGCATTGGGGCTTTTGGCGGTTCCACCAGCTTTACTAGTTCTTCTTGGTTTTTTCATATATGAACGCAGGACTCCCAGTTCCGGCCATTCTGAGAAGAAGGTTTGTGACAATTTTTCTTTTCTTATTATTTTAAAGTTTAAAATGATTGTTTATTTATTTTTCTATGAATATATAAAGGAAGTTATCGTCCTCAGTTAACGCTGTCCCCGAGTGGCTGCTGGTCAATGCAAACTGGCGAAAATGCTATAATATTATAATTTGGAGGCGTGGATAATGAATAAGTTGTTCTATTTTTTTATTTAGTAAGATGGTCCCGTCTCTTATCAAATAATAAATTATGTAGAAATCATTTTGGATAATTTAAGACATCAGAGATATCCCTTAACTTTACTCGTGAATATTTTAATCTAACTCTAGTCAACCAAAGCAGGTCACGTGTAATATTCCTTATGGGCATGACTTCACCTGTGCATGCGTGATGCCCTTTACGGGTGTAATGACAAAAGATAGAAATAACATTTAAGATTAGAATATAAAATAAAATAATGATATTTTTCTTTTTTGATAAATACAACATTGATATAAACAAATGTATTAAAGATGGTCTCAATTCATGCTTATTCATTAACTTCATTTACATGTTTTTCCCCTATTTATCTGTTTCAAACTACATTTTTCCCCTCCAACCGGAAACCAAAAAAAAAAAAAAAAAAAAAAATACCCACACACTATATTTTCTCTCTATTGATCATCTATACTTCTTTCTTTATCGGGAAAAGTGCGTAAATGACATAAATTTAGAGACCATTATACCAGATTGATACAAAAAGTTAACATTGAACCAAAAGACACAAAACTAAATTAAAATTAGCTAAAATTTGTGTTATATTGATCAAAAAATAGAGAATTTACATCATATTAGTCAATAGGTGAATGTGGTTATTTATAGAAATTTCTCTTCTTTAATTTTAGAACCCATGGTTGTTTTTTTTCCCAAAAAAAAAAAGAAAGAAAAAAATTTCACGTCGAGATATGGTACCTATACATTATGATGTAGTTAGGTGCAGATTTACCATTTGATTTTTTTTTTCCCATGAAGAATATATAATTAGATTATGTATGCAATTTCTTTTTACCTTTTTTTTTATAAAGGGAATTTGCTCTCAAGTATCTTTCGTACCCTGCTCGTCCTTATTTCGCTTTCAAACTTGTATTGTAAGACCCCTTAGCCTTAATAATCACTTGTTAGTCGTTAAAGAAAATGTCAATTTTAACAACCTTTCGAATCCGTCCACAAGAGAAAAGGTGTTCCTCCTCATAAGAGAGCTTAGCAGAAATGCCCGAACTTTTAAATTGTCATGCAACCTTAGTACTTGACTCTGTTTATTTAATTTCTATTTTCATTTATGTCCTCTTTCATTGTGCAGGCAGTGGAGAAAGTAGGAGTAGCGATGAAAGGCATGTACACGACAATCAAATTCCCTCAAGTTTGGAAGCCATCGCTCTACATGTACCTATCTTTGGCTCTCAGTATAAGTACTCATGAAGGGCAGTTCTATTGGTACACCGACCAGAAAGCTGGTCCCGCATTCTCTCAGGTCTCTACTAATTTCTCTGCACAAATTTGACGATGAAAAAACTTAAAAAAAAAAAAAAAAAAAAAAAACTTAACACAGTCTGAATCCAACTTTACTCTACGAGCAGGAGTTTGTGGGGATCATTTATGCAATAGGAGCAATGGCTTCCATGGCGGGAGTGCTAATCTACCACAAGACACTCAAGGACTACCCTTTCAGAAACATTCTCTTCCTGGCGCAACTTCTCTACGGCGTGTCGGGAATGATTGACCTCTGCTTCATCCTCAGGTGGAACTTGGCCCTCGGAATCCCAGACTACTTGTTTGTCGTCATGGAGGAGTGCGTCCACCGAATCGTCAGCAGGATCCGGTGGATGCCAATGATTGTGCTGAGCAGCAGGCTCTGCCCACTAGGCATCGAGGGCACGTTCTTCGCGCTGCTGATGTGCATCGACAGCCTCGGCGGGCTGTCCTCCAAGTGGGGTGGGGGAATGGTGCTTCATCTGTTCCATGTCACAAGGACCGACTTCACAAACTTGTGGCTGGTCGTTCTCGTTAGGAATGTTTTGAGGTTTTCGACTTTGGCTTTCATATTCTTGGTTCCCAAGGCTGGTGCTTCTGATGTTTTGATCCCTCCAGATCTTTTGACCCAAAATCCCACGGATACAGATGGGGAAGATGAGAACCTAGAATTAGTTCCTTTGCGTGTTGAGAAAACTCAAGTGTAGCCATTTTTGTACATAGAACTTGGAGTACTTACAATACGACATGCACAAGATCCGGGGAAAAAGAGTTTCATTTCAATGGTAATCTCATTTTTTTTCCTAAACGAATTCTCCTTCTTTCAATTTCATTATTTTACTTCATTTTCTTGTGCTACTAATTATATCTTCATCTAAAATGATCGCGAAATTTTTTCTGAATTGTTGTCTGTGTGTAAGTGTTTTTTTTTACATAATTTTTTTAATCTATGTTGAATGATGAAAAATGTAAATTTTTAATGATGTATTTTGATTTCGTTCTAAACTTACTGTTTAAAGTAAAAAAATTTAATTTTTGTTAGAGAAAATTATCTTAAAAAAATGTTTAAATAATTGGTTTAAGAGTTCTTTAAATATGTAGTAAAGTGTAACATGTGGAATTGGAATACAACAAAATATAGTTGTAGGATAGTATAACATCAATACCTTTTTGATTTTATCAAAGACATAGAGTTTGAATTTACTATCTTAAATTCAGAAAAAAAAAAAGGAAAGAAAAGGAAAGAAAAGAAATATACCAAAAATATAATTAGAATAATTATTGTGTTATCATGTATAAAACTTGAAAAATCATTATAATCCTAATATATATATTTAGGTCATTATTACAAAATATTTTTAAAACATTACTATATTTTAGTTTAACATTATTAACATATCATCTACAGTAATATTCCTGGGTTTAAAACACAAATTCAAATGTGCTTACAACATAGCCTAATAATAATTTTATATATGATTTCATTATAAGGTGAGTCGTTCAAATCCTACATTCTAACTTTAAAAAAAGAGAGAGAGAGAGAAAGTAGCAAATAATATATATATATTTAACTAAATAATAAATTTTATTATCAAGCCACTAAAGGGCAAGAAATAGACACTAACAGAGAGACAATACCACATAATAGAACTCAGAATAAGCTAATTTGTCCGCCACCGAACGGCTAGGGAACCACCAAATGAATCTAAAGTCCACAAATTAACGGGATAATATGCATGTAATTAGCCCACTTAGGAAAAGTCAAAGCGATTCCCTATATCAAATAAGGAGAAAAACTCCTACAACGGGTGACATGAATGTAAGATTGCCTACCAAACAACACCCAGCCAAACAATGGCTAAAACCTAATCAACAAAACCAGATCAACACAAAAACCTATGAGAGGAACCAAAGGGGAAACTTTCGCCCTTATTACAGACAAATCTAGAAAACAGACGAAAGAAAAAAGGGGAATCATTGCAACCTCCGACAAAATCACACCCATCAACACTGGAGCAACCATCAGTGAGGTCGGACCATCACGGAAAGAAGGCGAGCAATAAGGAGGAAAAACTAGATGCAAGTGAAGCACACAAGCCACCCACAATGGGTGACACATTGACCCAACCCCCTCACCACCACCCGCAGCCCAGCTCTCGTGGTATCTCCTAGGCCCCGTGACGAATGCATTCAGATCTGAGGACGATGAACAACAACCAAATCTCTAAGCTCGGCTCCGAAATAGCCTCAACACACCCCTACGACGGCACGAGCACGGTGCTGGAGACCACGACAAACTCCCCTGCGAGTGATGGAGGCCGACAGCCTAGCGAAAGGCCGGATCACCGTCCCCAGATCTCAAAAACCTTAATCACTTTTAGAGCTTCTTATGATTTATTTATTTCTTATGAATATTTAGTAAATAATTTATTGTTTACATAGTAAATTTTTTTCCATACTTGGTAAACTTATTATGGATTTAAAATAAAATATTTTAAAACCTTATTGTTTAGTTCAATTATTTTCATAAAATTGCTATTTACTAGTAATTACTACAATTTCTTAAAAGAGAACAGACAATTTTTTAAATGAGAAAATTACCTAAATAGTCATATTTTCTTTTTAGGGTCCTTTTGGGGTCATTTTTGGAAACACGTTTTCAAAAAAAATTTTTTTTTGGTCATTTCCTCCTAATTTACTATTTACTTTTCTAAATATTTTTAAAAAACTTAAATTTTAAAGATCCGTAATTTTATCATTTTAAAAATGAGATATATATATTTTTAAATTGTATAGAATTTCAAGAGAAACGAAATAAAGTTCATATTGCTATTTTTTTCTGAATACATTTCAAGTTTTTATATTTTTTATTTTAAATAGTTTATTTTTACCAAACGTATATTTTTAAAACTTAAGTCATCTCCAACTTCTAAAACGCTGTCTCCAAACATCCCTTAAACAAGCCTTTAATCCATTGATCAACATTATGTAAATTTTTCTATCTTAATCAATATAAGACAAGCTTTGTTTTATTTTTATATCGAATTAGTTTAATATTAAAATTTTATATTATTTTAATATAATAATCTTTAAATTTATGAATATTAACCGATCTAAAGAAGTCGACGGGATGAGCAGTCGTCGATGGGCCCGACGATTCAACCCAGGGACTTGCGCCGAACTATCAAGCCCAGGCCCAACAAAAAAAAAAGGATGCACTTAAAGCGGGAAAAGATGAAAAAGCGGAAAATAAACGCAAGAATTGGATGCTCTTGTGTCGTGTTGTTGTCATAATCTGCAAATCCGACGGTGAAAGCTCTTCGACAGTACAACCGGGACCCACACGGATGAATTGTTGGGGGGTGCCCTGGGTATGACGTGGCTCGATTTCACTGGCATTGCGTTCGTCAAGTCTTCGTTCTTTCACTCTCTCTCCCCCATCTCCCCCTTCTCTCTCCACTCTACTCTCTCTCTCTCTCTCTCCATCTCTCTACATTTTCCATCGGTACTTCGGCGCTCGCGTCGCTTTGCTGCAAGGGAAAACCATTCTCAAGCTTTTTCTCTTCGGCATCACCCTTTCCCATGGTATCGTATTCCCTTTTCTTCTCTCTCTTTCCTTTTTTTTTTTTCATTTCCTCTTCTTTTTTATCTGTTAATCTCTGAATTTTGTTTATTTAATTTTCTTCCGGGCTAAGGTTTTTCAATGTATTTTTCCGCTAATTATCTTTGATATCGTCTCTGCATTTCCTCAACCTGTTCGTTTTAAAAATTAGGGTTTTCTCGCTTTTTGTTTTTTTTGTTCTCTAAATTCCGGGTTCTGTTTGTTTCTTTTGAAATTTTCAGAAACTAAAGAAAAATTCTTCATTTTTCCTTTGTGATATTTCATTTTAGGGCTCTTTTTTTTTTTTTTAGTAAAAATTATTTTAATGGGGCTTCCATTTCTCGCTCTGTAGGAAGCATGATAATAGCTGAGATTGAAATTAAGTTTCTTTTCTCGTTTTGGTTATCTGGGAGCCAAATAAAAGGCTAGGTTTTATTTATTTATTTATTTTATTTTAATTTTTTATGTTACTTGTTTTTTACTTGCAAATTAATCGTGCAAATTATATGTAGAGTTTTCCGTTGAGATGTTTCGTTGATGTTAGTTATTTCTAGTTGATCGCGTTTTTTTTGGTCTTTTGAGGGTGTTGACTGAATTATAAGATGTTTCTGGTATTGTAGGCTAACAGGCACACTATAATTTTGATGCAAACTTCTCAGAACAGAGCTACTAGAACATTCATGGATTATGGATCGATAAGTCAAGCTATAGACGGTATATTTTTTTATAGTACTCTTTTCTAAGCAAAGTCTTGTTCATATGTTTTGGCCAGCTTTTGGTCAATTCATGTTTGAGCTTATGGAGTTGATGATGTTGTTTTTGTGTATTTAATGTATAATGGATGACCATCTGTGGTAGTTTCGCTTGTTAGATAAAGGGTATTTTAGCTTTTAACGATTTGGTTTGGGAAGATTTGTGTAGATGTTGAAGTGTGGAAGTGTGGACTTTCAGCTTAAAGCTCATATTGGGATATAGGAGAGGAGATCTATCATTCTTCCATTATATCTCGTTTCCCACTAGGAAAAACCTTTGACTAGTGCATCTTTTTCTTTAGGATTGAGGGCTTGTGTTTAAACACCGAGCTAAATCGCGTGAGTCATGAGGATAGAAGCTTGCTTCAAAGCCTAAAATCCGATAGAAGCTTATTAAGCTATGAGGCTAATTTTAGAAAATAAAAGTGAAGATTGAGCTATAAAGTGAATGCGTGGGTTTTGGGAATGTATGAGCACCAAATACGTTGGTCTCCAGTTTGTTGAAAATTATATTGTTCTCATCTGGGCATGGATCACAACAAAGTGAATATCACTATCAGCAAATTAGCGGTATCTGAATAATAAGTAACCAATAAGGTCTTTGCCGATGCACGTGTGCAGGTATATGCGGACTATATGAGAGGAAGCTGAAGGAGTTAAATCCGGCAATTAGAAACATATCTTATGACATTGCAGATCTCTACAACTTCATCGATGGTCTTGCAGACATGAGTGCTCTAGTGTATCTCTCTCTACTCTCTTACCAAGATCTATGCCAGCGTTTGTGTTTTGAGAAATGTTTAACTTCGTTATGATAAAGAACTTTTTGTTTTCCCATGCCATGCTTGAGATGTATGCTGCTATCTCTACAAGAATCTTATGATTCATTAGAAGAAAACTGTTTTTCTTATCCGCTTGTTTTACGGGCAGTAGTAAAAGATCATGAAAACATTTAGGAGGTAAAGTAGGAGTGTGCTATCTGAATAACTATCCACAAGCGGCACCTTAGTAGTATTCTAGTGGCTGCCGCGCTTCTAGTTCTGTCATAAGAAATAGAGGTTAACCTGTTATCATTATTATTTTGACTAGGAGGTTTACCTGTTATGATTTTCATAAAAGAATGTTATGAGTTGGTATTCTGCGGGCTAAAACTTATAATTAGTTGGGTAATCACCTTCTGAGTATTTTCTTTTAAAATAACTAAAATTTCAAATTTCTTTTTAAATGTCTTTCTTGGTGCTTTCGTTTTTGGGTTGCCCTGGACAAGGATTTGTCTAACGTTTCTCTGTAATATCTGATGTTGTTGCTTACTCACCGTGAAGCTGATATCTTGGCTTGTTGGTTCTGGTTTGCAGCTACGATCACTCGATTCAAGCGTACTTGCCATACGACAGACAGTGGATAAAACAGAGGACGTTTCAACATCTAAAGAAATTGGCGCATTAAATCAAACTAAGTGTGATGATACTGCAGCTTAATTCTATAATTACTTGAAAAAAAAAAAGTTTGCAGACTTGAAACACAGATTAAAATGATTAGCTATGAAGTGTATAATTTGAAGCTGTGTGGGATTTGGTTCTTATGGTGTGGTTAGAATGGAATTTGTACTCTCTTTGTTTTACATATATATATATATATATAATCAGTATTCGGTAATGGCTTTCTGCTTAAGTTTTTGATGCTTAGAGAGCTCGGCTTTGTACTAAAATCTGTACTTTGTACGACCAGCATTGTTGGTCGTTCTATGATGGACCGTAGTTAATGAACCTTATCAGATTATAGAGTAATGAATCAGCCTGCATGGCATTTTGTTGCCCCCTTTTTTTCGTTGAAAATTTTATTATAAACATTACCAATTCATGTTAATTTTGTAGGTTTGTAAAATTGAAATTTCTGCTGGTCAAAGTTTGTTTGTTTGTTTGTTTGTTTTTTTTAACGTAACAAGTTATATTTTGATTTTGATGAAACTTTTTTTTTTTTTTTTTAAATTTTGATTTTGATTTGGATGAAACAGTTTTTCAATAATCGAATTAACAATAATAGTCAGGAAGTTGAAAAAAAAAAGTAATAATCTTATGTAGGCTAAGATATTAGGAAATTAGATTTTAAATAGGATTTCTATTTTATTTAGTTATTAAATTTTATGTTGAGTTTGAGTTTTATTAGGATTCTCTTTTGTTTATTATTAAGATTTGGATTAAGAATTCTATTTGATTTAGGATTCTTAAACAAGTTAGGATTTAGTAGCCTACAAATAGGGTTTTTTTATTATCAATTCAGTTAGGTTTTCCTTAATAATATTATCAAATTATTTCAGTCACTTTTTATTCCGTTGCGTCATAATCAGATAAACATGGAAATTGATGGTTAATACTTTCCGAATTAAAAAAGAGTAATATAATTGGAAAAAAAAAAGTGCAGTAGATAAGTTTATGGGTTTGTACTACTTAATATGGGTTTCCGTGCTCTTAACCCAATTTTTTTAGAAGGCTTTTAGTTTCTTTTTATTTTATTTTATTCATTATTTACACTCTACACCTTGTAGTTTGTTTTACCAGTGTTGCTTCTTTTTTCCTGTTTTCATTTAAAAAAAAAAAAAAGAAGGATTAACTACAAAAATTGTTGAATTATGATTTAAGTAATAAATTACTCAATGATATTTAAAATGTAAAATCCATTTCTCTTTTAGAACGAAATGCTTTAAAAAAAAAAAAATCCAATTTGGCTTGCAGTACATAAATTTTGGTTTTTTTTAAAAAAATTATTTTGGAAGAAAATAATTCGACAGTATTTTGGTACCTCGATTAGAACAATTTGGATTTGGATTTTCTGATTTTGAAAATTAATCTCATTTATCCAATCTAATAATGTTTCAAATTTAACTTGTTTTCCATCTATTGGAGATGAAAATTTTAAATTAGAATTAATTGATTTTTTAAAAATTAAATATAAATTTTATTAATTTTTTAATAAAAAAATAAAATAAAAAATATAATTTAATTAAAATTAAATTTAAATAACCCGAACATCAGCCTTGTTTATTTCCGCTGTCAAATAATTTGTAATGCAGGAATGAGGTGCTGAATCGTAATTTAAACATCCAAAAAAAGTTCACGCATAACTCCTCTTCTCACCACTCGCCTTAGTCACTGGCTCTCTCTATCGTCTCGTGACTCGACCCGATTCAACTCGGTTTCCGTTTCGCAAAAAATCCCCACACCCCCACCCCCCAAAACAAAAAACTCGGCCTGGTCTTCTTCTTCTTCTTCCCCTTCAGCAGCCCCAAAATAAAAAATAAAAATAAAAAAAAGGGAAAAAGCCCTAGAACCAGGCATCGATTCCAGAATCCTACAAACTCGGTTCGTTTTTTTTATTCTTCGAACTTTACCTTTACCTTTCGCGCTTTTTTTTTTTTTTTTTTTTTTCGAGTCTTTGATTCGTTGTTTTTGATATGGAAAGTCTGTTTTTTTGATAATCGAGTCGAATTAGCTTCTGGATTTCGGTCTGAATCTTAGAAGACAGCACCTTAATTAGTCGGATTGGATGATTTTTACTTTTGGAATTTTGGAATTACTGTGTTGAAATTTTGGAACAAGTTGTTTTTGTTTTTTAAGTTGTCGTTAATTCATCAGTTTGGACGGGGGAATCTTCTCCTTCCTCGTAAAAACCCTAATTTTTTTTTTTGGGAATTTTGGAATTTGGGTAAAATAATGTTGATGATTTTTTTGGGAACTTTTCTCAGAACTTGATGCTAGAATGAGTTCTTTCTCGATTACGCGGAAGAAGACGCCCTTCCAAAAGCATAGAGAAGAGGAAGAGGCAAAGAAAAAGGTGGGAGAATCTATTTACTGGGTGTTTCTATCAAATTGTATTTGTGTTCTGTTTTTGATACGATTTTGTCTTTTTTTGTTTTCCTCTTTGTTGTAGAGAGCTGAGGATGAGACAGCTCGTTTATATGCGGAGTTTGTGGAGTCGTTTCAAGGGGACAGCGCACCCGGATCGAAAACTTTCGTCCGAGGGGGAACGATCAATCCGACTGAAAAGTTGAAGAATGATAGTGAAGGTTAGTCTTTGGAAAGAAGTTTATTCTTCTTTCTGTTGCAGAGATGGTAGAATTGGTGTTTTTTCCAAGATTTTGTATTTTCTTTTTCAGTTATATGCTTCACACTATGGATAGATTGATTTTTGTTTGTATTATTACCGGGACACATTAATAAAAGTATGGACCTTTTTATTCATTCACGGATGGCAGGTGAAAAGTCCAAAGATGGGGTATCTGGTCCAAAGAAGGGGAGTAGGTAAAGAAATGCTTTTTTGATTTTAACCATGTTGCAAATTATTATGACAAAGCATCATAGGTAGGGAATTTTTAATTTACGATTATATCGTCAGATGTAATCTTTGAGTTGTCTAGGCTTTTAGGTGTATGAAAAATGGATAGTGCGGGTATGCATAATGAAAATCAAGTAAACGGCCTCAACTTGTTTCAGCATGTTTTAGATGCTCTGTTTTAGCTCAATAAACAATTTTGCACTCAAAGAAAGTTGGATTTGTTGATCTAAGAACTTTTTTGATATTATTTTCCAATGCCATATTAGTTATTTGTCACGGTTGATAGTGTCTTGTGGAATCGGAAAGAGTCTATTGGTAGCTGCAATAGGTACACACGCACACACACACATAAATATATTTTGTATGCAGTACTGTCAATGTCAGGCTTAGTTTATTGTTTATGGATTTTTCAATTATTCTGGTTTGTTTGCTATGGTTTGTAAAACATATGCAAGTTCAATAATCTTCTGTCCAAGGAAAATCATCAATTTAAGATCGTTTTATCTGACAAGATATGGCTATTAATTTAATCATTTGATGCTTTTTTCCTTCTTGCTTTTTGTCACATGTCCAGACTTTGTAAGCATTACGATTTGTGATAGTGAGTACTAAGTAGTAGGAATGCACTTAGTTATTACAAGTAAAAGGATTGTTCGTTGTGCTAGGGAATTTTATCATACTCTGCTCAGCATTTTGTTGAATGCTGAACATTACTCATATACATACTTTTGCACAATATAAAGAATATCTGACTTGGTTGTGGATGGGTTCGATGCTTTTATTCATACCATGCCTAGGATGTGTCTCCTGAATTTTCTCTATTTATTTGCTTGCATATTTTTGAGTAAAATATTGCCGTGGAAGCTGGAAGATTGAACAAAGCTTATAAAATATAGATGGGTTAGTTACTTAGGTTTGGTCCTCAACACACCGTCAGCATGGTAATAATCCCATGAGTTCCATCGTTTTCAAAGATCATGGGTTTGGCTGGAGCTCTGATTTTGAACTCGAGCCAGTGGGTGGGTTTTGAGGCTTTTGGGGATATAAAAAACAATGGAATAAGCTTCTGAACTTGGAAATTTTTCCTTAGTATTGTCATTACGTCCCTTTTTCCTTTAAAATCAGCAGTGCACATGCCATTTGGCTGCTAGGAGCACTTTTATTCGATTAGCTTGTTGTTGAAACACCAGACGTTGAAAGCTATGCATTTTGGAGGGCTGAAGTTATATTGAACTATAGTCATATGATTTTAACCTTTCTTGCTTTTGTTATTGTGTTACCTAATTAGCGTGAGTGTGAAGAGCTTCAATCACAAAAGAATTTGCCTATAATTTTTCTTCTGCAGATATGTTCCATCGTTTTTGCCGCCTCCTTTGGCGTCCAAGGGGAAAGAACCAGAGAAGAAAGTCAGTATCACAGGAAAAAAAAATTCATTTGAATGGAGTTTAAGGTATTTTCAATTCTTATTATTTTTTTTTTTACACTTTGTAGAGGGAGGATGATAAACCAAGGGAGAGAGACAAGGGGAAGTCGTCTCGGGTAATTGATAATTTCATGGAGGAGTTGAAGCAGGCACAAGAGATGAGAGAGAGGCGAAACCAAGATCGTGAGACCTGGCGTGAACGCCCTAATGACAATTCTGCAGTAAGTGTTATCTGTAGCAGTTTGACTTCATTTTGGGAGAAAAGAACAAGACATTCTTAGATGGTCTGCTCTCATCTAGGAACAACATGAAAACACTGGTTTTCAGCTTTGGTTTTCCTCATTTTGTATTTACAACAGCCTCCACAGGACAATTTAGGTGGATTCTTGATTTATAGACACATGCAAAAACATAAAGACATAATTAAACATGTGTATCTTTTTTGGAACTTTTTTGCTTCACCGAATAAAGATCTGATATTCATAACATTTTTATCAAATGTGTTTTTTTCTTTTTTAATTATTACCAGCATTGAATTTGTTTTCATTGGTCCAAGACATATATTAATTGTTTTTACATTTATTTTTTTCTTCCAGCCAAGTCGCTTTGACGAACTGCCTGATGAATTTGATCCAAGTGGCAAGCTCCCTGGATCCTTTGATGACGGTGATCCACAAACAACCAATCTATATGTTGGAAATCTCTCACCACAAGTTAGTTTCCCCTTCGAATTCCATATTTCACTTTTCATTACTCGGTCAATTTTGGGTTTTTTTTTTTTTTGGGGGGGGGGGGGGAGTAAATTGTACGTCAATTTGATTATTCTTCTCATTGAATCTAGGTAGATGAAAATTTCCTATTGCGAACATTTGGAAGATTTGGGCCTATTGCTAGTGTGAAGATAATGTGGCCTAGAACTGAAGAGGAGAGAAGGCGCCAAAGAAATTGTGGTTTCGTAGCTTTCATGAATAGGGCTGATGGACAAGCTGCAAAGGATGAAATGCAAGGTTTCTTTCTTCATTTAATCTTTATTTAAGGTGCTCTTTAAGTAATAAATTTATTAAGAATACTATTATCATTTACTGATGGCCACATAATTTTAAATACACTAAATATTATTTATCACAACTTGCAAGACATGATCTGCTTGCGAATTTCATTCACAACTTAAAGAGTCTGAACTCTGAAGTTTGGCCAGAATAAAAGCTGTAGAAACTGGAAAATAAATTACGACTTAATTTGTGTTAAGATGTGATCGTTCCCTGCCAAAATTTTAGAGTATTAATTAAAACTTACAAGTAATGATTAGTTTTCATCAATTCATTATTCTTATTATGTTTAATGAACTGGTTGTGAAATTGACTCAAAACTTTAAGAATAAAATTTGGAAAGATTAGAAAGCTGTAGAAACTAGAAAATAGATGATGACAGGACTTGTGTGAAGATGCCATCGTTCTCTGCCTTAAAGTGCTGCCTTTGTTGTGAAATCATGATTCATAAGCCTAGCAAACGTGTTTAATTACATTTGAAGTATAAAAATGTGTGTGTGCGCGTTTCATATTTGTTTTCCTTTTCCTTATCCTTTTAAAGTGCTTTTGTTTCTATGTTCTATCCTTCTGTATTTGAAAAATGAAGGAATTGAGGAAAAAAAATCTTTTGCAGGTGTGGTTGTTTATGAATACGAGTTGAAGATTGGATGGGGCAAGTCTGTTGCTTTGCCCTCACAAGCGCTTCCCGCTCCCCCGCCGGGACAAATGGCCATCAGGAGTAAGGAGGTCAGATATTATTCATTATTGTTGTATGTATTTCATTATCTTGTTCGCGCCACTTGTTTCTCTCTTGAATTTGATGGCTTGGGGTATTCTGTGCTTAGGAGGATTTGGTCAGCCGTGCTTTCTTTATTCTCTGTATTACTCTACCATAAAAACTTCATTATACTAATGCATGAACTTATAGTACAAATATTACGCTTCCTTTTGACAAACCATCTTAAATTCAAAATTTTAATTTTAGTTTTTGTCTTTTTCTGAAAAGTCAACAAAAATTATTACTAGTTTTTAAAAAGTCAACTATCTCAAACTTAAAAATTTCAACTTAAACCGTTTCACCAAACTCTTATTGCAGGGTGCCACTGTAATCCTGTCTGGTCCATCAGGCCCACCTGTTACCTCTGTCCCAAGTCAGAATTCTGAGCTGGTAATTTATTATTCCTGTTGGATTGTTTACTTTTATTGATTGTTTGCATGCTTATTCAAATAATCCATACTTGGAGTTACTAATTCTATATCTTGTCGGTTATTAGGTTCTGACTCCTAATGTCCCTGATATAATGGTTGTTCCACCCAAAGATGAGCATCTTCGCCACGTAATTGATACAATGGCTTTATATGTTCTTGATGGAGGATGTGCCTTTGAACAAGCTATTATGGAGAGAGGTAGAGGGAATCCACTTTTCAACTTCTTATTCGAGCTTGGTTCAAAGGAGCATACTTACTATGTTTGGAGGCTCTATTCATTTGCTCAGGTACATCTTATAATTACGGACATGTATTTTTGTTGGTTTTCTTGGGGGTTGTGTGGTTGAAGGTACTTTCGACTTATAACTTGCGGAACTGATGCATTTTGTATAACTTATATAATAGTTATGTATTCTTTTTCTGGGTCTGAAAATCGGTTTGTTTGGCAGGGTGATACTCTACAGAGGTGGCGAACAGAACCTTTCATAATGATTACTGGTAGTGGAAGGTAACACATCACTTATTTCTCTTTCAATGCCAGTTGGTTTATGTTTTTCTTCTACCCACCACCAGCCTACTTAAAAAAATAATAATAACAAGGGGGCTTATGGAATTTTGTTGCCAAGTCTACTCTGATAATGTTGATTTTTATGTATATATGTTATTTTTCAGATGGATTCCTCCATCCCTGCCGACAGCAAAAAGCCCTGATCTTGAAAAGGAGTCTGGTGCAACATATGCTGCAGGAAGGAGCAGGGTATTTATCGCTTTGCTTGTTGCAGGATGGTTTTCTTTTCCATTTTAATCATGGTTAACTCTCCTGTTCTCGTTGAACTTTAGCGTGTAGAGCCAGAGCGTACACTGACTGATTCACAGAGAGATGAGTTTGAGGATGTGTTGCGTGCATTAACATTAGAAAGGAGTCAGATAAAGGAAGCTATGGGATTCGCATTGGATAATGCCGATGCAGCTGGAGAGGTAATGCTGATAAATGAGAAGTTTTGGAAAACTAGGTTATTTGTGTGTGTTTATATATCGTCACAGAGTTTATATCTTAGTAGGTTTTGTTTTGAATCGCAGGTAGTGGAAGTTCTGACGGAATCATTAACACTTAAGGAGACTCCAATCCCAACTAAAGTTGCAAGATTGATGCTTGTCTCTGACATACTTCACAACAGTAGTGCTCCTGTAAAGAATGCTTCTGCCTACCGTACCAAGTTTGAAGCAACATTACCTGACATATTGGAGAGCTTTAACGATCTGTATCGTAGCATAACTGGAAGGATCACTGCAGAGGCTCTTAAGGTATGTAACCAACAATTATTTATGGTTTTAGAAAAATTATTTGTTTTTTCTTTGGTAATAATTTAGTCATGAGTTCTGCAGGAACGAGTTCTGAAGGTATTGCAAGTATGGTCGGACTGGTTTCTTTTCTCTGATGCATATGTAAATGGTTTACGAGCTACTTTTCTTCGATCTGGGAACTCTGGTGTGATCCCTTTCCACTCCATATGTGGTGATGCTCCGGAGATTGAAAAAAGAACCAGTTCTGAAGATACAGGTGATGCGGGTAAGACCACTGAAGATGCTGCTCTGGCGATGGACAAAGGAGCAGCTATACAGGAGCTAATGAATCTTCCCCTTGCTGAACTGGAACGACGTTGCAGACACAATGGATTGTCTCTTGCTGGTGGCAGAGAAATGATGGTTGCACGGCTGTTGAGTCTAGAAGAGGCAGAAAAGCAAAGGGGTTATGAGCTAGACGAGGACTTGAAGTATGTTCAAGGCCATTCAAATTCAGGTAGGTATTCTGGTAGCAGGAGAGAAACAAATGTTGAAGCTGAGCCTATGGGATTGTCCGGGTGGAATCAATATGTAGAGAATGAAATTGAGTCCCAAGCAAAAGGGTCGGTACCTTTAGCCCAAACAATTCCAATTCCACAGCCGGAATTAAAGCCGTTCTTGAAGAAAGAGAAGAATGACCCCATTTTGCCAGCTTCCAAATGGGCTCGAGAGGATGATGATAGTGATGACGAACAAAAGAGAGGTAGCAGGGGTCTTGGTTTAAGCTATTCGTCTTCAGGAAGTGAGAATGCTGGTGATGGTCCTAGCCAGGCTGATGAGATGGAGGCTGCCACTGATTTCGGCATTGCTGTTCAACCTGACACTGGAATGAGCGAGGAGCAGAGGTTTGTCTTCCAACTTTAGTAAGCTTTCTAGTTTTATTAATGGGAAAACTTGGCTTCCGGACACATTCGGGATAAAACTGATTCTTTTTGTTGAATTCAAATTAGGCATGTTATCAACGTATTTTGCAGTACATTTTAGGTACTGTGTATGTTCCTTTGTGTTCTATCCTTTAGTGGTGCTTAACTTTACTATCATTTCTACAGAAAAAAGTTGAGACATTTAGAGGCTGCTTTGATTGAATATCGTGAATCCCTCGAGGAAAGGGGAATTAGAAGTCCTGAAGAAATTGAGAGGAAAGTAGCAACTCATCGTAAACGGTTGGAGGCCGAGTATGGGTTGTCCAATTCTAACAAAGATGCTTCTGGGACAAGTATGTACTTAAGACGTTTGTGATGCCTCTGCTTTTCGTATTTGTTCCATATTCCCCTTTTCAGCCTTTTTGTTTTTTGGTCTATTTGCAGAGAGAGCATCTTTGGAGAGGAGGGACAAAAGAGAGAACAGCCATGAAATGTCAAGAAAGAGGCACCGCAGCAGGAGCAGAAGTGACAGCCCCCAACGGAGATCATCCAACAGAGACAGGGAGAGGGAACATGATCTGGAAAGGGACCGGGAAAGACGCCGGGATAGTAGGGACAGAGACAGAGGTCTTGATTTTGAAAAGGAAATGGGGAAGCGCGAGAAGAGTGGAAGCAGAGAGAGGGATGACAATGATAGGGACAGAGGCAGAGAGAGAGCGGATAGGGATAGGGATAGAAGGAGACGAATGAAATGAGTCTCAACTCCTGGAGTGTTGCTTCTGCTCATGAAAACTGAGTAGGGATTTCAAGATTATTTCTATGAGAGTGGTTGTTGAAATGTGATCAAAGGATCTTGTCAACAAAAGATGGAGAAGATAGAGCAAGTCAACAACGGAATGAAGCGGGTTCGACCATAGAAGACTGTTGTGATTCTGGCTCTGTAAAGAGGTCCCCTTCTCCCCTCTGAAAGTCCTGCTAAAATAGAAACTTCAACCATCCCGTCATTGTGGTGGTAAATGAGTAGTTTGAATTTTTTCTTTTTACTGTTTTCATCTCCCGGGGACTGGGGACCAGCAACCGGCGATGACAATGTATTTTTCCATCTCTATCTATTTTAATCATTTACCTATTTTTAGTGATCGGGGGATTAGATGTTGCCAGCATGTGAAAAGCACAATCTTTACCCTTTCTTCTCTTCTTAGGCGAGCTTTAGCTTTGGCTTTGGCTTATGAATTTGATTTTTCAGTTCATAGGTTTAGGTTTTCGGTTTTTTTGGCTTTTTTTTTTTTTTTTTTTACCTTCCATAAAATGCAAGTAGTTATTTTTTAGGGTTGAAGCTTGATGTAAGTTTTACCGTCTTTTTTATATTTTTAAGTTTAATATACACGTATTTGTTACACTTGTACATCCTTTTAAATGCTATTTGTTTGCTTCTACTGAATTTAGTATTCATAACCTTGCTCTTGAACTTTTTTTTTTAATTATTATTATATTTTTTTAGCAAAAAAGAAAATTTCTTCTCGGATGTGGAGAGGACGAAGTTTGTACATCAAAATTAACCCAGATCAAACGATAAATTTAACATTCTGCTACGTGATTGCTTGGATTTTATTTTCTTCATGATTAGCAAAAAATATGTACAATTATACCACTGTAGTTGCAGGAAAAAGGTGCCCACAGTTGAAATTTGGAACTCAAATCCAAGAAAAACGACGAGAAAGCAGACAATTAAGACATTAAAATGCGATTAACATTGCTATTAGCAGTGACATAATAAATTTAAAACCTATGTCACACTTGGGCAAAGCAAAGAGGGGTTACTACTATGGACGAAGCTTTCTGAGTAACCATTTCTTTCGCAACGAAACATCGAGTGCCAAGAATGTCTTCGCTTTTCTCTCGTCTTCTAATAGATCGCAAGCATCCAAAAGCAGCTCCTCATCCATATCTGGTATCGCCTGGACTGCATCAATTGCAATTTCTATCGAATTATCACTCTTGTTATCTTTCTTTGCCAATTCCGCAACAAGGTCTGCCATCTCGGAGAGAGAATTTAGCCTACTCTCGGATTGCGTCTTCTGCACTTTCCGAGAAGGTCCCGAATCCAATGGCGATGCTGGCCGGTTTTTCTGTTTCTTGGACATACTAATGTCTTCAGCTGACAGTGGAAGATTACCAGAAACTCCATCCACCACTATTTCCAAAGAACAAGGGCCAGTTTCTGTTTCTAAGACCTGACAATGACTAATCGTTTCCAGACCGTTGTAGATCAGTTCTGCATCATAAACAGTAAGTCTTTCATGTAATACTCTGTTCTGAAAAATCTTGCACAAGTCACTAAAACTACTCAAGCATGTGTTTCGGTACAGAACAGCATCTGGTGTTCCTGCAAAATATCATACAGGAATTAGTTACGGATCATAAATTTTGGCCACATTCTACTAAATTGACAAATGTTCCTGCTAAAGTAAACATTTTGTAATTTCGCAAAACTAATAGAGATCTAGTAGCAGATACATAATACACAATTGGCGTACCTTAATGTAAGCTTCCCAAACATCATTATCAGCAGTTACCATAAACCGAGTTTCATCCCATGTGAACCCGCTGCAACTAAGAAGCTTGTTGATGCCATCAAACTGCTTTCTCAACCATAGATATCGATCTTCTAGGAAAGTTCTATCACATTGCAGTCCTAATTTTGTGTTAAACGATATGAGCATGTAATCCCATGCTTGGTCGTTGAATGTACTATCAATGTCATTCCCTTTCTGCACGTGCTCTACCAAAACGTCAATCAAGCAACGGTCTAGCTCTGGTGTCCATTCTGTCCTCGAAGGAACAACATTGGCAGCGGTCTGATTGTTTGTCTCCTGATCTAGAAATCAAGGAAAAGCACAAGTACATTTACTAATCACTGACTTGTCTTTAGAAAATACATAATATAATAATCACTGATAAATCTAACAAAGATGCCATAATTTATCTGTAATATAACTCTTTAGAAAAGAAAGACCAACCCCATGTTGGAATCAACACTCAAGAACATTTCGGAAAAGAAGATGTGCTATTCTAGGTGACGATGTCGTCATTCTAGATAGTGATGTGGCAAGGGAGTAATACCTAATCCTTTAGGGATTGAATGCAAAGATTTCTGAGAAGAAATCTTTACTCTCTTCCCGAGGGGGATTGGAATTCGCTAAGAAGTTCACTGAGGCTAGAATAGATTAGAGCACGGTCCTCAACACGCATCTAAGGCCACGCTCTAAGCCCATTTTCCCGCTTGTAATAGGCTGGGTACAAGAGGGAAAAGAAATGGGAATAAGACGCATTCTAATAAGGAGGTTCGAGCGTAGATCGGTTGGTTTGTCCTTAGTGATAAGCCTACCTTTGAAAGGAGCCAGGAAAGCAAGCCTTTAAGCCAGAAGTGCCGCTGTACCAGCGGAAATCTACCAGTACCCGTTTAAGTGAAATCCGCTTAAGCATCATCAACGGACGCAGAAGAAATGGACAAAATGTTATTTGTGGACTCGCCTCAGGATGGAGAGGAAGCTACTGTGGAAGAAGGCAGTTGTTGAGCAAGTGACATTGGTTGAAGTTCAATATGAATATGCATCACAGCTCAGGATGGCCGATTAATTAAAGAGTGCATTGATTCGCAATTAGAGACCCTGAGCCTAGATATCCTGATAATGAAACCAGAGGGGTTCATTTATTATCGGCAGGATTCAGTGGCTCTTAGCCGCAAAATAAAATATCTTTCTGGTGTAGGACTGGATACTCCTAGTACACTAGGCAATACCTTGACCTCAGAACTGACCCGAGACAGGCTGCCACAGACTCCAGAGAACTCGAGCGGTCAGGTCAGGCAGAAATATTTATTATATAATAAATAGATCGGAAAAGAAAGAACAGAAATATGTTTAAACTATATTACACGTATGGAATTTTGCATCTGGTTCACTAGCTACTAATAGTCCTACTACTGTGAAGTAAACACAGAAGCAGAAACGTACTTGTCATCAACACAGGTGATTCACCAACGGGATCTACATCACGTGCCAGACGGCTGTATCTTCCATCAGAATGTTCTTCACCAAATATGACACACAATTTATTGAAGCTGGGTACTGTTTTAACTCTATAAGATCGAGCATCGGGATGGACCTGCATGAAATAGACGTTCTAAGCACAACAATCAAAAAATTCATCCTAGTCAACGAGTGAGCATTTACCTTCGTATAGGCATCCCAAACATGATCCTCGGCCAATATCATTTCCCGAGCTTCATCCCAAGAAAACCCACCGTGCTCGAGAAGAATCTTTACATCGTTATACTGCCTCCTCAAATGTTTGTACCTATTCTTCAGGACATCTTTGTCATGGCAAGATTTGAATTGCGCATTGAAAGATGTAACCATGTCTATCCACGCCTGACTTAAGAATGTTTGCCCAAGCTTATTTCCTCTATACACCTGGTCTAGTAACAGATCTATAAGATATCGGTCCATAGGCGGTGTCCAAAATGTTCTTGTACGATCACCAACATTGGCAGCTGGGTTCGTCTTTCCTTCACCTAAATTTGAGATCATACAAATATCAAACAAGGATTCGAAATGAAGAAAATTCAATTAGGTGAAAGAAAGTTAGAAGTCACCTGCTTTTGGCTGTAATATATCATCTTCAAGGTTTTTCTCCCGATGTGAACAATTCTTCAATCCATTTCCAATTTCGTTTCCGAATATAAGGATCAAATCATAGTAGTTTGGCAATGCTTTTGTTCTGTATGTGCGTGCATGTGGGTGTTTCTGCAACATTTTTTTCATCTATCAGTCACTTAAAATGATATAACATGGAGGTTAGAAAACAGGTATCACATTAAAATAAAAAACAAAACAAAACAAAACAAAACAAAAAAAAAACAAAAACGCAACATTAATATACCTTGGTATAAGCATCCCAAACATGGTCAGCAGCGATAACCATTTGCTGCGATTCATCCCAGGAAAAGCCATCTTGTTTCAGAAGAAACGTCACGTCGCTGTAGTACTTGCACAATTTTTTGTGCCGATGCCGCAAAACCCTTTTGCCGTGTTGAGGACCAAATTTTGCGTTAAACAAAGTAAGCATATCTGTCCATGCTTGTTTATTGAATGTGTTGGCAGTTTTATTGCCTCTTCCTACTTGGTCCAACATAAGCTCAATGAAATACTGGTCCATTTCCTGTGTCCAATCTGTTCTCTGACGATCATTACTCAAAGGAACGAGATTGCATATTCCATCACCTACAAAACCAATCATCTCAGTATAATCGAATAAGATCAAATGGTATAAAGTCAGGTAAAGAATGCACACCTATATTTACTCCTTGCATTTCGTCGTCGAAGTCAATATCATGACTTGAACGGCTGTATCTTCCGTCAGCGGTTGTATAGCCATAGATAAGGCACAAATCGGTGAAATTCAGGACTGCTTTTGTTTTATAGGATCGAGCATCAGGATGAGCCTGCAAATACATGTTTTGTTATTTCGCAGCCACGGATACTTGTACTACGAAAGAACGAATGAAAAATCCGCATAGTTACTTTTATGTAAGCATCCCAAATATAATCATCAGCCACCACCATTTGGCGAGTTTCGTCCCAAGAGAAGCCATTTTGACCAAGAAGGTTCTTCACATCATTGAATTGCTTCCACAAATTCGTGTAACGGCATTTGAGAACATCCTTGTCGTACTGAGAACCGAATTTCGCGTTGAACATGGCGAGCATGTCTGTCCAAGCCTGCTTGTTGAAAGTGTGGCCAATCCTGGCCCCTCTATGCAGTTGCTCAAGCATCAGATCGATAAAGTATCGTTCCATCGTCGGCGTCCAATAAGTCCTTGCACGATCACCGCCTGTAGTGGCTTGGCCAACCATTTCTACTGCCTCAAAGTCGAGTGTATTTTATCAAACAAGTGACATACATAAACATAGAGGTCATGACATTTATCTTTTCATGTGCAAAAAGTACGTACGTGCATTTTTGCACTAACGAGTAATGTGAGTGCATGATCTGAATATCTCATCTATGTACGTCCAGGTACTGGACACATTGATCTTGCCTAAATGAGCGGTCCAGATCATGCACTTGCGAGCCTAAGTAAAATTAGCATTCCTAAAAAACATATTAAAAAAAAACAAAATAAAGAAAGATCACGTTGATGATCATTATTTCCAAGGGAACGATTCTATTCAACTTCGCAGACATATAAAGTATGGGCCCATTGTATCTCTGGCAGAGCTTTACAGTTTTTTATTTTTGTTTTGTTTTGTTTTTTTCTTTGGAAGGTAAATATTCACATACAAGTATGGAGAACAGGATTTTAAGTTGAACAAATGTTCAGCGAATTCTTTAAATATTAGTGGGTTTTTTTTTTTTTTTTTTTTTTAAGATTAAACTGAGACGCAAAAATGGAATGGGAAAATCCAAATTATGTAATACAGGGAAATAAAAAGAAGAAAAAGAAGTGGAATTTAAAAAGGTAAATCATTTATGAATGAGCTAGAGAAAAAAGGGTGAAAAGATTTACCCAGTAGGTTGTGGGAGAAGGGGGTGGGGGAGAATGGAGGTGATTGGCGGCGAAGAAAATCTGATTGCCAAAGCAGTTAACCCTAATCCGGAATAACGCCAGTGCGCCTCTCCAGGTGTTTGGTGACAGGGCCAACCTCTTCTTCACTGTATCGAAGCCTTGGGCCGCCAAAATGCCACCACGCCCAATTGCTTTTTTTTTTTTTCGAGATAATTTTATTGTTTCGTAAATAAATTATTTATCATAAATATTATATTTATTATTTACAAAATATTATATTTATTGTAAATATTTTGCTTTCAAGAATATTTTTAAAATAATTTTTATTACAAATATGCATTATAAATACATTATTTACTGTACATATTTTTTTTAGAAACTGTACAAATGCTTTTTTTTTTTTTTAAAGAAACAATACATTTATATATTTTTTTTTGAACAATACATATGCTATTTACCATCACTTAAACTAATTTCTGTTATTTATTTTTATCACTATAGGTTTTTTGCTTATTTTCCATTGCCTACATAGCATTTTGGACGGTGATTTGTAAGACTGCCTGTTAAAAAGTACAGTTTTGATTTATTTTCTCAATTATAGTTGTTGGGGTTAGATTTCGTTTTCCCATTACGTCGTTAGCCTTTGACTGTTTCTCAAACGAACAACGGACTCCCGAGTTAAATATGCAATATTTTCATATATTTGGACCAGACCCAACTTATGGAATTATTTCGTTCAATCGTGAACAATGATCGTTAGCTTAATTGGGCCGGATCCAATTTACAATCTTAATTCGCTCCATTTTAGACTATGATCGTTCGCATTCGAACATCGAATCAATCAGTTTAAATATGATCGTACGAACATCGAACATAAGCCACGAACGTTGATTTGGCAAAATCTAAGTCTTATTTTCCAACCATCGTTCGTCGTTTGAACTTAACGAGAACTTACAAGGGAAACTCCCTATAACCGTCAAGCTCACATTTGATAATGACATGTCAGACTCTCCACGATAACTGATAAGTCCACGATTGACAATAACGTCACATCGTCAATAACTGCTAAGTCCACTATCTGTGATACATTCCAATAACTGTCAAGTTAACATCGTGACATGTGTCTTAGAAGGACGCTAGTTGAAAACCGTTCACCTGAATTGACGGGCTCAGACCCATTTTCCTTCCTCTATAAATAGAGGAAGACCCCCCTTCAGACGGGGGATAACTTTTTGCCTGAATTCTTACTTACTTCTACGCTGCCAAAATTCTCCTAGAAAATTCGTTCATTGTATTTAGAAACATTCATATATAGTGAATAAACCACACTCACAGAGAACGTAGCATCAAATTGACGAACCTCTCTAAACCTTGGTATTGATAATTTTCTTGCTGTATTTCTTATTTGATTATATCTGATTATCTTGCAATTATATGTTTTTATGAATTCATGAACGATTTCAAAGGGCCCAATCAATTATCTTATTTTATTTTTTTTACTAATTTTTGTTAAATTTTGATGGTAGATTTCCAGCATCTACAATAGTAGTTTCAGTTTTTTTTTAATCTCTATTTAGATAAGTGTGATGGATCAAATCCAAACAAATATTAAACATGTGTTTGGTACAAGGGTTTGGATTGTAGAATTTGGGTTTGAATTGAATTGTGCGTTTGATGTAGCATTTAAATTGTTGAAGTTAAAAAGTGTAAAACTTGAAATGTGTTCAGGAAAAAAAAATCAATATGAAGCTTATTTCGTTCGTTTCGAAATTCTACGTAATTAAAAAAAATCATCTTATTGGGATTTGTATATGGAAAGTTAGGGACTTTTAGGGCCCGTTTGGGGTTACGTTTGGAGACCGTATTTTGGACGTTTGAGATAGTTTGAGTTTTAAAAATATATATTTGGTAAAAATAAATTATTTCAATTGAAAAAGTCTAAAAATTTGAAACGTGTTTGAAAAAAAAATAGTAAAATAGATTTTATTTCGTTCCTATCGAAATTTTATGCAATTTAGAAAAAAAAAAATCTCATTTCAACTTAAATTAATAAAATTATGGACTTTTAAAATTTAAGTTTTTTGAAAATAATCAAATAATAAAATTGGAGGAAAATGACAAAAAAAACTTTTGAAAAATACTTTTCCAAAAGTGTCCCCAAACGTCTCCTTAAAGTTTAAGTTAAAAAACTATGAATAGTAAAACTGTGAAAAAAGGATAAAAATTAGATTGTAATTTTAAAATCTAAAGTCTTACGCCAAACATGGGCTAAGTAAGGACAAAAAAATAAACATATTTGTTTGAGAGGTTATTTCCATAATTTTCTCCATGAAAGTAAATGGCAAACTTTTTTACAAAAAAAAAAAAAAAAAATTGTCGTTTCCGTTGCCTGATAGCTGACCCATCGGAGAAGTTGTACTATCGACAAGTCAACCAGTAAACAAAAATAGCCATGACTGCTCCAATTTGAATCTCCATCGCGATGAAAATTTGTTAACGAGACGGACATGATGCCAGAACTCACGAGACAAAGACGATGCTGGAGCTTACGAGTACCATGATGTTTCATCAATAGAACATTTGAGAGTAGTTTCTTGATTTAAACTTCTGCTACTTAAAAATTCACTGATACTGAGTGCATTAAATATTTTCTATAGAATATAAAACGTTTTAGAAGAAGCTTCAACAACATTTATCACACTAACAGTTGAAAAGAAGAGTATTGTTGCAACTTGTATGTGAGTGCGTGTGTTTGTTTTTTGCTTTTTTTTTTTTTTTTTTTGTTTTGTTTTGTTTTGTTTTGTTTTTCCGACATCTACAAGAGCAAGTACTGGAAGTTTGTGAACCAAACAATCAATGTTAAAAATACAAGGATTCTCCTTTAACATAAATGTTTTTATAACATTTAACTTTCATTATATATTACTGATTCATTATAATTTTGTTCTCGTAATCTAAACATACTCAATTCATACCTAGAAAAATAAATGAATAATTGTATCTTTAAGTAAAAATAAACCGCATGTCGCTTTTTGTGACCGTGTACGTATTCGTACTAAGTCCTTAACATATCGTGTCTAAAATTCGTGTCAATAATAACTCATTTAATAAATGTATTAAATAAACATAAAAAATGGGTATTTAACATATGTGTTTTGTTTTTGTTTTTGTTTTTTTGTTTTTTTTCTCTTCTAAGTTGTCCTTTTTAGTTAATTTATTAATTGCGGGGGTACCTATAATTTTTTGGGCTGTGAATATAATTTCCCTTTAATAATTGTTTTTTTTTTTTTTTTGGCTTGAAACCTTTAATAGTTGTACTTGTTGCGTCATCCCCATTACCGATTAAACTTAGTCCGTTTTCATGCTTCTAAAGTTGACTAATATTCCATTGTCATGTTTCTAAAGTTGACTAATATTTCCTAAACTCTGTGCATTTATTGCAGAAACACGTAATTATCCCACATATGGATTTTTTTTTCCCCACTTTTGTGGGACGAGGGGCATATCAACCTTTTTTTTTTTCTTTTTTGGGGTGGCTGAGAAGGGCCATTTTAACTTATTCCCCTTGAAACTAGCAAAAATGCAAGCGGTTGCAAAGAAAAAATGTAAGTTGTACGGTGATCGCCAAAAAGTCAACGTCTCCGTAAGTTTTTGTGGGTTTTTTTATTTTTTTATTTTTTAAATGTTTCAGGAAGCCTCTTCACAATTTATTAAGAATGTGTTTGGTTCGTTAGTTTGAGTTGAAATATTTTAGTTGTAATAGTAAATTTTTTTAAATTTTCAGAAAAGACAAAAAACTTTTTGGGAAAAAGACAAAAACTTTTTGGGAAAAGACAAAAAAAATTTGAGTTGGAACGGAGATAAACTCGCGAACCAAACACCCCCTAATTCGTGACCGCCCATCCTCCGCCGGTTGTGATTTCAACTTTTTTTTTTTTCTTTGCTAAATTTCAAGTACTTCCTTGAATTTCGGATTCAGGGTTTAGATTTTGTTTGGTACGTAAGTTTGAGTTAAGATTTTTTAGTTGTAATAGTAATTTTTGTTATTTTTTAGATAAGACAAAAAACTTTTTCAGAAAAGACAAAAATTTTGTTGAGAAAAGGACAAAAATTTTAGTTCAAACTAGTATTTTGAACTTTGTATCCAAACAAGCACTTAATGTCTAATTTTTAATATCTAAAATAATATCTAATCAATAATATTATGTCACTTTATTTTAAAAATTTTAAAATATTTTATAATTAATTTTGCATATCTTAAAATTTTAACTTCATTCAATGACGTACAATATGATTCATTAGACATAATTTGAGGAGATGATTCATCAAATATAATTTGAGGAGGAATTATTTAATGGCTCGGGTGTTTATATGATACATCTATCTAATAAAAATGTGACATTTTAGTGTTTTTTTTCATATCATCTCTTTGTTTTATTTTTCTTTTTCCTACTATGCAATATATTAGTTGTAAACACAACCTACCATAAATATCTCATTTAAATCTTATCACGCTCATGCCCAAAACTTAACAGAGCCTTCATTTTTTTTTGTTTGGGGGGGGGGGGGGGGCTAAGAGCCTTCAAAATTTTTTTTCTCACGTTTTGAATGGGAAAGGTTCCTCATATATGGTTCCTTAATTTATTTTTCTTTTTTTTTTAATCAAAAAAATTAATCAAATATATTAAAAGATATTAGAAAATAAAAAAGATTATGTTTATTTAAAATTCATTGATTTTGATAAGATTTAGGTGAGATATTTACAGTAGGTTTGAGTTGACAACTAATATATTGCACATTAGTAAAAAGAAAAATAAAACAAAGGGATGACATGGAAAAAAATACCCAAATATCACATTTTTATTGAATTGGTATACCACATAAGCATAATAACGTGGTACAGCCGATTCATGAAATAATTGAATTTAATAATTGAGTACACCCATTCAACTAAAATGAGACAAAAGATTTTAATAATTGAATTTTGCTTGATATAATTGCGATTCACAACTCAATCAAGGTGATATTATATTGGCAATCATTGCAACAATTTCCAATAAAACTAATTTTTTCACATTTAGGTCCACTGCCATGATTTCAGCAATGCCCGCAAAGTCATATTGCTTCCTTTCAATAGTTTTATTATCAAAATATACAAGTAAAAACAACAATAATTTATATCAATAATTGAGTCTTCAAAAAAAAAAAAAAAAAAAACTCTAGTAAAGAAAAGTAGCTTTTCTTGAAGAATTCCTCGTTAATATTGTTAATAGACATGATTTCCACTTCTCAACTAATAGCACGCTTGTAATATAGACGATAAAAACACGCTATATAGATATCTATAAAATTGAAGTTCCTAAAACATTATTTAAAAATTTGATTAAACTATTTTGTCTTTTTATGACGATTTTTTCTTCTTCCCACAATTTCAAATAAAAATTAATCTTTTAAAAAAATTAATTCTTAAAATTTTTACTTTGTTTGTTTATTACACATATATGTAGCGCATATAATACAATTAGTATATATATATAGTTAATTGGACCCACACCAACTCTACGAGATATATATATATATATATATATATATATGCAAAATGGTAAATAATTTTTTTTTGAAGGAAAATGGTAAATAATTTTGATAATAAAAGAAGTAGCAAACTAAAGAAATTAAACAATAAAATTTTAAGCAACAATATTCTTCTTCTCCTTCCTTTTTTTTTTTTTTTTTTTTTTTTTTGTGAGAGATAAGAAAGTATTAAAAAGATACAATTAATGGCGGAAAAAATTCCAACCACAAGATGTTTAATTTCATCCAAAGAACAAGTTCAATTAAACCGTGAGTTGTTAAAACATAGCTAAATGTATGACTAACCAAATAATTTGGAGTAAAAAATAAGACATATAATCCTTGTTAATCGTCAAAAAGATATATGAGCAATCGTAATATCTGAGGAAAAAAACGATTAGTATGAGTATATATGAGAACTAATTAGAAAAGTAAATTTAGATTTAGGACTTATCTTGAATCAAAACCATTTCATTGCCTCTTTGTCGTCGATATAGGCATCTCAGGAGTAGTCAGATAATTCAAGGGAGAGTGAAAAAGAAGGCACAACGCTCTTCCTTCACTCCTCGAATCAATTGTTATTCATTTAATTAAGATAAATTATTTAGAAACTCTCGTGAAGAGAGACTAACGATGAGTTTCTTTTAAAACTCTTATAAAGAGAGACTGAAAATCAATTACCTACAAAACTCTCATACAAGATCACGTAGGGTCCGTTTGGTGAATGAGTTTGAGTTGAAAATTTTTGTTGACTTTTCAAAAAGACAAAAATTTTTTCAGAAAAAAATAAAAACTGAGATGAAAAATACAGTTTGAGTTTAAATGCCAAATGAGGCTTTATAATAATGATGAGATGATAACCATTTTAGTTCTAATTATAATATAATAGTAACAGTGTAGATAAATAAAGTAAAAAACATATAAATATTACGGCAATAAGATGAACTTGATTACTTAAATAGAAAAGCATATCATTAAAGCAACCACTTTTATCCCAAATTATTAACAAGAATGTTAATAAACTAAATTTGAATCAACGGATATTAAATTTAAATTTCCAAACTAACTGACATTAGAAACCTTGGTAACCTCCAAATTAAAAAGGTAACCACAAAATTCATGGAACAGGGGTCTTAACTGATCAACTTTCTAAAATGCATAAACCAAATTACGTAGATGAAAATGAGAATTTAGTATTTTGATCATTATTATGTCAAGAAATAAGGGTACAGATTACAACAAGAAGAAGAATGGGTAACAAACAAAGCAGAAAATATAACTAGACATGCATATAAAAGCAAGTAAAAATCATAGTGGAAATGGTAAAAGCCCAAGACACAGAAAACCAAAAGAAGAGCGAAGAAAAATTATTTGCAGAATAAGAAACATGTATGGCTGTTAATATCAAAGCATCAACAAGAGTTTATAAATATATGGCGTTTGTGAAAGAGGTTTAGAATTAATGCGTGCCTTCGATGATTCTGCTCCTTTTCCTTGTTCGTTTTTTAAATTACCTTATGGAGGTGTTTTGTGAATGAGTTTAGTTTAAGATTTTTAAGTTTCAATAGTAATTTTTGTTGACTTTTCAGAAAAGATAAAAAAAGTACAGTTTAACTTGAGTGCCAAACACTCCCATATTTAAATTTTTCGAAATTAAAAATGTTTTTTTCAATTTTTTTTGTTATTGTCTTATTTTGAAAAAGAAACAATATCTCATTTTTAAATTTATTTTGCACAGTACTATTTTAGAAAAAAAAATTTTTTTTTAAATTTTCTTATAATATACTATTCCTATAATTTTCTCATTTCAAATAACTTTTTATTTAAAAAAAATCTTTTATATATATTTAAATATCATCTTATTCTTAAAATAAGAAGACGTTCTCGATTAAAATGAGAAAAACTTTCTTTTCGAAAACGAACACATGGTTTTGTTTAAAAAAAATAGAATTTATAGAAACACCGTACAAAAGTCAACTTCCAGACCTGTCGGGCATATTCCTTATGTTCATTCTAAAAAACTTCAGTTTCTGACTTTCTACGTTAGGTTGGAAAAGTACTTACATTATTTTCTTACGCATGCTATAGGAGATCATGTGCCTAAATAGTTTTTCCTTTTTTTTTTAATAAGTCAGATGCCTACATAGTTGTATATATTTATGTTGAAATTTTATTCTAGTAATTATTGTTATTATTCTTTTGTTAAATAGTATTGTGGTATATAGGGGTTTGCTTTACTTAAGTGGTTCTTATCATTCTATTGATTTAATCAGTGAGCTTATTTAATGATCATTATATTAATTTATCAATTTATATCAAAGTTCAAGATATCATATTAGTTTATTAATTTATTTTTTTAAAAAATAGCCAACAATGATTTTACATATCAATAAAATGAGAATGACACGAGAACACCACCTATCTTTTTTTTTTTTTTATTGTAAATATATATATATATGGTAGTTAATATTTGCAAGTAATGATCAAATAACTTCAGAAATCGACATGTACCACCAGCTACTAATACTGGCTGGCTCAGAGACAGAAATTAATAATAATAATAATAATAATAATAACAAAAAAAAAAAAACAATTTGCATTAAGCTAATTCATTTTGCCTATATATAGAAAGTATAAACCAGGTGCCACATAGCAGAACTAACAAAGAAGAGAGACGTATATGTATACATATATATTAGCAGAAACAAATTAGAGATCAGAAGAGTAGTTAGGAAACAAAGAAAATGGCAGAGAGAGAGGAACCATCAGCAGAAGAAAGTAGTAGTACTTCATCAGCAAACATGAAAGAGCGAAAGACGTCATGGGCAAAGCTCCGCCGTGTGGACTCCCTCAATCTGGAGGCTGCAAGAGTTTCCACGACGCAGAGCCACTCTTTAGGGGTTCGTTTGTTTGTTATATATATATATATATATATATATATGTATATATGTATGATTGTATATTTAGTTTGATCTTGTTATGCATATGTACCTATATATAAGTGCAATTAATCAATGTGGAAGATTATTTTAGTGGTTAATTTTTAAGGCGATATATATGAATTAGCAGGGGACTTGGAGGAGGACGTTGATCTTAGCATTTCAGAGCATAGGGATTGTGTACGGGGACATCGGAACCTCACCTCTGTATGTTTTCACCAGCACCTTCGCCGGAGGAAAGATCGGTAACCGCGACGACATACTCGGGGTTCTTTCCCTCATCATCTATACCATTGCCCTTCTCCCAATGTTGAAGTACGTCTTCATTGTGTTGTGGGCTAATGACAACGGCGATGGTAATAATCTTTTACTCACAAATAAAAAAGATTTAAAAAAAAAAAAAACTAAAAATGTTGTCATATATGTATATATGTACTAGCTTAATTATAATAAATTCATGATCAGGTGGAACGTTTGCACTGTATTCGTTGATATGCCGGTACGCGAAGGTGAGCTTGATCCCGAATTACCAGCCAGAGGACAGGGAACTATCTAACTACCGACTCGAAACTCCATCGAACCAGTTGAGAAGGGCTCAAATGATCAAGGAGAAGCTTGAGAAGAGCAAAATTGCCCGGGTCGTGCTTTTCGTCGCCACCATCATGGGAACTTCCATGGTCATTGGCGACGGAGTTCTCACTCCCTCCATTTCAGTGCTTTCTGCAGTCAGCGGCATCAAATCGCTCGGCCAAGGTACGTACTATTACCTACTTAATTAGTACTATTATTAGTAGGTGTAGAATTACCATTAAACTAATAACATTTGTTTTTTTTTTTTTTTTCAATTGTTCAATACTTCGTCTATGCTTGTATACCGGTTGATTTCATACCAACAAATATTTACGACATTATATTGATAGCCTATATGTATATGATGCAGATGTGGTTGTGGGGATCTCGGTGGCAATCTTGGTACTTCTCTTTTCCATTCAGCAATTTGGTACGGACAAAATAGGATCCTCTTTTGCTCCGATAATCCTCCTGTGGTTTTTGTTCCTCACCGGCATCGGTCTTTACAACATATTCAAGCATGACATCGGTGTCTTACGCGCTTTCAACCCACTTTACATCGTCGATTTCTTCAAGAGAAATGGACGACATGGATGGATTTCACTTGGTGGCGTTGTTCTTTGCATAACAGGCATGATCAAGAGTTCTACTCATTGACTTTACAGAGAATTTAGCATCCGTTGATATAAAATTTTTATGTTGAAGTTTATTGACTTTTTAAAAACTAATTATAATTTTTATTGATTTTTCAGGGGAAAAAAAAAACAAAAACTAATATGAAAAACTTAGATTCACACCTGTAATCTAAACGCACCATTAATCAATATTGTTATTTTTTGTTTCAGTCATATCATCCCCACTTGTTCTATATATTATCTTATTTGCGACGTGAACGGCTTGCAGGGACGGAAGCCATGTTCGCTGACCTAGGTCACTTCAACATCCCAGCTATTCAAGTAAGTAGAAGCAATATTTAGTAAGAATTAATTAGTGGCTAATAATTGATTTATTTATTATTTATTATTTATTTGACTAATTGCCGCAATTAAATTAATAATAGCTTTTGCGTGCAGCTGAGTTTTTCTTGCATCGTATTTCCTGCGCTACTAACTGCATATGCCGGGCAAGCAGCCTACCTCCGCAAGTTCCCTGACGACGTAGCTGATACTTTCTACAAATCTATACCAGGTTATAAATTGTTTAATTTTCTGCTAGTGCTAGGTGAACGAACAATTCGTAGTTCTAAAATCTGAATTTAGGCATTTCATAATGGTTTTCGAAAACGATCATAAAACCGGTAATGAATGTATACTCGATAGTTTTAATAAAATTTTGAGTAGTAAGTTTAATTGCGATGATTTAAGAAAAGGCAGTGCCAACTAATTAGTTGGGATTTTTTTCCCCTAATATTTAGTTATCTCCTCTCAATTATTTACTTAAGAATTATTTTGCCATGCATAGTTTTTCAATGTATGGGCATAAACAAAATAATTAAAAATAAAAATAAAAAACCCTTCATGCTAGGTGTCGTCTTTTGATTGAAAACGTCGCCTATATATCTTTCTGTCACCTAAAGTGTTTGTTTTTTGTAGTAGTATTATTAGGCTCAGAGCTTGTTTAGTAAGAGGGAAAAAGTGGAAGGAGGGAGAGAGGTAAGGGGATTAGTAGAAGATTTTAGGATGTATGATTGAATAAAGGATTTTAAATCTTTCAAAAAAAACTCAATATTAATCTCTTTAAATATAGAGAGATTAGAGTAGAGAATCTATTTCAACAAGGAAAAAAAAAAAAAAAAAAAAAAAGAGAAAAAGAGAAAAAAAGATCGACCAATTCGTTGTCAATTTCTCGCATCTAACAAGTTATATCTTTCTAATCCTTCTAATTTTCTCTCTCGAATTATTAAACATAACATTGATTAACTAATATTATATTGTCATATGGTATAGTTTACATCCAAATTTTTAGGTTGTAGTTATTTGATTTTTAAAAAACTAGTTAAAGTTTTTATTAACTTAAAAAAAAAAAAGAAGATAAAAATCATGAGTGGTAAAAATTAAGGCTAAGACCGTGCTTCATTATTATTATATATGTATATATATATGTGCAGACCCGCTATATTGGCCGACATTCATAGTGGCAGTAGCAGCGTCTATAATCGCGAGCCAGGCTATGATTTCGGGGGCGTTCTCCATAATTTGTCAGTCACTAAGTTTAGGTTGTTTTCCGAGAGTCAAAGTGGTTCATACCTCGGCTAAGTACGAGGGTCAGGTCTACATACCCGAGATTAACTACTTGCTCATGATTGCTTGCGTTATTGTCACTGCTTCCTTCAAGACCACCGAAAAGATCGGCAACGCTTATGGTAATTTAATCATTTTATTAGAAATTATTATTATTATGCGAGTCAAATGTTAGTTTACATCTCTATGAGTAGTTCAATGATTCTAATTTTTATTAGAAATTAGATCAAATGAAAGTTTTTTGACACATTTTTTTTGAAAATGACTTTTTTTTTTTTTTTTTGGTTTTAATAAATGAAATAGATGATGGCTATTAAAATGATGGACAAATTACGTTTTTCTCTCAAACTTCTAGTTTTGTCATAAAATGCCCATGAACTTCAATTTGTAACTCTTTCTTCTTAAATTTTGGAAAAGTCTGCAAATTTTCTCTCTCAATTAAATTTTTGACGGAAAAAAATGCATCTAACACTTCTTTTAAGCATCAATTGGGGGTATTAAGTATATAATCATCAAATGATAGACATTGATAGCACTATTGGTACCTATTACACTTATTCAATGTGAAATTACGAAGTTATCTATAAGATATCGATGTGGGATAAAAATGACAATCAGCCATAAATACTTACTCATTTAATATCTGCAACTTATGCTTCAAACAAGTGGTATGTGTATTTTTCATCAAAAAATTAATTGAGAGGGAAAATTTACAAACTTTTCTAAAGTTCAAAAAAAAAATATTACAAATCAAAATTCAAAGGCATTTTATGACAATAGCTAAAGTTCGGGGAGGAAAACATAATTTATCCTAAAATGATTGATAAGGTGGTCAATCAGCAATTAAATAGCAACTGATTGACCATTAAATTGCCAGTCACTAATTTATCATTTTAACCATTAATACGAAAACAACCATTTTACTGATTTAACAAAACTTAAAACACTATTGAAAAAAAAAAAAACATAAAAAAAGTCATTTTTTCATATATCTCTAATTTTATTTAAAGTGTTGATTGATTAATGGCGTTATGTTTTTTCCTTGTAATTATAATAATATGA
>CM046377.1:41489352-41664352 GCA_025413485.1 Ficus microcarpa | reverse complement strand
TCATTCATTTTTAGACGGATTCCGTTAGTTAGGGTTTTAAACCAAATTACTAATGGATTCTGTTAAAAAATTAAGAGAAAAAGCTATTATGGTAATATTTTAATACTTTAGGAGCATTTTAATTACAAAAAAAAAAAAAAAAATCAGGAATCAAAATTGCATAAATTTAAAAGTACAGGGATTGCCCCTTTCCCCAATGTCATTCTTCTCCCGACATCACCAGCTGCCATTCAGCCTGATCACAGCCTAGCTTTCTCCACTATCCAACACGTTCCACAGGAAAAAGTCGGCCCCAAATTTTTAAATTCATATGACGATGAATGTAATTGATGCATATTTATACATATTCCTATAATTTGGAATTGATACATATTTATTTATATTCCTATAAACTGGAAATGTGTTATGACGCGATGATGAGTTTAGGTGATGCATTTATAAAAGAAAATCGAATGTGTAAATGTAGTATCAGGGGCAAACGTCTGAATATGACATTTTAAAATTAGAGGGACTAAACCCCAATTTCAAAATCTACTCATTGTTTTAAATAAAGAAGAAGATAATTATTTGAAATGGTACTTAAAAAATTACGAACTTTTATTTAAAGTTCTTTGATCAATACACCATAACGAATTTCACTCAAATTTATTACTAGCTATTAGAGGGAAATGCAAAACGAGAACTCATCTTGTACAAAGGTTGTCCCAGCCTGGTTAAAGGAGATCCACGGACGGCCCAATGTTTTATTTGTAAAATAACTAAAAGGAAGAAAGGAGTGAGTAGCATTTGTACGAAAATAATAGAAGTAAATAAAAGTTCTTAAAAATATTTAGAATAAATAGTATTAAATAACAAATTTATCAGTATTTACTTGTAAATTTACTGTTTACCAAGTAAATTCTTTAGTTACCAAGTAAGTTTAGTATCTATTGCTATTATTTTAAAACATTACATCAATTATTTTTGTTAAAAAAATATTACCACGATTTCACGTAACCTAGCACCTACTTAGATTGTAGGCCACAACAGATCTTGGCCCAAACCCTTAGTGATGTAGAGCTTGGACGGATTAGAAAACTGCTCATTTGATCCGATCCAAATTTACAGCTCTATGAACCGACAGTAAGTATGAAGAAGACATGGTAATTTGATTTGAGGACCACAGACTAACCCTAGATTGACTCCCATGACTGGCAAAAGTAAACAACCAGTTACAAACTTTAAATTGCATATATTTTGAAATCGGTTATAATTATTCAGTTATATTTGGTGACATTTGGATTACTTTCACAATTAAAAGGCAACTGGGGAGGAGGATAATCACAACTGCGTATATATGCAACAATTGTTCTTGAGACATACAAAGATAGGGCTCTTAAATTCAAACAAATGACGAGTTCATCTTATCAGCTTTCAACTGTATAATTGCTCAGAAGGAGGTCGAAATTATTGTTTTTTCAGGTACTTGAGCGAAATTAATAAAACTAGATATTTGAAAACAAAAAACAAAAACAAAAACAAAAACAAAAAAAGTGGACAACATGTCAGTTAAGAAAACGTCATCCTACAAGCTTAAAGCTCATATATAGTAGGAAGGGTTTTCTCCTAAAAGTTTTGTTTCTGTCATTTTTGCCACAAAGATAAAAAGAAACAGGGTAGGGGACTCGCCAAACTCTGAAAGAAGGATGACAAAGACACAAACTTCTTATCGCCTTTTTTGTTCCGTCATATCTTTCTTTCTTTCTTTTTTCTTTTTTTTTTTTTTTTTTTAATTTTTCTGTACAGCCAAAAATATTGTGAGCCCGTGCAATAGTTTAATGACGGGGCTTATGTGGTTAAGGTTCCATTGGCTGCCAGGACTGCTCCTTATCCATCACATACTATGGAAATATTATTTAACTTTTAAAAACTAATTAGAAATCTTTTTAGACTTTCCATGGGAGAGAAAAAAAATGTTGAAATATTTTAGTATGAAATTCTGAACCAGACACCCCCTAAACGTTGGACTGGTAGCTACTGACTGATATCATTCCTGAAAACGAATAATTAGATTTTGTTTCCATAATTTCGAAGAATTGCACTGCTTAGTTGATTTTAATGAAACTTGTGCTTTAATATTTGTTTGTGTGTGTATATACCTATAATTTGATGCTTTGTTTGTCTTTAAAATTCTTAAAGTTTTCGTTTCAGTTTTTTTTTTTTCCTTGACAAGTCAATAAAAATTATAATTAATTTTTTTAAAAATTAACTAATTTCAACTTAAAAATTTTGTTATAAACATATACACTAAACATAAACTAACTAATTCGACTAATATGAATAAAAGAATTGTAAAATAAACTAATTATCCAATTATAATACAAACACATATAAACACATATTACTATAATTAAATTAATCAGATTTGTAACAGGTTGTAATTAGGATATTCCGGCTACTCGGGTTAGAATCTTTTGAGATGTTTCGTCGTAATCTTAAAATTAAAAAAAAAAAAATTTCAAGTTTCGTCATAATCTCGATAACAAAAATGGTTGAAATTAAAGGAACCTTAACGTTAATTACTAACACATATTAATGAAATATAAATTTTGTTCCAGTTTAAGCCCCAAAATAAAAGTTGATGGGGGGAATTTTTCACTTTCCTTCTCTTTCTCTCTCTGAATGCGAAAAAAAGATGCAGTGTTTTCCTGAAGCTTTGACACCGTCTTCGGGCACGTCACCAGGCTTCTGACCTTGAAGTTTAGTCCCCAGACTCGTCTCGACTTTAGCTTTCTTGTGATGGTGGCTATGTGTGGAGTGGTACATCCGTTGGGGCGGATCTAACCTGTGTTGGAGATAGGCTGTCCTTCTAGGGTGGCTCCACTTAGATCTGACTTCAGTTTTACAATTAATGGCTTGTAACTGGTGGATCTTTCTTTTGCTTTTTTGTAATAAGGACGTTGATATTTCTACTCATTTGGTGTGTTTTTTTTTTTTTTAATTTACTCTGGTGTTTTTACTTCGGTAATAGTGGAAATGATATCCTCCGCTTATGTCTCCCATTCGCTTGCTATTGGATGACGTGGTCTGAGTATCTCCATTATGTAGGGATTGGTTTCGATTGATTGAGCTAGTCCATCAACTATTTTGGTGTTGTTTAACGAGCAATGATCAAGCTCGAGGATTATATGCTGAGTGGGTCTTCCCTCGTTTGAGTCTCAGTACTTGTATTCATCTATGTACCATTTTGGTTTTTATTGGTGAATCCAGTCTTTAATTTGGGGTCGAATTTCTTTGTATTTGGGGCCATTTATATCTTATATATTTTGTTTATTTTGGGAAATGAAATTTCCCTTTTCAAAAAAAAATAAAATTTTGATATACATTTCGTCATGTGTAGTTTTGTTTTGGTATGTACTAGTAGAGAAAGAATTGACTTTTTGTATTTAATTGTAATTATTTTTAGTCTAAGAAATTTCTTGATTTTAGATGATCTATTAGTTCTAGACAACTTACTTGATTTTGTATTTATAATTTGTATTTACGTCGGAGTTCATTCATGATGCTTGTTATTAGTGAATGATGTTACACTTTTTTTTTCCATCCTTCAACACGCTTGCTCGCTTTTACTCTTTTTTTTTTTTTTTATAACTTTTTATAACTTTTTTTTTGTCTTAAATTCTCTGTTTCTTAAATATTTTTAATCCACAAATATTTGTTTCCACCAATATATCATTTAAATAATTTTCTCTAATATTTTCCTACTTAGTTACTATCTTAATATATATAATCCATTAAATCATTTATTTTCTCAAACAAAACTTTAAAAATTACTATTTAATTAACCGCCGAGTAGTTTTTCTCAAATATGTCCAACAGTTATTTTCTAAATCTAATATAGTTTTTTTGTTTAAGTGCTTTCTATCAAACCACGATATTCAGAGCGAAAAAAAAATAATAATAATAAATTAAAACACAGTATCATTATTATATATATATATATATATATATATATATAACACGCAAATCTATTTTATTTCAACCTTTGGAACTCAAGACATGCTTATTTTACTCGTTCGGCAAGAAATTTTCAAATTGGTCCAGAGGTTTTTTTATTTATTTTTTTATTTTTTTAAAGGACGAAGTTTTTATTCATTCATTTATTTATTTAATGAAATCATATATTATTGTATATATTAATTGACTATTTTAGTGTTTCTTTAAAAAGTCTTTGATTATTCAAGTCTTTGGCCGATGGGAGTCGAAGTACGCCACTCTAATAAGTCTATAATAACGACGAATAATTAGGAGCCTCCTCCTTTTTAATTTTCTTTTTTATTTTTTTTTAAATTTTGTATGTATTTCGTTGCATAATACTTCCTTAATGTAGTGTTGCACGGGGAGGTGAAAAAAATAAATAAATGAAAAAATTAAATAGTATATAGAATAGATAGTTGATTAAGATAAATAATATAATTATAATAAGTTTATATTTTTTTAATATTTAACATTAAAATATTAGAATATATATACTCAAGTTTATATTAAAATGTCAGAGTTATATATACAAACAAACACACGTATATATGTGTGTTTATAAATAAAGTTATCATAACTGGAACATTTTCAATTGAAATGTTATCAATCATGTTTAATTTTTTTCATCTTTTCTTTTGAACTGCTATGGTGAAAAACTTTATTAATTATTTAATATTTATAAATAAAATTGAAATATAAGTATGAATGTATAATATATTATTTACAAAAAATAATTGTACTTTGTTTCCTTTCATTTTCGGATGAGTTAGCTGAAGATGTTTAGATTTCTGTTGGAAGATGATGCTGCTGAGAGCTGAAATAATAATAAATATACTTATAGGATAGTTTGTAATTTATGAATATCTATGTTGAGTTAGGAAATTAAAAAATTTTGAAACAAATTATAAATAGTAATGTATCTTGATTCAACTTCTTCTTTTATGGTTTAGGTGAAACAGAGTTGTTTTTCTTTCCAGTTTTTTTGCTTTCTAGCTGTAGTGTTTCTAGGTCCAAAGAGGCTAGTGGTGGTGAGATGTCTTTAGGGAATTCAGTTGGTGGTGCATGCAATAATGTTGGTGATTCATCATCTTCAAAAGTTTTTACAATCGTTACGTCAACAAAAGCACCTTTTGGACGAAATTGAATCAAAAATTTTTTTAACATGCCTTTAAGTTGATCAAGGATAGGGGGAATGATGTTTGGATCATTGTTTTCATCTTGAATTGTCAGTATGGAATAGGATTTATTCACTAGTGATTGGACAATTTTTCCAAATATAACAATATTCATTCCGCTGGTGCTGTCCTTAATTTGAGCATTGATTTTGTACCTATTATAAATATTAAAAATTTATTTAATTTTTTACTGTTTGGGAATTAAAATTTTTTTTTTTATAATAAAGGTGAAGAATATTACTAGCTGACTGACATTGTCGTTAAATATGCATGGGTATCTCATTACCATGAAGTCCTTGATTGTTTGACTTGTCTGTAGCAGCGTGAACTGGCATTATAGAACCAAACTTGTCGTGCATCAAGTTCAGTGATGCTTGCTTTTATAGTAAATTTTATGTTCTGTTGTTTGAATAAAGAATGTTTAATAAATTTATTTTTGTAATTGGGGTGTAATAAATGAATACTTACCTGATTTTGATATAGATTTAAAGTTCGGAATTCCGTTATTGTAACTCTATTTGTAATCTTTTGTTCTTCTAATAATAGCAGTTTTTTGGTTGATGCAGCAATATAATCTATTCCCTGAATGGAATGACTAAACCTATAAATAAATAATATATTAAACAAAGTAAAATTTTTAAGAAAAATTGTAATATATAAATAATTATAATATTTTCATAATAATTATTTATAATACCTTTTTTTGATTTTTTTTGATTTTTTTTTTGATTCGGCGATATCTAGATCAAAATAATATGAGGTTTTAAAAGTACTTGCTATGTAAAGTCCACCTATATATTTATAATTATTAAAATTAATGATCGAAAATGTTTATTATTGTTAATGAAGATAAATTTTTATTATTTTTTACTGTGTATATAGTTACCAAGATATTATTTGGCTATCATGGTTGTGAAGGTGATCACAACTGGTTCGGACATTCTTTGAACTGTAATTTCATCAAACTTGTCTCTAATTTCTCCCCAAAGAGTTGTGTTGAGTGATTCTACTATGTGAAATGTAATAAATTTAAATTAATAATTGATTATCAATCTATTGAAAAAATATTTATAATAGCATATAATTTATAGTTACTTGATATCCTAAATTGTTAGATTACGCCTTTTGATCAGTCTGTCATCAAGACTAGATTCTTCGATACCTTTGACAAATATGAGATGATCAATGACATCTAACATAACATCATAAATGTAAAGTTATTATTTATTGATATTAATGTTATAAATTTATAATTTTTTAGTTAATAAATGTGGATATTATATATTATTTACCTGAAAGAAGGTAATTGATGTGAACTGTTGATGTTAATTGATCGTACTCTACAAAATTTAAATTTGTGTTGAGGTATTTCGGGAATAGCTTCTCTGACAACTATATCTCCCTAAGAAAATAACTATAACTAAAGGGCGAAAATGTCTATACATTGTAAAAGCAAAGGGGAAAATCGTTAGACCACTATTATCACTAGAAAAAGGAACCACAATCGAAGGGCAAAATTATCTTTATATCAAAAAAATAGAGGTAAAACCGTCTGTTAACTATGGAAATGAAGGGGAAAAAAAAAAACCAACAACAACAACAACTACAAGAGAGAGATAAAAATATCAGCTTAAAAAAAAAAAAAACAGTCATCAGGCTCTCCCTTTTAGTACTAGTAGTTATGTGTAAATAAGTCATGGACTGGAGTCATTTTCACTCTCTTTGCTGGACCTTTATGCAAGCATTTAAGGGGTGTTTAGCGATAAGTTTAATTTAAATTAAACTGTATTTTTTTTATTATGATTTTTATTTTTTTCTGAAAAATTTTTTTTTTTTTCTAAAAAATTTTTTATCTTTTTTAAAAAATTACTATTAAAACTTAAAAATCTTAAACTAAACTCGTTCGTCAATCACTCCTTTAACAGTGACCGCGGGACTGGTTCCCTGTAAACCGCACAATACAAAATAGAGAAAGTGAAATATAAAGCTATCTAACACAGTAGACACAAAATGACAATAATAACACGTACAATAATTGCCGACAAGTACACAAATGATTGTTTTTTCTCCCTCTCTCTCTCTTTCTTTTTTTTTTTTTTTTTAATTTTTGGTCTAGTGGTCTAGGATCTGTACGGTGTAATTTCCTCTGGGTCGCTCTTTTCATGGTACAATAATGGTCCACACTTATCCAACAAAAATATAATGGTCCATACTTATAATGACAAAACTAAAAATTAAACAACATACCATATTTCTAATTTCAAATTAAAATAAAAGAAAATTAAGCCAATCTAGCAGAATTCTTCATCTGACTTTGGATTCCTTAACCTTGAAATTATAGTGTTTTTTTTTTTTTTTTCAGATTCCTTATTAATAAATTTTCCTTAAATAATTGCCTCTTTTCTACAATTTCCCCTTTGTTGACGTCGCTCCAGATTAATTACTGTAAACTAAATTTGCTTCGTCATCTGATTCTTGCAGAACTGTTCCTCTCACCGATCGACTTCGTTAATCTTCGAAGCTGATGGTGACTGAAAATCATAGTGTTCTAAAAGTCATCAAATAGTACTGTCATGACTGTAAAAACGTTATCATATACTAAAAGAGTCGTAGATTTTCACTGTTCAGTGGATAGTTTTTTTTTTTTTGTTGCTCTCTCATTTTTTTTATTTTTTATTTTTGCTGCTTTGCTATGTTGTTGTTTTTTTTTTTTTTTAACTTTTACTACTTTATTTTACTGTTCAGTGAATACTGTTTTTTTAACTTTTGTTGTTGTTTTGTTACAGTAAAAGGATGTAATATTTCACTGTTTAATAAATAGTAATTTTTATTTTTATTTTTTAAATTTTTGTTGCTTTTGTTGTACAGTTTTTTTTCTACAGTAATACACAGTAACCTCTTTTTTTACATTAAACTGTCGATTTTGCCTTATCCTATGTGCTGATTTTGACTTATCTACAGTGGAATGACGATTTTATCCTCACATATTTTACTGTTTTGTCTATAGTGCAGAGACTTTTTTACCCCTCTGATTTAGTTGGTTTTCCTTCATCTACAGTTAGTTGACATTTTTACCCCTATTATGCAGAAATTGCCGGCTGCCCACACAGTATAATTACCGTTTTACGTCTTTTTTTTAGTTCCTTTTTTTTCCTACAGTGTGTTGCCGGTTTTACCCCTATGTAGAGTTTTTTTTTTCTTAATATTATTTTTACCTTTTTTTTACGTTAAATTTTAGACATTAGATTTTGATCTATTATTGTATTTTGTTTTTGCTCACTTTACCTTTTTTTTTTAAACGATTTTTTACTTTGAAATTTTTTATCTTTATTTCGAATTTTTTTTATGAGTCTTTTTTGTTTCTTTTGTTCTATTTTTTAAAGACCATTTTTTAAGGATTATGCATTCAATTTTTTTTCTTTTTTGTTTGTTTTGTTTTATATTTTAAAAATAATTTTTTTAAGTTTTTGCATGTATATAACCTGATTAATTTTTTTTTGAAAAACAGTGTAAAAAAAATGAGAAAATAAGATATATATTTTATTTTGTTATAATGTTTTTGTTAGGGTTAGTTTTTTCTGGTTGTTTTGAGTTTAAAGATTTTTGTTCTTTTTTTTGTTTTCTGTTTTATTTTTGTTTTAATTTTTTTTTCTTTAAATGAGTATAACTACAGAAATTTTTTTTTCTTTTTTGCTTTTGTTTTCGTTTTTATTATTGTTAGTATTATTATCATTTTGATTTTACATTTTCATTATTGGGAGAGATTTTGAAAAAAATTATACTTATTATAATTATAATATTTATATTAACCAACTGTTTTTATCCTATAATAATCAATTTTATTTATTTATTTCTTTCTTTCTTTCTCGTATAACGTATGGGTATTAAACTCGTGCTGTATTAAATGCTCATGTATTAATGTCTATGGTACAACACTTCCCAACCACAATCACTGGTGACGGTGGTGTGGTGATATGATGGCGAAGTAAATCCTATTTAGAACAGTGATCGCTTTAACTGCATGTCCAATTGTTAGAGGCGTGCATCATCCAGTTTTCACGCTTTGCATGGATTTGACTGTGGAATCTTCATAAAAGACCTTGACTTATTAGTTAATGAATACCTAAGGATACGATCATTTATTATCTTATCCGCAATTCTAGTTTTGTACTTTTATATTGATTGGAAAAGTGAAAACACCACGTTAATATACCTTTATAAGGTGTTTGGTATGTTAGTTTGAGTTGAAATATTTTAGTTGTAATAGTAAATTTTTTTGAATTTTCAGAAAAGATAAAAAACTTTTTGGAAAAAAGATAAAAACTTTTTAGAAAAAAGACAAAAAAAAGTTTAAAATGAGTTTGAGTTGAGTTGGTAGCCATCCTCCCCCTTAATCAAAAAAAAAAAAAAAAAAAAAAAAGAACTTCCTAAGTGCATGGAACCTCTAACTCTCTCATTTTTTTCAACATGAAATAAGAAACCAATAAAATTACTGAATACCCATGTGAAAAATGGAAAATAAAAAAAAAAAAAAAAAATCAGCTAGAAGCATGGAGTTAAGGAAGCCATGAAAAAATAAATAAAATTCGAGAAATTGGGCAAACAACCTTCAACACGTATGCTTATAATTTTTGTTACAACACAGTGAAAAACTTATTTCCTCATCATTACAAAGATATTTTGTCTGCTGAGGGAAGGCATTTGATTCATAACCTCGACAGGCAAAAGCTCTTCCATATATAACTCACAAGCTAAAAAGCTTTTCATACTCCTAAACTCAACCTTGAAAAAATCCGACCCATCCCACCTCGAATATTGTCTACCAATCCATGCGTTTGTTCACTCCTAATTAATATGGCTTCCTCCATATGTGCACAGGTTGAGTACATTTCTGACGAGGCAAAGCGGTAGTTTGACAAAATCCCTACAATTATGTGATTTAAACATTTTTGTATTTTTTTAAAACATTTTCGTAGCATGACGTAATTAGAAAATGACGTATCATCAAATAAAATGCAATCACACTTGCCAACAAAAAAAAAAAAAAATGTAACATGTGTATATTGAGGGGAAAAAAAGGGGGACCATTTAAAAAGAAAGAGAATAGACGAACAAGCAAAAATGTGTGACTGCTGGGTCGGGTTGGGTCGGCCTCCCATAAAAACGAAGGCCAATCTAGCTATGAATTTAATAAAGTATAATATATTAAGAGTCCGATTTTCAAAAGAATGATTTAGTTTGTGCCTTCTAACCTCATATTCTCCTTGTCCATCGTCTAGTTAGATTGCCTTTTGTTTTCATGTTTTAGATATTCTCATGTTATAGGAAAAGACAATGATATGGTGTCAGCTTAATTATGATCTCCTAGTTACCTTTATGCTTGTGATTCTCCCACATCATTTTATATGAAAAAAAAAAAAAAAAAAAAAGTTACGTGCAAATTTTCAAACAAAACTTTTGGCAATCACAGATCCACGTATAATACATTTTCTACGTAACTTAACAAGATCTAAAATATTAGTTACCTTTTCTATGAAATTGGGTTATTCTTCGAGAAATGAAAGAAAATTAGGGAAGAAAGATCTGCTTTATCAACTCAATGTTTTTTTTTAAGCTTTTTTTTGTCTCAAATTCTCTATTTCTTAAATATTTTTAATTAATCAATTTTTTTTTCAGTAATTTATCGTCTAAATAATTTTTCATCTCAATCATTATTTTCTCATAACAAATACTATTTTAACTGCTGAATTTTTTTTCTCAAATATGTCCAATGTTTTTTTTTTTCCTAAATCTTTTTTTTTTTTTTTTGTTTAAGTGCCATTCTATCGAGCCACGATATTCAGAGAAAAAAAAATCAAAACACAATATTACTTTTATTTCAACCTTTGACCTCAACACATGATTATTCTACTTGTTTGTTTGGTCTATCTCTTTTTTCATTTACTTGTTTTAGAGATCTTGAATTTTAAAACTATTATTTTTCTACATTGTACCCGGCTGAAAGAATTTTTGAAACTCGTCCAAAGTTTTTCCAATATTATTTTCAATTTAATATTATATTATTATACCAATGCAAAATTTTAACTACTATTTGGAATAACAACTCCAATGGAATTTTGACTACTCAACTCCAAAACTTTCAAATCTACATCTCACTTTCTTTGTTTTACATTTAAAAAAAAAAAAAAAAACCTAAACTTTAAAAAGTTCATATCTTTCTTATCTTAAGTTAAAAAAAAACTTTTTTTTTTTTTTTTGGTTTCAAATAGCACAAAATAACAAGACAAACAAAAAAGATTCATATATATGTGTTAAATGAAGTCGGACCAATCATCGTAATTTCACTCTCTTTGCAAAGACCTTTTTGTGACATTTAACGGTGGTTGTGTTGGTTCTCTATTAATGAATACACAAAAGACCAAATAGACAAGTGAAGTACGTAGCTATATTATTTGCTCATAATGCAATAGACACAAAATGACAAAATACACGAGTACGTACAATATTTGCCAACAATAATACAAATGACTTTTTTTTGGGTCTAGAAACGCTATAAAATATGTAGAAAGTAATTTATTATGAGTCGGTCCTTTCATGCCATAATTGATAATGGTCCAGACATATAAAGAATTAGTCAAACAGAAGCGATCGACAACAGTAACTCCACCATAGATGCATGGCTCAGGGATAAAATGGTCAATTACCAAAACAGTCGCGTTTGTAAAATAAAACTAAAAAAAAAAAGATCGGAGGGACCCACTTAAAAATTTTGAAGAAATGATCTCCATTTAATATATAGAACGGGTCAAGTTTTGAAGTGTGGCCTCTATCACACTCACAAAATTTGATTTTTTTTTTTTTTTTCCTTTGGTTCCGTTATCCATAAACTTATCACTAGAATGTATTTTAACACACTGAATTTTTACTTTAAGCTAGTTTTATTACTTAGTTTTCCGTGAAAGTTGGATCCTAATATTCTCTATTTGTGATTTGTTTTCTCTTTTCAATAAAATTGAGCAGAGACTTAAGTACTTACTTCTCTTTTTTTCTTTTATTTAAAAAATGAGGTAGAGTGGCATAACCCTTGATCACTTGATAGCTATATATTAGTGTGAACATATTGAAGAATATCCTCTGTTTAATGAAATCAGTTTTCAATTATATATATATATATATATATATATCTTATCTCTTACCTATAGTTCAAATAGTGAATAGCTCTTTTAGTCTTACATTCAATAACTATCACGTAACAGCCACCTAAATGCCACGTGAATGCTTATATGGTGACATAGTCAACATCACGTGTTTTTTTTTTTTTTCTATTCTATACGCGTAAAGCACATCCAATATAATTAGTCTTTTAAAGGAAAATGAACAAATTTTCAGTCCCTTGTAAATATATGGGCATGTCTATGGTGGGGGACATATGTTTTTCGCCATTAATAGGGTACAAGTTGTCAGCCACTCAATTAAATTTGAACGGCTGAAAATAATGACGCGGATTTGTTTGAAACGATTTCCTTCCACTTTCTATTGCCCCGCTAATGGGGTTCTTTGATTTCATTCTTGAGTTTCCTCTTTGCATTTTAGCCTATCCATTTCAGGGGGAAAAAAAAGTAAATATCTGGTGTTCTTATCCTACTTAAAATAAGGTGAAGTCCGATAACAATAATTAATTATTGAGATTGTTTTGAAACATTGATTTCAATTGAAAATTTTCAACTCAATTCTAAAACTTCAAATCTACATCTCATTTTTTGTTTCTTTATTTTCAATAACCTCAAATCTCAAAAGTCAAAAACTTTCTTAATTCAAGTCAAAATATGATTTTTTTTTAATCGCGCTGAATAACGAGATATACAAAACAAGATACATATTACATATTTATTTTCATATTGCATATTATCAATCCACACTTTAACCAAACACACATTTTAATTCCAACCTATAAAATTCTAACTCCAACTTATAAAATTTCAACTCCTAAAATTGTTCCAAACAGGCCTTAATCTGCCTCCGGTGATATAACTTTTTTAAGAAGTTGAAATATAAAATATAAAATTGATATGATCCTTTTTCTATTTCTTTTTTTATGTTATCCCTTTGTTGATTTTTTTTTCTTAATTTATAATCATGTCATTAAATTACTTATGATTTTAATTTCTCTAAATATCTCCAACTTGCAATTAGTAATGATAAGAAGAAGCAATAGTATTTGGAACGAAGCAAATATTTTATTAGGTTAACTTTTACCAGAAGAAACTGGCCAGACTTTATAGTTACGTAGTACTTCCCAATCGAAATCGCAAAAAGGACTGACATGACTTTTGAGACAAAATTTTCAAAAAATAATATAAAACAAAAGAAGAAGAAAAACATATAAAGTTGAAAAAGCAAACCACTCTGTGCGCCACAACGTTTATAATCCCATGGAAACAAGTGATCCGATGGTCAAAGCTGATTAAAATAAGAGAGACTAATTAGAATCAGCATATAATTTCAACGTTGATCAAGCATTCAATATATGCACACAATTTGTGGAGATCTATTTATTTTTCTTTCTCCAAATATACATTTTTCTAAAACATAGAATTTGTTCATCTTAATAAGAAGACAACCAATCCGACCAAAATAGCTTAAAATAGCTTACCATGTAAAAAAGTTTAAGCAACTAATATGACACATATTAGCTTCCGAATTAAGATAAGAAACGACACACATATATATGTAATAACACACTAAACTTACAATAAAAATATGGAAAATTCTTTTGTAGTTTAGATGACTATCAAGGTATATGACAAGATTTTAACCAAGATCTTTAATTAACATGTTCCTTCACGTTCAAAACCACCACCTTAATCACTAACCTGCAACATCTTCATATATCTTTACGATCTTGATAAGAAATAATATGTGGAGAATATTTAGATTTAGACTTCTTCCGCTTTGTTGAAAATTTTTTGGATATGTAAACTCATTAATTGTCACTAAACTCATTAATTGTCAAGAAACATGTTTTACTAGTGTTGTCAGGGATTTTCCTTTCAAATCTATCACATCAACCTTCGAAGTAAAAAAAAAATATGGAGCACTAAACTCTTGAAACTCTTAAAATTAAAAGAATAACACTAACAAGATAACTTTGGAAAGTCTCATGGAGAGTCTGGTCAAAAATAGCTTTTGAAACTAAATATCTGATTACTTAGTTGTTTCTTCTTGCTTTTGGGTTTTTTTTTCCCTTCCTCTCCTAAGTTTGCTTTTGTTCTTGTTTCTGTTTTAGGTTAGTAGGACCCTCTTAATTGTTTTTAATATAATTTTGTTTATGAAAATAGAAAGTGAGAGTAGTACAAATACATGATCACACGTTGAGCTGTCGCTGAAAAACGTTGGGACTGGTAGTTGGCTGACTAAAATAAAATAAAATAAAAGAAGAAGAAGAATCTTGGAGAACACAAATATCACCGATATAAAGCCACCTCATTTATTTTTTATTTTTTATTTACTTACATTTTGTATGGATATCAGATTTGCACGTCACCACATGCATGAGTAACGGTGGCGTTTCTCTCTCGCTATATAAGATCTTGGTTGGTCTGCGAGGGTTTTCATGAAAGCACGTTAGTTTGTGTGCGTTTGTGTTTGAGTGCACTAGGCAGTCTAGGTATAATAATTTAGTTTTGGTAATAATAAAAGCATGCACAGCATAAACTGCGTTGCTGTTACACGTCTGGGTGGCCGTTCTTCTGCGACTCGGGGGGTGAGAAAAGGAGCATGGGCCAATCAGGAAGATATTCTACTCAAGAAGTGCATTGACAAGTACGGTGAAGGAAAATGGCATCTTGTTCCTTCAAGAGCTGGTAACTTAATAATTTTCGCTCTTAGTTTTCGAATACCAGAGTTTTTCCTAACTATTTCTCTTAATACATCTCTCCCAGTTCCAACAGGGTTCGTAACTGGATAAACATGATATAAGCATGTTATATATATATATATATATACATATGATGTTTAAATGTTTATTTGTTGCAATTTGCAGGACTTAATAGATGCAGGAAAAGCTGCAGGCTGAGGTGGATGAACTATCTGAAGCCGGATATCAAAAGAGGGGAATTCACAGCTGATGAAGTTGATCTCATTCTTAGACTCCACAAGCTTTTAGGCAACAGGCAAGTGCGTTGAATGTACTTTAATCCCACACATATTAATATATATATATATGTGTGTGTATATATGGTGCCTTGAGTACCACGTACATTTCCATTGCATCATATGTGACACTTATTCGAGTCGAAAAAATACATATAACATAATATATGTGCATATTTAGAAAAAAAAAATTTATTGTAGTGTCAAATTGATTGTATTATGTGCCGTATTATACACACACACACGCTTATAAACATATGCGCTAGTGCATATCAATAACACGGAAAGGAAGGTTAGAGGAGGGTTTAAAGGTTGTTGGTTGGAATTTACATGATCGTAATTTTCGTTTGTTATTTATACAACTATGTGAAATATAACACATATGAAATATAGAAGACAAATGAAAAGTGAATTGTTAAAGTGTTCAACCATTTCAAATGCAGCAGGATATATAACATTTAATTCTAATATTTAGCTTTTTTTCTAATTATTTCATTATATCAATAAAGAAACAATTCTTTTGTAGTAATAATAATAAAGTACTGGCGATGTGAAGTAATATGACAAAAAAAAAATGTTGTAACGTCAATTCTAATATTAATTTTTGAGTATTAATTTATATTTTTATGAGTCGTTATCTTTTTATTAGTATATAATTAAATGATATGACATTCATTTAAATACATGTCAGCAAAACAATAACAATGCATATGATATATATCGTAGTCGTAGTGAGAAATTGAAGATAGAGTTGATTTTTTTTTTTTTTTTTAAGTTTCCTTTGAAAGCTCATTATTTGTACATAAATACAACGATGATGTAGACCTTTTTGCTTTCTTTCTTTTGTTGGAATAAATTTGTGGAACTTGAGTTGCAGTTGATAATGTGAGATGTAAAAGTTTATCCGAAAGGAAAAGGACTGCCGGGGCTCTTCACCCTTCGCCGAATGATAGTCAGTATTAATTATGAGTCACATTATCTGTCTGTGTTAAATAACTACGCCACGTACCTCAAAAGAAAAAAAAAAAAAATCAGTACACATGCCTTTCATTAAACAAATAAAATTCCATACAGTAAAATAAAACGAAAAATAACCTACTAGGTTTTATTTTTAAATCATCAAATTTTTTAAAAAAAAATTTAATTTATTTAGTCTTTTTTTATTATTTATTTATTTTTTTAATTTTACACGATCGTAATATTCAGAAACCGTTATTATTGATAGGAATACTCTATCACACAAAAAGGTGTGCTAAATTATTACTATGCCCCTTGTTTACAAATTAAAGTAACAAGACTTTTCAATTCTCTGAAAGTTTAGGAAATTTTCAATGTTAAAATATATTTTTTAACTATCCCCCTTGTTCTATTTCCTTACATTTATTATTTTATTTATTTATTTAATTATTTACAGGTGGGCATTGATAGCGGGTAGGATACCTGGAAGAACATCCAATGATGTGAAGAACTATTGGAACACTCACGTACGCAAGAAGATGGCCGTCTCTCATGAAAACAAGATCACTAAAAACAATCTTATCAAAGACAACAACAACAATAATAATAATAATAATAATAATAATAATAATAAGACTGCTAAATCCTACGTTAATAATATTATAGTAAAACCTCGTCCTCGCATCTTCAAAAAACAACCATCTTTGATAGACAAGAATGACACCATCCGACCAACTTATACAGACAACCACCACGTAGAAGCCGCTGGAGTAGTGCCGACAAATCCAGAGGAACAGATCACATCAAATGAGTGGTGGTGGCAGAGCTTATTATTATTAGATGACAGCATGATCAGTACTAATCCATCCGACGACGGACTATTCCTAAACTCCATAGCCAGTTGTACTACTACTGGTAATTTAGATATTCATGCAGAGCCTAGCAATAATAATAATAATAATAATGATGATAATAATACTATTGCAAACTTTTTGTCTCAAGAATTAGCTGATGATCAATCTGCAGCAGCCTTAATGGGAACCGATTCTGCAGATTTCGTTGAAGATCATCATACAGTTAATAATAATGGCCACCAAAGTTGCTGGACAGACTTCCTCATGGACATCGACCTTTGGAATCTAGACCATGGAAATTAATAATTAATATTAGCTACGTAGAAGTAATACTTGTTGTAATTTCCTTCGTGCATAGTAATAATTATTATGAATTGTCCACCAGTACTTTTTAATTATTTCGTTGAAGTACTATAGGAAAAGTAGTTCCCCATTTTGTATCATAATAATCTTAAACTTGATATCATGTATTTAGGTGTGCAAGATATGTATGAATATTACAGAATATTTTAATTAGTATTTGTTAATGTGTTAATGTTCGAAATCTTAACATTGGGTTCCAAATGTCTTGTTTCGTTGGATCCCCTAAATTTAACCCTCTATGACAACTTGTCCCCAAATCTTGTAATTTCGACAGTTATTTACTCCATGGACTTTCCTAGTTGCGTTCCCAACAAAGAAGTTAAAAGGTGAACAAACGTAAGGAAAAAAACAAAGGCGGGGCAAAAAATTAAAAATTAAAAATTAAAAATTAAAATCGAATTGTCGCTTAACTAAGACTACTTGACTGTATAACTGAGGCCAGTGGCTTTCGACGCCAAATGGTTCATAAAGGAGAGTAGAGCAAGACAGTGTCTTATACCAATGGAAATGCACCAGCAATTACAAGCCTATCTTCCTTGGTGTAGATGACGGTTATGAGTTCAACACTTTCAAAGAGATCAGGGTGAACCGTATAAATAATCATTTTTTTTCCATCTATTGACCAACATGACACAAATTGTAATAAACTTTAGTTTAACTTTATGTCATATTAGTCTAATATTAAATTTTTATATCATATTGATATAATAGTATTTAAATTTGTGTCATTATGGTGTTTTCTCCAAAAAATGGACGAATTAGAGAACAAGCCAACAAACCTATTTTCCCTTTTGCAAATGTTACTAGGAGGGCGAGCCTTAGAATTTAAGGAGGCACCCGTGGATGAATATAAGGTACTTTAAAGACTTCAAAATAAGCTTTATTGTGATAATAGGTACATTTTCTTATTATAAAATGCGATTATATTATTTTACACCGTTCCTTTTAATTGATAGATTTTGATAAATATTCTTTTAGAGCACTCAATAACTGAAAATTAATGACAGGACCGTCACAATTAATTTTCAAGGAAGGAACCATATAATTGCGGCATAGCATGGACCAAATCAAAGGAGAAACATTGAATGTGGCTTTTTAATTTTACGATACATGTGGATTATAATTTTAAATAGAAGACTAAACAGGCTTGGAAAAAAAAAATTTTGAGTGTCTAACAGATAAATGAAGTTAGAGATGAGTAGGCGACTTTTGTTAATAGGTATATTCAATGAATTTGATAAAATTTAATAAGAAGTTTGTAAATATTAATTTTCTTATATGTATAGTGTGACATGTCGACGTATGATTGGTTGACACGCATGTAGAAAAACCGAATTCTTTTCTTCTTTTTCAAAACCAATTTCTATGACGGTTTCTGTGGAATGCAGTCGTGAAAAGAACACAATTTCATGACGGTTTCTTTCAATAACAGTTGGGGAAAGTCTTGCGGCAAACAAAATAGTCGTGACACTTCGCAATATCTTTTAATCACGGTTTACACATAATTACATTGAATCAAGACCAAGGAAAAAAAAAAAACAGAGAGAGAGATTAAAAATGAGAAGGAGCTAATGGTACTACCCGCGTGCAGCCCTCAGCACCACAAGTTTGTGCCTTGCTCAATAAAGCTATATTATCATTATCATATATAATATAAATATGTGTGTGTGTGTGTGATGACTTGCACTATATAAGTACATGCCAAAATGATAAGATTGAAAATCAGTGATGCTGACATTACTACAAAATAATTAATTTAACTGTTGTAACCGTCAGAAGTGACCACTCAACAAACAAGAAGTCCCTAATCCAAAAAATGGGAATCTCAAGTTGCATTTTGTCTGAATGACATCAGCACGAGAAAACGGGCCAAAATAGCTTAGGGGTCAGACACTCCAAATGTTAACAGAAAGTAGGTCATTTTAAAAATATTTAAAATAATTAGTAAATTTTTTTTTTAAATGATTTAGATCAACGATATATTTATGATAAATTATTTATTTACAAAAATTTTTAAGGTATTTTAATCATCAATATACTCTGTAAATAAATTATTAATAAGATATATGATATTTACCGCAAACAGTTTCATTTACAAGAATAATTTTTTTAAGATAATTTTATCGCAAATATGTTTTGTAAATGCATAACTTATCGTGAATATGTTATTTACCAACACGAAAAAAAACTTGTGCTATTTATTTTTATTATCAGAGGTTTTCGACCTATTTCCGTCACTCTTCCGAGACTGAGTGAGAAGTAGAGGTAAACTAGGGCCCATTTCAAATAATGATCATGTTAATTATTTGGGTTCATGGTCATGGTCTCTGCTGGGTTTGGAAATAAGACCATCTTGCCTTGGTTTGTCTTTGGCCCTGGCTCCTGAGATGACAGGGAGGGAGTGCAATGGTAATAATGTTTGGATGTTGCAACTTTTCAAGTAACACAGCCCCTGAGACGAGATTTGGGATGTCTACAAGACCGTTATTATAATTTCTTTTCTTCTGGGAAGAACTTTAATAGGTCGAGTAGATCACGTTATCTTACTTATATGGCACACATGTTCAATAAATAATTAACATTTACAAGATTTATCAATATAAATAATATTCACAAATCATTTAAATGCCAATTGTTTATTAAATGAGTGTATTACACACACACACACACACGATGGTTTGTTACATCCGGTCTATTGTACAGTTTCTCACTTCAAAAAAACATTCATGCCCATTCTTTCTTCTTTTAAAATCAAATTTAGAGTGGCACTCTTCTACTTCCAACTGAGGGTGCTCTCTCTCTCTCTCTCACAAATCAAAATCAAGTTTGCTACATACCGCATGACATAATGAGCTTAATGGTTCATTTTAAAAAGATCATTCATCCTAGACTGTATTCAAACAGAATACAATATGCATTTAAATATCTTCTTCTTGCATTGTATTCAAATGTAATGTTTTATGCAAGTGTAATGTGTTTATATTGTTGGAGAAATAAGGAATATGTAACGTGATTGATAAAAATAGATAGAAAGAAAGAGAGACTGGTATGACTGATAAAAAAATAGATAGAAAAAGAGAATAATAAACTGTAATATTGAGTTTACAGTTCAAATATATTTATATTTAAATAAAATATATAAAATATTCAAACATTCATTATATCGCAATTGTATAGAAAATAGGAGGAGATGTGTTTTCGAACGCAACACAAGTCTTCATAAATATTATGGCGAATCACAGCCTAATGAAAGCTTAAAAACTTGGGCATCGTTTTTAGGCATTGTTGGGGATACATGTAATTGCTTATTTTACTATAACTAAGCATTAGTTGATAGTTATTCTTCTTCACTTCTCCTTTTCCATTCTTGACAAGCAAGCAAGCATTCAGACTATCATCCAATATATATATATATATATATATATATAAGAGAGAGAGAGAGAGAGAGACTATCTTCCGGTAAGCATCTTGATTACTTCTTTTTCAGTACTCTCGACATAACCCAATCTTGTCACCAACCAAATTTTGTACACATCCTTAACGTTAACAAAGAATTTTACAGTTCAATACATTTCCCAGATCACAATCCCAGGCATTCAAATGGTGGAACTTACTAGCTTACAGATATAGAGAACGGACCATTCTTTCCAAAGGAACCCAGCATTATGGTCAGATCGTGTAGGCATAAGCTCGGCCTCTTCACGGCATACGGAAAAAGCTAAAATCCGATTAGCTATTCGACGCGGTTAAGAATGGCTGAGTGTGCAGATGAACAGAGGAAGGTGAGAGGAGCAAACAAACGAATCAGCTTAGCACTACTTGGCCTTCTTACCGGTGTTTAGTACTTTGTGCAAATGGAACACTTCACCTTGGTCCCCATTCAAGGATCTTCTCTCCAAACAGCAAGCACTTAGCTGTCTCAGTAGCCTCTCGAGATAGGAGTGCAGAACACCGCGTGAATCTTTCAGGTTCGGATTCATCGAGAGGATCATGGCATTTACTGTGTCTGCCACCACCTCGCGTTGAGCATCGTCAAGAAGGTACCCAACTGATGACTCCTGCGGTTGTTGATATGCCAGCAGAGCAACACAGTCCTAGAGAAAAGAGAGCGTTCTGGTGATCGAGTGGACTAAACTGAAAGATTCAAGATCAAGTTCTATTTTTGTACTTCCAAAAGAAGCATTGAAAAGATACTTTAACCTAGTGTCTGGAGAGAGAGACAGCGCGAGTGACTTTGAAGTTACAAGAGTCTAATCAAAAGAAGACTTCAGCAAAAACAAAGACATTAATTAAGGTACTGCTTGCTTACCTTAACTAGATCCTCGTATGCAGGCAACTCAAAGAACTTCGCCAGTTCCAACCTTCCATATTTCACAGCCTCCTCTAATGCTCCAACCTACGCATCCAGTTTAAGTTTCAAAGCAGGAATATTATAAATTCAAATACTACTCAGGTTGAAGGGCATATAGACTTTAAAGGAAGATAAAACAGATAATGGGCAAAACAATTTGTGACAATAACATGACATTACACTGCCAAAGAAAAACATGTGTGGTCCATATCCAACGTTACGATCATCAGTTAAGAAGTTCAGCAATACTAGCGTAACGGGCAGAAGATATTGGAGGTCTGCACTGAGAGACTTGCGTTCTCTTCAATTTTTACAAATAAAAGCACTTATACATACTTTTTGTACAATTAATTCAGTATATAGCACAACAGGGTCAAAAACATACCCGAACCAATTCAATGAACTTTTGACAGTGAAGCAGAAAGCAAGTAGCTGATTTATCATCCTGCAGAAGGCAAAAATGTTATTATTATTATGGTATGGATAATGAGGTTGAGATTTATAAATTTTCCTGAGATAGAGTAAATGAAAATGAAATTGAAATCAAACAAATAAATAGATAAATAAACAATGGGAAATTTAGGATCAGTACATAGCAACGTATCTTGATATTTAATACAATATATAAGTCTTATATCGTAAGACTCTAGACAAATAGTGTCGTTCAATAATCAAGCAAATGAAGCTACAGTAAACTTGTCATGTCATACATGAGCATCATGTGAAGAATGATGAGATCGCAAGAACTCTAATCAAAAGCTCAAAGTTTATGCTCCCGTTAAAAATACCACCTTATGATGCTTCTGTCCTCAGAGAGAACCCAAAAACGTAAAATTTAAATGCATCACAATTCACATCTCAATTCAAGGGGGGAAAAAATTATTGTTTTACCATAGTTCTTCAAAAGAAACCTTAGAAAGATTCAACAATCTACCTGAACAATATGGGGATACCATTCACGAAGCTTGCCAATTGCAGCATCAATCTCGCCTTTCTTGATTAGCTTCATTGGCAACCAAGAACCATCCAATTTTGTTTTATGTTAGCGAAACCACAATTATCTCAGTAATCAAGAGCTTCAAGATGGAAAATGCAGTAAAGAATACTTATCAAATCCAGGCATAAAATCATACATTAAAACAAAAACAAAAACTCTCTGTTCAGAAACTGAAAATGAGGAAAACTTTGAAAGCTACTAGAAAACAACATATCTTGTACTACATTCTTAAATTAGGTGGAAAAAGCTTTGGGCGTGCAACAAAGTTAAACTATTATGAGAAGGACAAGTTCCAAGAAAAAATATATGCATGTGTGCACGTGTGTAATTGCAGATATTACAAGTTGAAGGTTTTGTATAGCATACAGAAAAGGCAAGACTGTCGAGATAAGACTTCCATAGAATTTATATACATATGCATTAATAGGCCTTATTGCTGGATTCATAAGAGCTCAACCATCATTGATATGCTCCGAAACCATCTGGCCCCAACCAGTTTTCAGCCACTAAATTTTGGACAAGTCCACCAAAGTTTCATACCTGTCGAAGAATCTTTCTCTGGCTCAGTGCATACACAATGTCATGATCATCAAACCCATTTTCTTGAGCTATGTATATAGGAGGAACCGTGCTTTTAGTAGCCATGTCAAATGAACCAAGTGTGTCTTCGTAACCGTGGTGAAGCAAGTAAGAGCGAACAATTCTGGTATCAAAGTGCAAATATAAATAGCTCAACAAAATTTTAAGAGAAAGCAAATGTATACACTATCCAACCAAAACATTATCTCAACAACAGTCCGGGTTCCCACTTCCCAGGTAAAATTTAGCGTTGACAAGTTGCTACAAAGTAATTACACATCAGGCACAGAAAACGCAGTACAGTATGAAATTTTTTTCCTTCAATGATTTTGTTCTACGACAATAGAAGATTCCAAGTAAGAGCATCTCTACTGCAAATGTCAATGTCAATGCTAGATTTGTTACATAAAACTTAAAAGTGTGAAAACAGCATATTTGAAATGTTTTTTGCTTTAAAAATAACATTATACATTATTAAAAAGAAAAAAGTTAATCCCTCAACCAAAAACAATCAAATTCCAAAAATTGGCATTTGCTATAGCCAAATTTAGCATTGGAAATAGCGTTGCATTGGAGAGTGGTTTTCCTAAAATTTAGCTTTGGCACATGAATTTGGCATTGCATTGGAGGTGCTCAAGCACGACCCAAGAACATTGAATGTCTACAAGAACCTCTCTCCCCCTATTTAACCATAAGCATCAAATATTCAAATAGGAAATTTCCTACCAGAGGTTTAATGCTGATTTTACCAACCAAAAAAAAAAAAAAAAAAAAAAAGAGGAAGAAGAAGAATGTAATGGAAGGTTGTTCACAAATCAGAAATGAGAACTTACCCGTGGCTGACATTTGTTGGTAAAGAAATCTTTTCTATTGTCATTTGCAGCTTTGTCCTCTCTTGTGCTTCGAATTCCTAATCACATGCTACAGTCATGAATATTAAAATGAAAAATACGATATCCAGAAGATTAACAACATTCATTATCATATGGTGTTTAACAAGGTTTACTTTCTGACTCTGAATTTAATTAGAACCTTGAAGTAGAGAACAAAAAAAGCTGACAACAGTGAACAGGCTCGAGAGCAGCTTTCTCAATGTAGTATCTTGGGGGTTCTTTTCTTCTCCTCTCTTTAGTTGTGTAGACCAAAAGGAAAGACTATGTTCAAAGCTCTATTTCTATGTTCCCTATTCCTTTTCATTTGTCACGTCTCTTGTTCATTAAGAAATCAAAGACATAGTAGTTTGACATTTTAAAGTGAAGAAGAAAAGGAAAAGGAGATGTAAGAAGACGATAACACTAATAATATTAATGGCAATGGTGATGAATTCAAATTAAATAGACAACAATGCAGGTTCAAAATTATCAATCCATAGTAGAAGGCTGCACCAATGAAGAGATTCCAAAGTTTTTACATTCACAAAAAATGCGGAGGAGTACAAGTTTCAATTTTAGAGTTTTTTACCCCCATAGAAATTAGGAAATTTACCTTATAACCAAAGAAAAGAGATGCAAACCAAATTTTCAGAACCAAAAAGGGAGGAGAATGTATAACTTGCCTTAAGATCAAAAGCAAAAGGTTTCTGCCCAAAGTTGACATGCACCCTACAAAGCAATTACGTAACAAGAAAATCAGACCCCTGGCAATATGATTAAAATAAGAATAAATAACATGATTAATATTGATTTTGTGGGTATTAAGCATCACTGGTTCACGTAAAGTAGGAAGGGTACTTCAAGAACCGGGAACCAAAACAAAACAAAAGTGAAAGAAGCATTAAGGATAAACCAGAATAACAATATATGGAAGATCAATCATGAACAATAATATAGACGTGTTTTAAGTAAACATAACCAAAATTTGGGGAAACAGATTAATTAATTAAAGTCTTGAACTTGAAATATTTATGGACAGCCAAATACCAACCAACCCCTTATCAAGGTAGAAGAATCTTTAACATCTGAAGAAGATAAACATACTCTTCATTTTGGCTGTGAACCGCAATGGTGGGAAATAATGGGACTTTTATTTCCTTGCATGTTCTCCCTACTTCTGCCCCATTCTTACTACCAACAACATGAAAGGAAAAGTACAGGATATTCGTTAAAATACAGAATAATCCTTTTTCAAGAACAAATAAATTCACCTTAACAACTTACGTAAAAAAGAATTCCTGAGAAGCATAGTTAATGCCACCCCCAACAACATCACCAGTTGTGTAGGTCGGGCCGAAAGCATCTCCCTTTGCTGCTCGGTAAAGATGTCCATCATCCCCATGATATCCATAACTGTTTGCCTCCCATCTGCCTCATTGGAGAAAAGGGGTTATCTAATAACTCTCTTCTGTTTCATTTGGGAATTGCTTCATGAAAATTACAGGGTTTAAACGAAATCTTTGATTTCTACATTCTTTTTGCTTCGATTTGCATAAGTTACTAGTCTATCTGACCCATCAGATTTGTGATTAACGTGTCCTATATTTTTTTCTTGTTCCTTATGAAACTGAAATACAAAAGCTCCTTCATTTCTCAGCAGCCAAATAGATCAAAAAAGAACTCTGCACCAGAAACGTAAGATCAACTCCATTGACATCAACCAAATCTGATCGAATTCATCGATAAAGTAAACACCTTTCACATTAGAATTTACACAAAAAACATTAAAAATTAATTCTTTATTTATCCTCCTACGTACTCACTTTCTCACTTCATTTTCTCGTCAATCTCGTCAATCACCCAGAATCCAAGTGAAATTCACGAAGAACAAAACATACCAAAAGAGAAAAAAAGCCCTAACTCACCCTGGCTGCCTTCGCATCTTGAAGTTTTCGGTGGTGAAGCCAATGCAGATTTGGCCCTTAGTCCCCGCGTCCTTCACGAAAATCTCGAAGTAGTAGACGAGGCGCCTCGCCGGCGCCGGTCGGTTCGCCTGGACGACGCCGACGTCGTGGCCGTGGAGGTTGATGGTCGTGTACTTCACCGACAGCTTGTCCGGCGAGACCACGAGGAAACCGCCGGAGCTGTTGAGCGTGTTGAGCTCCGTGGGAGCCTCCTCGTCCTCGTCCATTTCGCAGGGTCCCCGGGCCGAGCCCAGCCGCGACCGCTCCAGGAAGTACTGGCCCAGATCTCCGCCTCCGCCGCCGCTCTTGCTGCTGACGTCATTCGCCGTCGTGCTCGTCATGAAGGAATCCCAAAACCCTAGGACCCGATATGCATCCACTTCGCAGGTTGGGATTGGGAGATGAAGCTGGATTGGGAATTCGGATAAGAACGGGATTTTCTTTTTTTTTTTTTTTTTCTTTTCTTTTTCCTTTTTGCTTTTTCTTTTGTTTCTTGACGCGAAAGATAGAACAGATCGAAGAGAAAAGAAGTTTTCCTACTTCTCGGTTTGTTTTGCTGTGTAGTTGAATCAACCTAAATTGCACTTTTTTTTTTCTTTTTTCTTTTTTCTTTTTTCCCTCTCCCTCTCTTGTCTCGCTTTATTACAGAAAAATATATATAAATTAAATTTAAAAAAAAAACTCTTTTTAATTCTTCTTCTGTATTAGGGAATTTTTTTGCGTGATATCTTATTATTATTAATAAAATTTATTGTTTTAATTATTTGATTAATTTTTAAGAGAATAATTTATAATTTGGAAAGATTTTGTATTGCATGTTATAAATTTTTAATCCGAATTCTCATAAATCAAGTTATTAAAAATTAATCTAATTATTGAAAAGGTATTTTCTATTAGTGGTGTAAATAAGATATTGGATCATAACGATAAATAAAATGGAAACTTCTATATCACCGAAAATTATTATTTTAAATATTAGATTAATTTTTCAATGGTGTAATATATTATTACAGTAATTTAATGTAATGAAACAACAGTGTAAAGTAAGACATTCTACGTAAAAGCTCCTAAATAATATTATCTTGAAAGTAAAAAAAAAAAAACATCCCATTGGGTATATAATGTAAAATTATTTGACTGAGTTGATTATAGGAATCTACGATCTAGGGGCAAATTTAAAAAAAAAAAAAAAAAAAAGGTAATAAAATAATAGATTATTTTATTACTGAATTTAATTCATAAAATAATTGATAATCTTTTTAGACGTCATAGACAGTAATTATAAATGATACACACTTGTTTGCATGCTTGGACTAAAATTCTCGTACTATCTGAATATGGATTTCTTAATTAATTTAATTGATACTACAATTGGCAGAGTAAGCAACTCAAGAATTTTCTTTTTTTTTTTTTTTTTGAAGGGAAGATTTTTTTTACTCTTCTTTTAAAGAAAGTGAAAGGTCTGAACATAAGTCTTTTTCTTTTACCTCGTCACACTTTGCCAAATGATGAGTAAATAAAAAACAATCACAATACCGAGTGAGATCACTTGTAAAATAGAAGTAGCTTAAACAATGAGGTGAGTTGGAGGAATTAAATTTTAGAGGATTGATATTTGAATATTGTACCTTTGTGGAAGAGTTCGAGAAACATCATTTTAAGAGAATAAAAAGATAAAAGTGTCCGTTTTTTAATTCACTTTTTTATTGTATAAAGTTTGTACTTTACACTATAAATAAAAAGTCTAAATGATGTGATCATAAAATTATTATTAAGTTGTATTCTTTTTTTTTTTGGTGAAAAAAAATACAACTTAACGATAATTTCATGCTCGATAAAATGTAGATGTCAAATTTTCTTATTTTAAGTTAAAAAAGAAAAGGCCAAGTCATCTTTTTCATCGTATGAAAATGATAGTTTTCGTACAGCTCTAAGAGCAACAGGACTTATAAGTTATTTAGGGGGTGGATGGCAAACCATCCATTTTCATCTCATTCCAAACTTTTTTTTGTCTTTTTTCTAAAAAGTTTTTGTCTTTTTCCCAAAAAGTTTTTTGTCTTTTCTGAAAATTCAAAAAAATTTACTATTACAACTAAAATATTTCAACTCAAACTAACACACCAAACATCCCCTTAGTGGTGTTAAGCTTTAATTTACACTAGACAATATGCCCGTAAGGTATCTTATAGTCAATAACTAATTATGAAGTTGCAACTTAATTGGATCCATTACGGGTTTATTTGATTTTTCTATTTAAAACTTCTCGTGGTCGATCTTCCTCTATGTTTGCTTATGCATGCCCAAAAAAATGTACGGAATCCGACTGACCCAGCTAGGCAGAAGACTGGCCCAAAGCCCATGCCTAGAAGCACGATTAGAACAACTTTGGCTGGCGATAAGAAATCTTTACCGATCTCACACACAGCAACGGCATATCCGCAATTCAATCCTTCGCTTTCAGGTTTCAATACATCGGTTTGGCAAATTGATTTGAACCCACGATTCTTTTTTTTCTTTTTGTTATAGTGTTTTTTCACACACAAAAAAGTATGAACCATCTATTTGAATTGTAGGTTGCAAGGGTGAAAATTAAAAATAAACCGGAAATCGAATTTGGAATCAAATGAAAAGTATAGCAAGAACTCTCCAGCATGTTGAGATGCATAAATTCAAAGACAACGGAACTGGACATGTTGTGACGAACATTATCACCCTCGCATTACCCCAGGAAAGACATCAAGTACTTGCTTATCAAAAAAACATCATTTCAGCTACCCTCCTTTATTCTTGACGGCAAGATTTCCCTTTGCATAAAACTGGAAAAATAAAAACATGTCATTAGTTTTTGATCAGTTACAGTTAACATCAGCAAGAAAATTGTCATACACAAAGTGTTTGATTTTAGCTCTATGTCGGAAAAGTAGAGAGGTCTTGGGATGGCAGCGAAACAGGGACATGAGAAAATTTCTAAGATTAGAAACAGGGCAATAAAATGCGTTACTGACCTCCACATGTGCTCTAATTTGTTACGGTTGTGACATACTTCAGGAGCATTCCAACCACGTCCGGTGAGACTTTTGACCCCGATTCTTTCAAGTTCTTGATCTTCTTCTCCGTTTCCTCTTCAAGCTGCTCGGCAACGGATTCAGAGCTCGTCTACAACAGATAATGCAAAGTGGAGAAATAATTTGATCCATTATGATAAAACATTGATAAGGCTTGCTTAGTAAGACCATGTCTTCCGCCTTTCGTTTATCCAAACTAAGGGGGTATTTGGTGGAGTAGTTTGAGTTGAGATTTTTAATGGGAGTGTTTGGCTCACCCTTTCAAACCACTCAACTCAAATTTTTTTTTGTCTTTTTCCCAAAAAATTTTTATCTTTTTCCCAAAAAGTTTTTTGTCTTTTCTGAAAATTCAAAAAAATTTACTATTGAAACTTAAAAATCTCAACTTAAACTACTCCACCAAACACCCTATAAGTTTCAACAGTAAATTTTTTTGAATTTTCAGAAAAGACAAAAAACTTTTTGGGAAAAAGACAAAAACATTTTGGGAAAAAGACAAAAAAAATTTTGAAATAAGTATTTTGAGTTGGTGTGTCAAACACCCTATAAAAGGTCAAAATTTTTAGGCGGTACAAAGAAAAATAAACAGAAAATGTAACTAAATTACCAGACCTCGGCTATTTTCTTTTGGTACTCAGCTTCTATGTTTGAGCGATAAACTGCCATTTCCCTCTCGGCCTCATCTTTCGCTTGCTTTAACCGAGTCGTCCTTACTGAAATAGTGCCAAGAAAAAAAAAAAAAAAAAAAAAAAAAAGGATTTGTCCATAAACAATACTAGGGAATGTGAAGGAAAGAAGAAAACCTGCAGATGCTACAAAGACATTAACACGAGCTTCTCGATGAATTCTACGATTCGGGAAACGGAATACAAAATTAACTTTCAACACAGACGAATGTGAGATATGGATTTTACAGTTTCTGGCGCTGGAGATGATGTACTGAGCCTCTCGCTCTGCTGTTAGCAGCATCTGGATGCCTCCTTGGCCTCTTAATGAATCCATTGCAACTGCAAAAACTGGATCTCATCGTATGTTTTAACCGATCATCGTTACGAGAATTTTGATCAAAATGCTGAACATAAATTCATCATTTCGCATTCCAACAAAAAAAAATATGTTTCAGATCATTTCCTTGTAAAAAAAAATGTCAATGAAATGATCAACGCATACTCATGAAAGAGCAAATCTCTGTTAACCTTTCGGCCCAAAAACAAAAGACAATGTAGAACTATGAAATTGGTTTTTTTTTTTTTTTTTTTTTTGGTCGGAAATGGAGGTTTTTGATCTACATTAGAAGCTTGAGCAGATTCAAATATTTGCAAAGTAATTTCCTTTTTTGTGAAAATGCCTTGTCTGATTTAGATTACTATTAGCTTTATGTATAAAGGGGTTCAATCAAATTAACAGTGTGTTAAAAATAATTAAATGTTGAGATGAAAAGGGATTAGCTGGGGTACCTGGTGGAATGATGCTGCAGATGAATTTATTTCCTCGGAAATATATTTCAGAAGGAACAATGACAAATTAATATTTGAGAAATTTGGTTGAGAGAGATACTCCTTAGATTAGTATTTTATTTTTGTTTTTATTTATTTTTTCATTAAAGAAAAAGTAATAAAACTAATCCCACGTATGTCTCTCTTGATCAACAGTGCCTAAGGCCATTGAGGTAACCGCATAAGGCCCCTTAAGTCAAGGCCACCTTATTATTAGGATCCTTAAGTAATTGTCTTTACACCTCAAAAAAAAATTTATTTGTTTTCTTTCTTTTTTTTTTTTTTTTTTTCCTTTTAGATACGAATTAATTAACAACTTTTAGGGGCCATATATGGTTAAACTTTTACGAAAATAGAGTACTTAAAAAAAATACGTAATTAGGTATATAAAACTTCTCTCTAAACCAACACATACAAATATGTGCACCATTATATAAATAAATATATAGCACAATACAAAGACAAGTCGGTTAAGACAAGTTAGTCTTAACTCATGTTATTACTAATTTAGTAGACATGATATATATATATATATATATATATAGTCATGTATGTATGTACTTAATTATTATTATTATTATTAAGGAGAAAATCATCCCCCATTACAATTATAATGATAAAAGAATTAATTTCCAGTTCCACTTCCAGGGCAGTACTGGGAAGTTCCATCGGCCAAGTGGAGAGTGCAGCCATCTGGAGCCATGCAGCAATTGCAGCTTGGTTTGAGCTTTTCACACGAAGACCCACAAGTCATGTACTCCACGTCCAAGCAGTACTGTGGGCATATTTTTCTTCCCTCCACATTATTTGCCGTTTGGAGCCCCACAAGAGTTGTCGTTGCTATGTACAATTTTCAACGCACCATCATTAACACATATCGCCTTTTAAAGATTATATATATATATATATATCTTTGTTGGAATACTAGCCATAAATATATATATATATATATATATATATACTTCATCCATTTTAGAGGATATATCAATACAATTTGTATTATTGTACTCTTCTTAATTAATTCAACACTGTAGTTTACATAAAAATATGAATATGGATACGGAGGAGAAGCCACTAATTCTATAATTTCTTTTAATTACCTTTTGTAAGAAAATAATCCCACAAACAACGGAATTTTACAATAAGAAATAACATAAAAACGCACTCAATAAAATTAACCTTCGACTGAATTCCCATATTCTTTTAAATAAATAGAAATTATAGATCTCATACCGTAAATGAAAAAGAAAAGAAAATAACATGATTGAAGAATTATGAGCAATATTTTGTCAATTAATAAAAGAATTATTGGTGAGAAAAGGAGAATTGATTGGAAAATAAGAAGTGTGAGATTGTGCGTTTAGATCATCATACCAATCACAAGGAGAAGAAGAGAAATGCTCAGTTTGTTGGTTGCAGCCATTTTTTTTCCCCGATCTTTTGTTTCGCACACCTTTAATTTCTACGAATTCTGAAGGATGGAAGTCGAATTTATATAGTATTTAGATATAGCCGCCAGCATATAAAATTAAGATCAACTTGCGGAATTTTGACTCTTTTGTGATGTGGAGTCGTGATCTAACATTTTGTAGTTTTGTTTCGTGGGTCATATTTGACTAAAGTGTGTGTGTATATATATATATATATATATTTTTTTTTTTTTTTTTTTGTGTTTATATTTATATATAGTTATTGTCTCAAGTTCAACTTCAAATTGTCAACTTTTCAATTCTGGACAGCACTAATTGGTGTAAATTCAACTCATTCACGGATAACAAATGGCATAATTAAAGCAAGTGGAAACATCTGGATTCATTTCATCTCTCTCTTTTAACGGTCAGGATTCTTATACTCTGGCTGGACTTGGGTAAGCTTATCTTTACGTAAACCTATCATTCAAATCTACATACAAAAAACAGGAAAACGTGGTAACTTCTGTAGGATAGGGCCTACCCAATAATTTTCATAAAAGGTTCTTAACATGCAGCCTAGCCATTAAAGGCTCTTCTTCTTCTTCTTCTTCTTTTATTTTATTTTTTTAAAATTATTCCCATATAAAGCATTATATATGATTACAATTTTTGTGTAAATGGAGGATTGTCTAACTTGTTTTATCGAGGCTCGTCTTCTTCTTCTTCTTTTTTTTCTTTTTTAAATTATTCCCATATAAAGCATTATATATGATTACAATTCTTGTGTAAATGGAGGATTGTCTAACTTGTTTTATACTGATAAATGGGTTCATCCAAAATTTTAGCTCAAATAAAAGCGGTGCTTAAACCTTATATCTTAAAAGGTCAACCTGTCACGTGAAGTAATCTAATACCCTTATATGCTTATTATTGATGTTGTGTTTTTTTCGATTTGGGACTCGGGTTTTCTTTTAATCTTTAACACGCCTTCACAAGATGGTGCTCTCTTTAGAGTCACTATTATTGTGTTAGATGGATCGAGCCACTCGGTTGAATTGTTGTCTTTGATACCATGTGAAGATCAGGGAGGAAAGAAATTTGAGATTGTTAAGGAATTGATCTTCCATCTTAAAAGGCCAATATGTTAAGTAGAGTGACTTAATACCCTTATAATTTTCTTTTCGACGTGGGACTCGAGTTTTCTTTTTACCCTTAACATTAACATCATTACAATTTAAAAATAACGCATGATCCAAATCTAATTTCGCTTGCAAGAAACTGAATATGATATCATGATAAATGGATTTAGATAGTACTTACTCTCAAGAGCCAACTCAAAGAGTGAGATCATATATCCAACTTATATATAAATACCATAATGATCCAATAATTTAATAACGTGAAACAAATTCAACTTCTAACCTACGTATCCTCTCCTTTTGGAGGATCTAAAAGTATTCAAAAAGAAGTTGTGTTTTTCCATTCTTGCCAAGGGCCTAATGTCATTCCACCACTTAAAAGGAATAGCGCACCTCCAATTACGGCAAAATACGTTATGTACAAAAAGAAAATTATGGAATATGTAGAATTTGTATTACAATTGTACATTATATTTCTAGTGTTACTCGAAAATCAACTTATACATTTCGAAGAAAAAAAAAAAAAAAAAGTCAACTCATACTAATTATCATCTTTCGCCTCTTTGTTCAGGTGTTAGCCCTCCTTTCCCACAATTAGGACAGCTCTTCAATCCAAATCCTTGGCAATCAAAACATCTAAGATACATACATTGAAGCACGCCAGATTATTTTATTTAGATAGTAGACAAGAAATCAAATTGATCAATCTTAAACAAGGAGAAAAAAAGATAAATTACTTACTTCCAACGCTCGAAAATGTTCCCATTCTTCTTATTTTTTCCCGCTTCCCTGATAACCATTTCAACATCATTTTTTTAATTTATTTTTTGGTTAGAAAATCTTCAACATTAACTTAAATCTACGCTAATGATGCTTAGAGGAAACGAGGAAATTATAAATTTGGATTTGGTCCAATGGCAACCTATCATGTTCAAACTTGGGTACAGAGAATAAATAAACTAAAATTAAATTAAATAAAAGCAAGCACCTATCATGTTCAAACTTGGGTGCAGAATAAATAAACTAAAATAAAATAAAAAAATAAAAGCAAGCACCTTGCATCCAGGACACTCTATAGCACCTTTGCCTCCACACGTTTCACATCGCTTTAACATCTGCATATGTCGGCATAACTAATTATTAATCTTCCGAATCCGAGATGTTTGAAAATATAGAGAGAAGAAAAGTGATAGTAGGGCATAGAGTAACGAAAATTCCACAACTAATTCTATTGTACGGTGTAGAGTTTGAATTCCCACATTTCAAGTTAAAAAAAAAAAAAAAAAAAAACTATAGAAAAAGTGTACATATGGTCAGCAATTTGATGGTAATTCATTACTAATTACTAGAACAAGTCATGGACTTAATTACTTAATTAGCCTCTACAATCAACCTCAATTTTGGTTCTAGTCAATGAGACACTTAAATCTAGCTTTGAACAAAAAGATGAGCGCACCGAGTTGAGCGAAAATCCTCCCGATTTCGCTGCCAAAACAGCAGTTGCCCGCCGCCGTCCCTGCCGCTCTGTAAAGCTTTCCGGGTTGCTTGGCCTGAGCTTGTTGTGAGCATGAGGAGGTAATGTAGGGTTTGGAGTCAAGCTGTTGCAACAGACATAGAGATTTGCCATTAATTGAGTTCTTGATGTAGTAAGCAGAGGAATGTATGAGAACTAAATCCACACTTGGTCTAAGTCTTATTTTCGCCTACTTGTTTGGAGTAGGACAAAAAGATGTGGATGACACAACTCATAGTCTCACCCACAAAATTCTCCACGTCACCCTGGCTTGCGACTAATAAACAAAATAAATAAATAAACAATGATTTTTTTTTTCTAACAAAAAAATAAAAATAAAAATAAACAGTCATCTTTTGATTACAATTATTTTTTTAATCATGAATTATATCTTTTAAATATTTTCATATCTCTTTTAAAAAAATGTTTCATCCAAAATTTTAATTTAACATTTACATATTTATTTAACACTCTGCTCTAATACTGTTGAAATCAACATCAGCCTCGACAACAACTTCGAAAACGAAAAAAAAAAAAAAAAAATGAGAAAACGACAATTGAGGTCAGCGACAATAAAACATCACATTCCACAAACGATAATAAATTATGTAGGAATCATTAGGAACGACAAAAAAAAAAAAAAAAAAAAACCCAACAACAACAACAGTATGTTTAAAAAAATGTAAGTATAATAAAAACGACAAGGTCTGTAAGCGGCAGTTGACAAAGAAACGACATAATTTAAGACAATGACTATCTTTTAATTAAAAAAAATTTCCTAGCAAACGACAACGATGACAAAACTACAGTGCGAATGTATCCAAAACAAACAAAGATCGAATAAGAAACGACATCATATTAAAAAAATACAAAAATGTTAACACCATAAATTTGAGGGGAGCGACATTTTTTTAAAAGGACAAAACGGCAAAGTGTGTGAATGTCATACAGTAACGTAACAGATGAGATAAGATGCCATTTGAAAAAATGATATTTCAGAAACAGTAAAAACGATACATACTAAAGCAATAAATTATGCCTCATCATCTCATTTCAACTAAAATTATATTTTTTTTTATCTTTTTTCCAAAAAGATTTTGTCTTTTTCTCAAGAAATTTTTTGTCTTTTATGAAAATTCAAAAAAATTTACTATTACAACTAAAATATTTCAACTCAAACTAACCAACCAAACATACCCTAAAAAAAATTTCATATCTTTGTTCTTTGAATCCTTGAATTATATGCATGTTGTTTTTAATTTTTGAATTCCTAATTTTGATAAAGTCTCTCTCTCTTTTTTTTTTTTTTTGGTGAATTTTTGATAAAGTCTCTTAACTTTTAGGGAAAGTATATGGTAAATTCTCATATAACATATTTTTAAATTCTTCTGATATAATAAAATGATTGATATGTTATTTGTGCATAATAACTATAATATACCTTAACTCCTAGTATTATATATTCAAAAATAAAAAAAAAATAGAAATTAAAAAATTCAAGGGTACTAAAAAAAAAAAAAAAAAAAAACTGGTCGGCGACGATTCACCGATAGCCCCCTGATGTCTGCGATGAGTTCCCTGACGTTGACGAAGACCCCCTCCCTCCCCGGACACCTACGACAAGCGCCCCCTTCCTATTGCCGACGAAGACCCCCTCCTTTCCCTAACTAAATCTATCCCCCCCCCCCCCCAAGCAAACCAGATCTACCCCCTTCCAACACCGATGAAGGCTCCCCAATCCCCCGCCGATGTAGACAAAGACGACACCCCCCCCGACAAACCAAATCTACTTTACGCACCCCCTCGGCAAAACCAAATCTGCCCCCCCTCTCGACACCGATGAAGGCTCCCCTCTCCCCACTGATGTCGACAAAGACAACACCCCCCCCCCCCCCGACAAACCAAATCTACCCCCTCCCCCCGGATGCCGATGAAACCCCCTTCCCCTACGCCAACCCGACATCAACAAAGGCTCCTCTCTCCCCCTCCCACCAACACTGATGAAGACAACCCCCCTTCCCCCATCGGTCACTTGCCTAGAAACCGACAATGAGCAACTCACCCCCATCCCTGCCCCCCTCTTCCTTGACGCTCCTGCTTGCCTAGGAGCCGATGACGCCCCCTCGGACATCGTCAATTGTAAACAATGTTAGTTTTTTTTAATTTCTTTTATTATTATTATTGTTGTTTTTGTTGTTTAATTTATTAGTCTGTATTAATACGAGGTAAGATGCATTATAATTATTATATTAAAGCAGTATTTTTGTTGTTCAATTATATTTTAACGGTTTAGAAATGAGCTTTATCGATATGGTATATAAATAGGATTTTATCACAGTTTTATCATAACTTTTATCTTTAAGTATTTTTGGTCCCCAATATTAAAAATTGAAGAAATATATCTAAAATTCAACAAAAATAGTTGCATCCAAACTTAAAAGACTGTTATGCTAAATGAAAAATTTTAAAGTTTTTAAAGATTATTAGGGTTTGTTTGGTGGAGTAGTTTGAGTTGAGATTTTTAAGTTTGAATAACAAATTTTTTTGAATTTTCAGAAAAGACAAAAAACTTTTTGGGAAAAAGACAAAAATTTTTTAAGAAAAAGACAAAAAAAAGTTTGAGTTGAATGATTTGAGTTGTTATGCCAAACTCCCCCTTAATAAGTTCAGATCTGTTGTCCCATTTTTCTATTTTAATAGCTATCTTTTTAATAATATTTTGACAATTTATCAAGAACTTTTAATATTTAATTTTTTTACGTAATTAAAATTTAAATTTAGATAATATGACATAATATTATTAAAGAGATAATCAATGAGATATAAATTTTGAGACAACATATCTTTATTTATTATTAATAATAATAAAGAGGATAATTATCATGTAATTATTTTTCAAAATTTAATTTTATCCTGAATTTTACACATCATTATTTAAAAAAAAAACACTAGTTTTAATATTAAAGATCAAAACTATGAAACATAATTTTCTCCCAAAAAAAAAAAAAAACTATCAAACATAAAAATTTAAGGACTAATTTATTAAAATTAAAAGTTAAAAAACGAAAGCGTTAAGGTTACAAAATTCAGGGAATAAACAAAAAAACAAAAAAATTATGAGGAAAAAGAAGTGTAAGCGGGGACAAAAAAACAAAAAAGAAAGAAAGAAAGACAGAAAAGTATAGCAGTTCTTAGACAAGAACTCACCATGTCCCAGTCTGGTACGAATTTTCCCTCTTTTTTAACCTTTCGTTTTATTTGGTAAATACGCGCGGGCTTCAACCCAACGATTTCCAGAAGCAACTTCAATTTTGCCCCTTTTTTTTTTTTTTTCCTAATTTCCTCTGAATTCAATTCGATCGGGAGGACCTCAGAAAAATCAGTGTCTCTATCTGAAAAAGCTTAAAACCTCCATTAATGGCGAAACCCACCGATGATTCGAAACCAGTCATGGCTTCCTCCGCCAAGGTTCATCCTTCCAACGACCCCGACCCCGATCTCGATCTCAGCTCTTATTCTCTCGAGAAATTCAGGCTTTATGAAACCAGAGCGGTACTGTAGTACTATTCCTCGAATTTGCAGTTTTTTTTTTTTTTTTGGTTTGAAATTCCATTTTTATTTTTTTGAGCTTTTTGAGTTCGTTTCGCAGAGATTCTACCTGATTGGGAGTGATCGGAACAAGAAGTTCTTCCGTGTGCTGAAGATTGATCGATCAGAGCCGTCCGATCTCAATCTCAGCGAAGATCCAGTCGTCTACTCGTCGCAGGAGATCAATAATCTTCTCCAGCGGATTGCAGAGGGCAATCGTGCCACCGGAGGCCTAGCCTTCGTCACAAAGGTTTATGGAATTGCAGGTCGGTTTCTACTTTCTAGGGCACACATTTCTGTATTTCTCAGCAGTTTCAGTTCACGTTACGCTGTTTTATTTTTTATTTTTTATTTTTATTTTCCCTTAGGTTGCATTAGGTTTCTCGAATCGTACTACTTGATTCTGGTCACCAAGCGCCGGCAAATTGGATGTATTTGTGGTCATGCGATTTATAGTATAGCTGAGAGTCAGTTGGTTCCCATTCCTCACAGTACGATTCAAACAGATGTTGCTCATTCGAAAACCGAGCTGCGGTAATTTGTTCGATTTGAATTTGCAATTTTAACTTTCCTTTCTTTCTTCTGTGATTCTATATAATTATTGGAACAGCGAATTTTCATTCGTAGATACTGTTACATGGCTTGGATTGTTATTAGTGCGTGATGGTATATAGCTTTAATGGATTTTGGCGGTACTTAAATTATCCTCGTCCCCTGAAATGCAGGTACAAGAAGCTACTAGCTAGTGTCGATTTGACCAAAGATTTTTTCTATAGTTATACATATCCCATAATGCAAAGTTTGCAAAAGAATGTGTCATCGACGGGAGCAGAACAAATGCCTTATGACAATATGTTTGTGTGGAATGCTTATCTAACACAAGCTATTCGGTCAAGATGCCATAACTCCATTTGGACAATAGCTTTAGTTCATGGGCACTTTGAGCAGGCATGCTACTATTTCTCATCTTTGGTTTTTTTTTTTTTTTTTTGTTTGGGGGGGGGGGGGTCCATCAGCTGACATTAATTCATTGAATTTATGGTGCAAAAGTGAGTTATTGAATGCTTATTTATAGACCAAAATATGATATTTATCATTCACCTTGCAATTGACAGATTAGGCTATCTGTGTTTGGGAGGGACTTTAGTGTTTCTTTGGTGGCTAGGCGTTCTCGGCATTTTGCTGGGACACGGTATATTCTTAACTAATACAAGCTTTTATTGTTTTCATATCTACAAAGAAAGCAAGCTTTTGCTGTTGTTTGTTCTTTTGCCACATATGTATAGGTTGCTTAATTGAAATTCTGTTTTATGTTTATTTTCCATTAGGAGAGAGGAAAATTCAAAAACTGTTATTGTTGAGTAACTACTGTACCATCCAGCATATGAAATTTTTCATTATGTTGCATCAAAATCTTTCAAATTTACGTACTGTAAGAGATATTGATTTCTCAAGAGGCTAATTTCTGTTTTACACATTTTGTGTTCATTTACAATGATCTTTCCAATTTCGCTGTTCAAGGTGCTTTGGTGTAAAGGAGATCTTTATTTGTCCTGTATTTGATAAACGATTTGTGTGACTTGGGGCAATGAAATATCATCAGGACTTGATTCATAAATTTTCTTTGATGTACTACCACCCAACTCCTCCACATAGTACTATTAGTTTACTTATATGTTTAAAAAGGAACCGTTGTTAGCATAGCTTGTTGAGGGCTTTCTTGTTTCTTTGGTACATGAGATTCCAGTTACTTGAAAAGGGGAGTGAATGATCGGGGGAGGGTTGCAAATGATGTAGAAACAGAGCAGATTGTCCTTGATGAAGAAGCTGGCTCATGTAAGGGAAAGATGAGTTCTGTTGTACAGATGCGTGGTTCAATTCCCCTTTTTTGGTCTCAAGAAGTGTCAAAATTCCCTAAACCAGATATTATCTGTAAGGATATTGCTGTTATAAGTTTTGATTTCATTTCTGTTGTTTTGCTAAATCTCTTGTACACTATTCATTTCGAGCTTCGTTTAGATTGACCGTTTTCTATTGGTTTTCTTTTCTTCAGTGCAGAGATACGATCCCACATATCAGGCAACCAAGTTGCATTTTGAAGACCTGGTAGAGAGATATGGAAATCCAATTGTTGTGCTTAATCTGATCAAGGTCCAGTTTTTATTTTTTGGAGGATTTAGTTTTTCTGCTTTCTGGAAGATTGCACATGTGCATTTGATGGATTAGGGTTGGACATAAAGGAAGATCTTGGATGAACATGTAGCTTCTAACATGGTGGATAAATCGAACAGAAGCTCTAGCTTCTATTGATAAGTTTCGAATTAGTCTAGTGAAGTTCTTGTACATGTGCCTTTATCTTCTTTGTTCATTTACAACTTAAATGTCACCTTGCTAGATAAGTTTTATTTGTGGTAGTACAGTTTCCTGTTCAAGTTGTGTATCTAATATGCTTTCTAAATGTAGACTGTAGAGAAAAGGCCTCGGGAAATGATGTTAAGGCGTGAGTATGCAAATGCAGTTGGGTATTTGAACCAAAGTCTTCCACAAGAAAATCATGTTAGATTTATTCACTGGGACTTCCACAAGTTTGCAAAGAGGTAAACATCTGTTTATTTTTAATGAAACAAAATTTTTTTTTCATTAAACAAATCGGAAAATCATTTCATCTATGCATGAGATAAGCAACTTTGATCTAACTGTTATGTATCTTTATTGTTTCCAAAGCAAGTCTGCCAACGTACTAGCAGTTTTGGGTAATGTGGCAAGGCAAGCACTTGATTTGACGGGTTTTTACTACAGTGGTAAACGTATTGTTCTTAAGCAAAGAGCCAATCAATTAAGTCGAACAAGCACCGGAAGGTTTGTATTTCCTTTGAAGTAACTAATGATTTTATGTATCACAGAAAAATTTTTCATAACCGGTCAATCGGACATACTGGAATTTTAGTAACTTGTCAGTTTTTGGACGTAATGGTACTTCCAGTAGAAAAAAGGTATCCTGCGAAGCTTGTTATGTTGGGACAGCATATAGAAGATTTGTTCTGAAATAAGTATTTAAGAAATTTGATTCTTATTATGTAAGCTTAGATTGTTAAACTCGTCTCTTGTATTACTTTTTCATTTGTAGCAGGGATGCTTCTCTTAGAGATCTCAGAGCTAGTTCCGGGGATCTTACTAGGTTTGGGAGCAGTAATGAGACTCTAAACTCTGCCGTCAATGTAGACAAACACACTGATTTTGGTCAACAGAAGAGAGACAACAATTTTTATAGTGAATTACCATCCTTTCAAAGTGGGGTTCTGCGCACGAACTGCATTGATTGCTTGGATCGTACAAATGTTGCCCAGTATGCTTATGGTCTTGCAGCTTTAGGTCGGCAACTGCATGCGATGGGTTTAACAGACATGCCCAAAGTGGATCCTGATAGTAGCATTGCTGAAGCTCTTATGGATATGTACCAGAGCATGGGTGATGCTCTTGCACAACAATATGGTGGCTCTGAAGCTCATAACACTGTACGTGTTATCCTAGTTTCTTCTCATGCCTTTCTTTTTTAATGTTCAAAAGCAGAGTATTTAAAGTGCCAGTATCTCATTTATTGTTGTAAATTATCTTTTAGAACATTTCATTCTGTTACTCTATTTTCAATTCATAAACTGTTGCGTCATCGTGATTGTAAGGTATTCAATGAGAGGCAGGGAAAATGGAAGGCCACAACCCAGTCCGAGAACTTCTGAAGTCCATTAAGCGATATTACAGTAATACTTATACTGACGGTGAAAAGCAAGATGCCATGAATTTGTACCATCCCTTCTCTGTTTGATATCTTCTTGCTTAGATAAACAACTATGTCCTTGGTTGCTTCTTCTTTTGTTCCTTTCTTTTTGGACAATGCCTTATAAAATTCTTAATCTAACTTTCTCCACAATTTTACCAGATTTTTGGGTTACTTCAAACCACAGGACGGGAAACCTGCTCTTTGGGAGCTTGATTCTGATTATTATCTTCATGTATCTGGGATTGGGGATGATCTTTTCCCTGATGAGTGGTACGAAATTCTGTTTTCTATTGTGAAACCTTTATTGAAAGCCTTTATCCACGCCTGTGTTCATAATATGAAGATATTAATTTACTGCATAGCTGCGTTTTTTAAATGGAACATCCAGAAATGGTGGGATCGGGAAAAATATATATGAAAAAGGAGGAAAACTCTTGTCTTGTGGTTGGGTGTTATGATTTATCCTTTATGTTAAAAAATAGCTGCTTTTGACTTTGCAGCTTAGAACCAGACAGTAGGCAAGTGAGAACCATAGGTAATCTTTCCCCTATTCCAGCTTGCAGAGAAGATTTCAAGCGGATGAAGCTCACATCATTTGATAAAATGATTGAAAAGACTTGCACTTCAATAAAAAATGTTAGGCTCTGCAGTGAACCAAATCGAAGACCAGGTGGTGGTGCAGGAACTTCTGGTGTGGCACCTGATGCATGTAATTACTCTTTCCCTCAAGTTGTTATTTTTATTATTCATTTATTTTCTTTTTATTTTAGGAAAATTAGGCTGGGTGGCCTATTTTGGTCACCCAATCTAATAGATGGCCGAACTTCTCTCTCTCTCTCTCTCTCTCTCTCTCTAAATTTAGCAAAATTGCCGCTTTTTTTTTTTTCTAGATTGATCAATCACTGATTGTGGTTGACTATGAAAATTTGTGATTTATGTTATGGTCAAATACTAATTGATAAAATTAACAATATAATGTGATCAATCACTGATTGACCATTTGAGAAAATTGATGGATCATTTTAGAAGAAAAGGGCCTTTTAACTAATTTTTAGAAACTTCAGCCATTAAAAAAAAATAATAATAAATAAAAAAAGGCGATTTAGTTCTAAATTTTTTGGGATTGACGTAAAAGGTCTTTTTAAAGAAGTTTTTTATTAAATGGCTAAAGTTTTTAAAAATTAGTCAAAAGTTCTTTTTTTTTTTTTTTTAAATGGTCAATCAATTTGGTCAATCAGTGATATTGACCACATAATATTGTTAATTTGGTAAACTAGTAATTGATCATAGTCAATCATTTATTGATCATAATGTAAATCACTAGTCTTCAAGTCAATCAGTGATTGATCATGGTCAATGTCAATCGCTGATTGACCAAATCTTCAAAAAAATGACGAACGGCTATTTTGCTAAATAAAAAAAATGTTCGTTCATCCTAATTTTTCTTTATTTCATGAATCTAATGCTTTGGAATTTGATTTTTGTAATCTGGAATATTCAGCGCTCTTTCTTCATATATCCCCAGCTTGCGTGCATGTTAGCGTGCACTTAAATACATATAAGTATACACTTCCGTTGTCCTTGTCTGATGTTATGGTGGTATCTCCACAGTACGCTGTCATGTCAATATGCTTATCTTGCATACATCTGCGAAATTTCCTTGTTACTTCTGTTAGTTTCAACTTGAGCTTTACAGGTAGAGTTTCATCTTCAAGCTGTGCAAGACATGTCATGTCTGTAATGTATTTGCTCTTTCAAGAAATGTTATCAGGCAGTTTTCTACGTGTTCCATCCTCCTAAATGCTTCTGTAGTAGATGCTATGCAATTTTTAGTTGAACTTACTAATTCAATCCGACCAGAAGACCAAACGAATCTTTTTACCCATACATCTTTTAGCTTCTACTCTTTTGTTTGATTACTACTCAATTTTTAATTGAGATTGGGATTTCATGTGCTTGGTTGGTTGGTTGCTACTTGTTTCTTACAATTTCAACCTCGCAAAGTGAATGAAAAATATTTACTTAGCCAATATTTTGCAGTGAAATACAGCTCAAAAGCCCAAATTGGCTATTTGGTCAGAGAAAGTATGAAGAAAATGTTTCTTCTCCTGAAGTTGCTTCAGGAGAAGCTATAAATGAAGAATCCAGGGATGAGAGAGCAGTTGATGCTTTCCGTAACCTGTATTGGATTTCCTCAAACGACGATGGAAATGAAGACGATATCTACCAGAGGTTAAAAAAAAAAAATTTGCACTCACATTGTGTACTTTTGAAAGTAACTCATTAATTACTTGTTTTGTGCTTGAAGGTATCTTGCAATGACATCTGTAGTTGAGTCCAACGGTTGGTACGGTGGAAGCCTGCACAGCGATCAAGATGAAAATAGTGAGATATATAAGCACTACGCCGGACTATGCCAGGTAATTCGAGTCCTTCACTGACAGTTATTAAACTAAAAATTAGAAAAAGAAAACTTTTTTTTTTTTTTTTTTTTTTTCCGTAGAAAGTAGTTCTATCACGGGAATAGAGGGATTAATTTGTAGTTGAGGAAACATATATGGGTATAATACTACTTGTTTTCTTGTCTTTTTGACTTGGTGGGATGGTGAATATCTTTTGTGCGACATTGTCGCCCTTATATTGTGTGTTATGAATGTTGGAATGTGCAGGGACCTGCCATGGAGCCCTTCCAAAACGATACAGAACTGGAGAAGCATTATGCAGATTTTCTTCAAATGGACACGATCGACATTATGGACGATGTGACCGCCGAAGAAGAGATGGAAGCTGCCCTCAAGGAGTACGATCAGATCGGTGCTGATCTTGGGATCAGTCCTTTGTCAGGTAAATCCTTATCTGGAGATCCAAGTTGGTTGACGAGGTGGATCATTGGGGAAGGGAATCTGCAAAGAGCATAAAACAGAACCATACGCCTTTTTTTGTTTTTTGTTTTTTTTTTTGGGAATACGTACGCCGTTGTAAAATTCTTTTCCATTTCTTCTACACTTTGTGATCCATACCTTATCACTAGTAAGAATAGTTGGGACCGGTCATGCTTGTATGATATTCACATTAACGTGGTGGCAACTATGCTAAATATATGTATATATATCCATATATATGTTTGTCATGATTCAATAATTCGACCTCCTTGTGTTTTTTATCTTGAATTGCCCTTCTCAAACTCTCTTTATTTATATTTTAATAGAGTGGTGGATGCTAGCAGATACTTTCGTTATAAACATTGTTTAATGAAGGGTAATTAATAATACTAGGATTTCTATTTTGGAATGGTGAGATGATCCTTACGTGTATGTTTGGTGCGAGAGAAAAGTGGAAGGAGAGAAGTGCAGGGATTAGTGAAAGGATTTTGACATTTACGATTGTTTGGTATGAGAGAAAAGAGATGATAACGGATTGGTGGAGGGATTCCATCTCCTTCAAAACACCCCAAGCTTGATCGCAACTAAATTAGAGATTGTAGGAAGGTTTGCATAACAAACATCATAAGAGAAAGGACAACTTTCGCTCACTGCACGTGATTATAATTCCCAGCCTCCTTTCTACCAAACAAACCATACATGTTTCTTGGTAAGGGCAGTAAAAATCAACCATTGGTGATGATAGCATCGTAGTGAGGAAGTCCTATTTGGGAATTTTTACTTTTTATCTATCCAAATGTTCAAATCATGTTCATGTGTCACGCAAGAGTCTATCGCTTGGGATGCGTCAGAGGAGAAGTACGCAACCTTGCGCAGCCACGGCAGCCACGGCACCACCACCGCCTCTAGCTCGAATTCGTTATGGCATCCCTTTCCAAATGAAATAAACTTGATAATAAAATAGATGAGTACGTACTCTTTATATTCTTCCATGCATGCTTGTAGTTTGGTTTAGTTTTTTTTGTTTTGTTTTGATTTCTTTCGCTATAATTTATTACTGGTATCTAATAAAAAATATGCACTGGGTTTTGACAAATTCAAGAAAAAGAGGATTATAGAAAATTTGATTCGATCTAAAAAAAAGCTCTTTGAAAAAAAAAAAAAATTCAAGATAGAATGTTCTATATTAAAAAAAAAAAAAAATTCGTTTGAGGAGACCCCTTTCAAAAACTTTGCTTCAGGTCCCAAAATTTGTTGAACCGGCCCTGATGTGAATATGCATCAACATTCATAACCATTGAATTTCAATCCTGCGGTACTATTCATTTCCTCTCAATTCATCAATTCCTAACCACAGACACTCCCTATTTTATTTTGTTAAGGAAAAAAATTACTAGCTTCTGCACTAGACATTTTAACCAACTTATTCAGCAAAACGAGAAACAAGATTAATTTTGAAATGGCTTTTTTTTTTTTTTTTTTTTTAAGTGGCTATTTTGTGCGGCTAAAAATAGTTGACACCAGTTTACCACATCAATCCGGGTAAACAATTAGCTAATGAAGAGGGATTTTTACTATTTTACCATCATAAATGATTCGGGGCTTCACGATAGCTCTGAAAACATCCAGCGTTACTTGGACCCCTTCTAAAGAGCCCTCGGATATAAAGACATGCTTAACTTTCTCAACAATTGATTCACTATATGATCTTACTTAATTATAGGAACCCTTAAAGGATTTTTTTTCTAAATAAATGTTATATCTATGCTAGTAAACCCATGAATCAGTTGGGTTTTGATGGTTTTGTGCAGAGACGGATGGAGAAAAGCTGCCTGGGGGGACTCAAGGCCCCCACCCCCTCCTCAACTTTTGGTTTTTTGAAAAATAGCCTATAATTTTAATTAAATTTTCATGGTACGTAGTCCCTCTAAAAATTGAAAACTTGCCCATAATAACTCTCTTATTATCCATGATATAGTTATTAGCCCCCATAATTGAAAAAGCTTTGGTTTCGTCACTTTTTTATGAGCTCATAAAACAAGAAAAGGGTTTACTCTTGACAGTTATTCTAATGAGTTGCTTAAAAATTTGACCTATTTGTAAATCAACGAAAAATTTTACCCCAAACAAAGCCAAACACTAACTCATTTTCTTTGATTTTCGTCAATAAACTCAAGTGGTCATGACGATAATACCAAATTAGTTTTTAGTATTTTTGTTTCCGTCACCAATAACTCCAATTTCACTTTCCTGCTCCAATGTCTAAATTGATTTATTTTTTATTTTTTATTTTTTTTTTGGAATCGAAAGATTTCGTTATGCATGTTAAAGGGCTTGTGTTTAATCTTTCGCTTTCAGATCTTTCACTTAATATTTCAATTAATATTATCTAATAATTTCTTCCTGTTGTCTGGTTATTTCCAAGGTAGCATCCGCACTTTGAAGCAAGCCGTGCATGTGTGTGTTCCTCTCTCATGAGTCAGGCTTAGAAAACAGACTATAAAAATGCCATTAAATAAACTCAAACAAATCAGGAAAAAAAAAAAAAAAAAAGACCAAGATTTATGTATATATATATACCCCATTTTTTATTTCTCTGATGGGAGTGACAGATGAAATTGCATCCGATCCACACAAAGCCCGTCTCACCAGCGATCGGGCTCCTTTGGCACAAAAGTGGTTTTGTCCAAGCCTGAGCAGTTCATTTCTGCCTCCATGGATGGACCCTGAAACCTAGAGAGAGAAAGAGAGAGAGAGAACCTTTTGGATGTGATGGCTTTTGAGAGAGAGAGAGAGAGAGAGAGGAGTTTCAAAAAGGGTGAAGAGAGTATTAGACAAAGGAATCAATAGTCACTGTCCGTTCATTTATATGACCAACCACAACACGCTCTTTTGTGTCATGGTTTGTAATTTACGTTTTTTTTTTTTTTTTTTTTATACACACATACACACACACACACATAATTAATTTCCTTTTCTTCAATTATCTTTTTATTGTGCTTTTCCTTATCTCTTCCCTCTCTATATGGTTTATATCTATTGTTTAATCACCTTTTATTGGTTTGGCGATGAAAACAAAGCACGTTTGTATTGTACGCAAAATTAAGAGTGGGTATATGGCAGTTACGTTTTAGGACAGGGTGGTTCTACAAATTTTTCATTTTTCTTTGGCTATTCGTACATTTGCCGACATTTATGTAGCTCGTCTCGTAAAAAGAAAATTAGAAAAACTCAAACTTGGGCAGGCTTTATATATGGTGGAAAACAAAGTTTACTATTGTTAATTAGTAATTTAATTTACACACAAAAGAAAAACCCAGAATTAGTAATTAATGAACATTTCAATTTTTATCAAGCAGCTCTTTGTTCTGGTTTTTTTTTTTTTCTTTGAAATAGCTTGGGAGCTTTCCTTCAGATTATGAAGAGGATTGAACATAAAGCCAAGGGAAAGAAGACGAAAAAACGAGACATTTTTTTTTTTTTTGGGTTGCTAGAAAGTCGTTTTCATTCTTGGTTTGTAGAGTCTATTAATTTTCTATGTGGATATCCATCATTCATAACATTAGAATTCAATCCTATGCGGTTCCTATGAAATCATAAAGTGTTTCTAACAACATATCACACTCCTTACTTCATTTCTTTTAAAAGAAATTACCAACTTCTGCACTATATATATCTATTTTTGACAAACTTAATATGGCAAAATGAGTAACAATATTTTGAATTTTTTTTGTTCTAGTGATTATTTTATGAGGCTGAAAAAATAGACAACAGTTTATCACATCAATCTAGGTAAACAATTGGTGCAGAAGGATTCTTTGCTATTAAACCACAAAAAATGCTTAATGACTCCACGATGACTCCATAAGACAGAGTGTTGGGTCTCTCATGGATCGTATAATTTGAACTCCTTTTTATGTATTAAGATCTGTAAGAGTCTCCAAGAAACGAGTCATAAGCAAGAGAACGTGCTAATTGTCATGGCCACATAAAAACTTCCTAGCTATTAGAAATAGAACAAAATCCAAAAGGAATAAAAAATCATTCAAATCATAGTTCTGCATAGCCACCAGAAATTTCCCAAGTACAATATAGCCAACAAATTATGCAGCTCCAAATTAATTGTCACCTAAACTTATCATGTCACGAGGGCTTTATATGTACTATAAGTCTTTATAGCAATTTAAAACAAGCTAGAATTAGCTAGCCAGAGTCATTCCATGCTCACGGAGGGTATATAGTACCATAAACAACCCTAATTTATAAGCTTAAACTTGAATACGCTATACACTAAAATCATAATAAACCGGAACATCGAAAAGCTCGCCATCCTTTGATATGGCTGATATAGCCTCCTGTGCCAGCAGGTTGCCATGATCGGTAGCTTTGGATTTTTTTTTTTCCCTTCCCCTTTTTCCGAGCTTTCCTCAGCCGATCTCTTCTTTTGACCTTCTTCACATAGGTACATGAAAATGATTCTAATTAGTAACAAATATCATTAAGAGGATTAAAAAAAAATCAAATTAACTTTAAAAAAAAAAAAAAAAAGACATCTTTTGGTATTGGCTTTGGCTGAGTAGTAGAATCAGTACTTCTAGCATGGGTTAGGAGGGTACACAGAACCTCTTCGGCATTAGATTCTAACAAGTCTTCAACATCTGCTTCATAGTTGGGAGGAGGATAGTTAAGATTGGAGAGGTTATTGCGTGAATCACGCAAAGACTTCTTCTTCGACAGACGTTATTATTGGTGCTGCTTCTTCTTCATATATGTCGTTTTCCGAAGGGATAAAAACAATGCTAGAACTCTCCTCAAACGTCCTCTTCTCAGCTGGGGTAGTACTGGTCGTTGGCTTTGCTGGTTCAACATTTTTCAGCTGAAATTTCTGTAACTTCATTAACCGGCGAAAAATTCCTATATATCTTATACACTCAAACGGAATAACTATGAAAATGTTATGACTAGTATTTCAACAAAACCATGCAAAGGAAAGTACATTTTGTTTTTTTGTTTTTTTGTTTTTTAGTTTTTTTTTTGTATGGTAATTAACAAGCTAATTCACCATAAATTGCTACTAGGGGTGTTGAGCTTAACAATTTCTCTTTGTGGTCCGGGAGTATAAATGGCATAATCTTTGGGTCGAGTGTGATTCTAATTATGTCGTTCGGTTTTACAAAAACTCTACTTTGGTTCCTTGGAAATATAGAAATCGTTGGTGTCTTGTGATCTCTTTGGCAAAAACTCTTAATGTAGTTTGTTTCTCACATTTTCACGAAGGGCACTTTTGCACTAGATATGGACTTTTTTTTTTTTTTTAAAATTTTAATTTTTGATTTTTAGTTTTGGTAACAGCGCTAGATATGGACTTACTACTAGAGGCGTTGAGATTAACAGTGTCTCTTGTGTGGTCTTGGTTCTAGTTTTTCATTCAGTCGCAGGTGATAAGAGACAATATTTCTCTTCCACATTTTCGTTTTTCGTTGAGGATATTGGAGAGGTGAATTTCGACGGGTTTTTATCTTTTCTGACTGTGTGTTTCTAATTTTGTCTCATGTTTTCAAGTAAATTGTAGATATTTCTTTTCTCTTGCATGATATTTTATTCATTTTGTTTGTTATTTTCGGTTGGGGCGTTTTTTCTTTGTTTGGGATGATCTTTTTCTCGGATATTTTGTAATTTTTCTTCATTTTAGTATTACGGAGTTGGTGGTTTAGTGTGAGATATAGGATGATTAGTGGGTGACAACCTAACTAAGATGTACGTACTAGTTGTAATTGATGTTAATTACTTGCTTTAATTATATATTTACACAGATAGATATACCACATGCCTACAATTATAATACAGTAATAATTGAACTTAAGTAAACTCTTGTTCTAGTTATTAACCCTTCTAACAAAAATTCCTGACTTCATATATATATATATATATATATATATGTTAACTCACCGTGGATTGCACTGGCCATTTGTCTCTGGTTGCTTTGTTCGAACACTTTGGAATAATCCCATACTTTTGGAACCTATAAACATCAGACAGTGTTCGACCCTTGATGGTATTATCCATCTTATGTGCAAAGTTCTGCAGGAAAACGAATATATACACATATGAGATATAGCTAGATTTGCATTGACTTTGATGGGCTAAAGTAATATTTAAACTTCCATGATTCACAACACTAGTAATAAGATAACAATTTTATTAGAGAGAGATTTATATCTAAATATAAAGACATGCTCAACTTTCTCAACAATATAGATTAATTATTATATGATCTTTCAATCATCAAATTTTCAAAAATGATGAAATTTGATTAACATTCATACTCCTAAAACTTATTACCCGCAGTATATTTAGAGAAACACATATATAGAATTGTCTCTAAAAACACACACACTTGTAGATTGACACATATATATATCTATGTATATGTATATATATATGATGAGAAAATAACTAGTATCAAAATTATCTAATACATCTTAAGTAGATTGACACTTACTAGATATCTTTTTTCAGTAAAACACCCTACTTATAAATCAGATAGATTAAATGTTACAAGAAAATCTAAAATTAAGAAAACACCGCAAAAGACAAAAAGTACCCAAATTGAAATGTAGATACGATTCGAAACATACGTCACTAACAGTAACACAATGAAGCAGATACAATTAGAAACAAGTGAAACCGTATTTTGAAAAATCAAAAAGTCGCTGATAGACATCATATCAAAAACTTTACAAGCAAAACTGAGTCGAAAAAAACCTTATTAAGGATAATGAGTTTATGTATGTATAATATATAGATACACATATATATAACAGAAGATGGCATAGCTCTTGAGCGGACTATAGGTGAAGTATGATATAGTACTTACGTAATCATATCTTTTACTATTTGTGCGCTGTTTTGGCGAAATGTCCCAGTTTTGAACCCAATCTGTGGTCTTCTCTAATGGAGCAACCTTTTCTTCACCTGATTTATTCCGTTCGTCGAGTGCTGTATATGGTCTTGACCAACCCTTCACATCCAAAGAAATACAATAATATATATATATATATATAGCATGACTAAAGCATTAGGTAGTCATGCATAACTAGTGATCTTTAACATAAATGCATAGAGAATCCACATACATTCACACATTATATACTTATACTTATCATCTACGTACTCAACGGTGGAACCAACTTTCTAATTCAGCGGAGGTATATTTATCCTCTTGTATATGTCTAATGAGTTTTTTGGACAAATAGTAAAGTATTTAGTTAGAGCTGACATGAAATAATTAATTTTAAGTGTGGATAAACTTAAAGATAAAGGTGTTTACACTGTTACATAAAAAATTTTAAAAATTTTCTGTTTTGTCCGCACTCAAAAAGTGGTTATTCCCATATAAGCTTCTACTAATCTTTACTCTTTAATCTTTTCTCAATTATCCTAAAAACTTATTGATACATGTACGCCATCACTGAAGTAAAAAGCAGGCTCCACCATTGAGCAAACTGAAAAAAATCATCAAAATTTAAAACAAACTAAAAAAAAAAAAAAAGCAAAGTCCGCCCAACTCATTCATGCCTATCTCCGCCTGATCACTAGGCTGGATATAGTTGGGTACGTGCAGGCATATTTATATATATATATATATATCCACGCACGCACGCACGCACCCACACACACACCCACACACACACACAGACACCTTACTACTATATCTCATGGTTGCACTATCTGGCAGCATGTAAGATAATGGTGTTGCGTAGTGAATCCTTTGGGTTGTCTTCCTCTCATCTTCTCTTTTGTTTCGGTGGATGACCGCTGCTCTTCTAACTGCAATGCATTTTATAGATTTGTTATATATATGCATCCAATCACAACAACCAATTCAGTTTCCGTGATTTCAAGATAGTCATGGTTGAGGAATATTACTTTAGTTAGAAAGAAGGGGATCAGAAATAGGCTAATGGAAATGTGTATAACATATATATGTATATAATGGATGAGAGGAAACAACTAGCATCAGAAAAGATTTTGCACATCTCAGCAACTCAGTTTGATTGACAGTTTGACATCCACATACAACCGCATTCCATTTTAAGCTGATAACTCATATTATTAATTAGAAAAGAGAAAAAATTACGTAAGTATCTAAAACTGAAATAAACAGTAACCACTTACAATGAAAATTATCCAAACAACTGAAAACAACAAATTGATCATGAAATCAAGAACAAGCGGAATCTTACACTACAAGAAACAGTGGAAATCATGTTTTGAAAACCATACTTTTTGATAGACCTCATTAACACATACATACATACATACATACATACATTGTAGTTTGATGGATTTTTAATAATCATTTGCCAAACATAATTGAAGATCATTAACCGATAATTCCAAAGGGCATGAGTAGATAAATCAAATTATTTTCTGCTTCCATTCTTGTGGCCTTTTGTTTCTTATTATAGAGATGTTTTAAGTTTGCCTTATTATTTGTTAATTTTTGTGACTTGTTGCACTCTCGTTTGTTAATTATAGAGAAACGTTCTCATCAGAAAAGAAATGCATTTTTCTTTTAGAAACTAAATAAATTGCTTTAGAAAATTTTTGGGTTTGCAACTCCAGATAGAAAAGAAAAGATTCTAGCATTTTTTAGACAAGAAAAGAAGAGCAGGAAAAAAAGACACAGTACTGATATAAATGAATGTGAATAGAGTTTTTAATCTTGTTAGTTATAAACTCAGTCATGGGTTTAATATTGTGATGTGGTATATCATTGGTCATTTCTAAATAAGGTGGTTAAATAGGATATGACAGGATATATGTGAAGAAAATAGTTACAAGATATATACATAAAACTGAATCGAGGCTGGAAAAAGTAAGGGGGAAAAGTACGCGAAAATTAAAAATTAGGAAAAAAAAATGGAATTTTAATTTAGCAGAAGTCAGAATTTAGATTAGCGTGCATGACTATGTATTCCATATATGTATATATATTCAAGAATGTTGTTAGCATACTACCTTGTATTGGCAAAACATTAAGATTTAAAAAGCTTTCAAAAACATTATTAGATTTAAAGACTCAAATAATCTCTCGATGCTGCAAATTAAAGAAGAGATCTATACACTTCATCGAACTCTTTTATCATTGTTATCTTAAGTTTTAATAAACAACACTCTTTTAGTGTTATTAGTACTTTACTCTTCTCCTCCGACACTCAAAAACGTAACTTAAAACCAGTTAATATTGGAGCCCTTGGAGGAACCTTAGCTAAAAAAAGTTATATCTATGCTAGTAAACTAATAAAGTTATATCCTATGACAGTTATACCGACCAGCTGCTTTTGTCACTATTTGCGTCTCATTTCGGATGAAACTTTTATCATGGCTTGTTTTCATGCAAACGAGTAACTTGTTCTTTTATAAATGATTTTCTCGTCTAACCCACACTGCGACAAAAATTTTCATCGGGATAGGGTAGATGGGAAGTCTGGTCAAATTTTATGAAGTTTTTTAAGTTAAAGTTCGTCGAGCATTAGTTCTTATTATATATGTTAGAGTTTCTTAATAATTGACCGACAAAATCTTTTCTTAGTAATTGTTTTTGGATGAGTTTTGTTGTTTCATAACCCCTATCCCCATGAGTATTTACGTTGGGATAGGGTAGACGGGAAGTCCCAACATTAGGAATTAGATTTCAAGAGGCGGCATCGTCAAAAGGAAATGAATATTTATCAGAAACCGGAGGAAATATTTATGATGCCCTTTTTAATAAAAAAAGCCCCAAATTCATGAAATTTTCACAGCCGATTTTCATCACCCGCATACATATTTTGCTATTTAGTTCTAGTTAACTAACACAATTTTCCTAAAATTTTCAGACTTCTACAAATCTAAGATTTAGATGGCAGAAATAGCACTAACAATTAAACTACTATCACATCATTTTGAAATTTGACCTATAAGTAAACAAACTGAATTTAGCCGAAACAAAGCCAAACACTAACTCATTTTCTTTGATTTTCGTCAATAAACCCAAGTGGTCATGACGATTATACATTAATATTAATTTCTAGTATTTTTGTTCCAATGTCCAAATCTTGTTATTGATTTTTTTTTTTTGGAATCGAAAGATCTCGCCATGCATATGTTAGGGTTTGGGTTTAATCTTTTGCTTTTAGATCTTTCACTTATAGTTCATTTGGTATTTGGGTTGAGTTTGAGATGAGATAAAATTTTTAAGTTTGAGTTTGTTGACTTTTTAAAAATTAGTTATAAATTTTGTTGACTTTTCAGAAAAAAATAAAAATTGATATGAAAAAGTACAGTTTAATTAAAGTTAAATCTGGATACCAAACGTGAGCTTAATATTTCAGTTAATATTATCTAATATTTTCTTCTTGCTGTTTGGTTATTTTTCAAGGTAGTATCCGCACTTTGAAGCAAGTTTACCATGTGTGAGATCAACGGAGCATATAAGCTCTTTAGGACAGTTTATTATGTGTGAAAAGTTCAGGCTATATATAATTAATCAAGTGTCAGAAAATGTGAAGTATGGTTGTATATTTTTGTCGCCAATTTCTTCGATGTTATCAACTTGGAATCTTACATTTCAACTGTCTGACAAGTTTAAGAAATTAGCTACTAAAATAAAATTAAAAAAATTCAAACGCCAGGGATGCCAGGTTACCAAAGCATGAGATCATGTCCCGGCCGAAACCTGGCGTACATTTCTTGTATTAACTGATTACATGATAAACGTGAATTATCATTTTTTCAATTTTTTTTTTTTTTTTTGGGAGAATCAATTGCAATAAACAATTATTATTTGTAGAACGTCGTATTCTTACTGACTTATAAAATGCATAAAAGTCCATGTTTTTGTTTAATTTTTTCAGAACAAAAAGTCCACCCAATTTTTTTTGGAACGGAAAACAAAATAACTATAAATATTTTTGCTAGAAACAAGGAAAAGGACAGACGTCTTAGGATTGTATAAAGTACGGCCGACTTCTGTATTAAGTATACAAAAATAAATAATAATAATAATAATATAACCTCCTTATCCGATAACATATATATTTAAGAAACATTTCTCTTGATGAGGACTCTGAGAGTTTTTTATATTCAATATTTCAACTAATTAAACACTAAGCTATGTACTCTGTTGGGTAACCTCTTATTTAAACGTTCTATTGAGAGAGATCATTGCATAAAACATTTACAGCACTAATTAAACTCTACTCTTAGTAACCTCTTATTTAAATGTTATATAGAGAGAAACTGTATTTTAATCATTGGATAAAACTTTTATAATATTCTAATTTTTAAGTGTTCACCTCAAAAATTAATTTCGAGGCAATATTACTCTAATTGTAAATCATACTATTAAAAAATGGATTACATGCAGGAATGCCATAAATTTGACACATCTTTATATTTATGTCAACTATAACATTAAAATTGAAAATTTTTTCATTTTATAAGACTAAAATTTATCAACTTTAATATTAGAGTGCGCGAAATTATAAGGAGCAACTCAAAATATGACTATTTACTTAATTTTCTCTTAAAAATCATACAACGACTATTACAATAATTTTTACCAATAATATAAAAATATGAGGTATTATCATAAAAACCCTTTAACTTTTAAAAACCTATAAACTATTGTTTCCTTTTTTTTTTTTTTAAACTTATTTATGCGGTTGTTAAAAGGTCAAAATAGAAACAACCGAAATTGTTATACTAATTAGTATAGCAACTTGTGAAGTCAATGTCGGAGTCCTCGTACCATTATCAAATGCGTCCAATGAATCCATCGCGAAGGATACTAGAATAGGCCCAGTCACTGTTATTGCATATAAAGATATAGATACGTATATTTATATAGTAGTGATTGAAACATCAACTTTAATATTAATTTTTTGCATATCAACTCACGTGTCATCTTTTTATGAGTAAAAACAATAAATTGATATGACAATATTTTCACCACTTACCAAGAAAATAGTGACAATTCATATATCATATATATTGGTATTTAAAATTTGGAATTAAAGTTGATGTCTCTAATATTTTTTATATTTATATATATCCAATAGGGCTAGAAACATGCATCTTGATATCATGCAGGTTATATATATATATATATTTATTTATACTACATTATTATATCAATTAATGAACCCGGTATACTTTGCCCTAGGTATTAGCTAGATATAGATGACTAATATAATCACCTCCAAACAAAAAAATCGGTACCTTAGCATAACACAATGCCAGGAGACATGAGTTTAGCTCAATTACGTAAGAAAAATGACACAAAATTAAAGAAAGCATTCATATTTATATATATATATATATATCTAGATGTGACATATTATTATTCATTGACAAAAAAAAAAAATTTTAATCCTGAATACAGATTTGTTCTTCAATATATATACGAAATCATGCTTGATCTTTTGTGTGAAAATTACCAACATTATTTGTCCCGAAAACTCTGATAACGTAGCTGGAAAAGGAAATATACTAATTAAACCCAAAAAAAAAAAGCCGCTGCTCTTGACAAGGGCACTCTTATCTCATCTCATCAAAACATTTGTCCGGAAAGGTAGTCATATATGAATTGATAGAGCGCTCGTACTTTTAACATATAATTTGAGTTCGATTCGCTCAAGAAAATATGTAACATATATCACACGAAGTCGTCAACACTTTGGGATTATATGAGAATTCTAACTTCTCATCTTATAACCTTTTCTTTGAAGAAGAAGAAGAAAAACAACAACAACAACAACATTCTAGTCCAGGATAATTCTTTAGGAACAAATTAAAATTGGACTTTCAGGAAGTCACTCTAGAAACTCGTTCCTCATGGCTGTACAATAGCAACCAAAAGCAAAACAATTATCAAGAGAACGGCTCCAATCAAGAATTCAAGATATGGCACTAAAAGCACGGGATTCGAGCAGGATATCCAAAAGCACAAATTCCAAGTATGCTGACACAAGAGAACATGTTTCGAGCAAAGTAAGAGCACTGAGAGTCAACTAGATACCATTTCAATCATGCTTTATTTTATTTAGAATTGTCCAACAATTAGGGTCTGTCCAACGGTATCCGAGATTATCTCATTTCGATCTTTTTGTCTTATCATTATGATTTTTTTAACAAAAAAATTATCTCATTTCAATTTAAAATGAGAAAGTAATATGAACTTTTAACATACATTTGAATCACAAGTTGGAGTTAAAATTTTTGAGTTAAAGTTGGTTAACTTTTTAAAAACTAGTTATAATTTTTGTTGATTTTTCAGAAAAAGACACAAATCCAGTAAAAAAAATATAGTTTAGTTAAAGTTAAACTAAAATATTGAACAAACCCTTAAAGTTTGAGTTTTTTAAAAATGAAAGTGAGAGAAAATTTAATGTAAAGTTGAGATTTTGAAATCCCTAAACATCTGACCCCAAAGGGTCTTTAATCAAGATACCGAAGAAATCAGTACAACCCCAATATTTTTTTTTAAGAAAAATTAAGGTGATAAAGCAAATAGAGCATTTATATTTATCTAATCGAGAGAACAACGACTAAATAACAAGCATCAAAGTAATAATACACATGCTTTATATAGAGCCAAAGATGTTAAAGAGGTTCCAAACCCCAGGAAATTAGTCAAGCCAGTAAGAAAAATTTATAATTATGCACTTACTTAAAAAGAAATGGAAATTATGATTTTAAAATTGGATAAAATATTGATGAAACTTAATGCTTAACTGATAGACATGATATCTTTGATTCTGAAAAGAAAAGTGCATTTAAATTTCGTATTAAAATAATAAAGGATTGGAAATATATAAATGAAAGTTATTATCTGTTGGGTTCATTTACCTTCTTGGAAGGGATTTCAAATTTATTGTCTTTTATTTTCTACTTCGTTTTTCACAGTCCCCCTCCTTTTTTTTTTTTTTTTCTTTTTAATAAATTTGAATGTCTTCATTTTTCAGTCTCAAAAACTATAACTGTAACAATTAAAGAGAAATATTAGAAGTAAACTAGTAAAGGGATCTTCTAACAGCTCCCACTGGACTTTTTAAAATTAAAAAAAAAAAAATATCCCCGTAGGACCAACACAGACCAATAGGAGATATAGGGCGGTTTTAGTATATAAACTGTTCCAACACTCAAAAGATCCAAAACACCATGGAAATTAACACCAGGAAAAATTAAACACAGTTCCCCATTGGTAAGTGTCATCCTATTATATTTAGTTGACATATATATATATATATATATATTTTTTTTTTTGATCCCGCCAATAATATTCCTAATTTTAAATTGATAGATTTTTTGTCTGCTGGAAGATTATTGGATTGACGGTATCTAAGGCATTAGAGAGAGAAAGACCAAAATAGCATATTAGACTGCTATCCTTTTAAATTATAGTAAAAAATCAAAACATGATAATCAAATAGCATATTAGACTACTATCCTTTTAAATTATAGCAAAAAATCAAAACATGATAATCAAATAGCATAATTACGTCAAAAAATTAAAGTAAAAATATGAAAATAACCTTTAATTAGAATCCCTCCTAAGGCTCAAACCTTCCTCACTTCAAACCTTCAAAAACATAATAACTACTAAGAGTAAAAAAGTAAATCAACAAGTTTAAAAACATAAAATCTACTATAATTTTATAGTAACAAACAAATATACTATATATTTAAATTATGCCTTTATAATATGCTATATAGTATAAATTCTAGGCATTAAATTATATATATATATACACACATGTAGTACTAGTCGATTGCAACCAATTAAAAGGAAAAGCTTATTTTTGTATTTGCAATATCATAACCGCCGACCATAAACTCGTTATACCCAAAAAAAAAAAAAAAAAAGATCAACATGTAAAATCCATTAGAAAAAACAAACTAAGGGCACGTCGGTGCACGTAGAATATTTTGAGGGCTAATCGAGCATCTAAATTATCCAATTAGTATATTGTTCAAGTTGAAGCAAACAAGTGCATGTTATGTGCACTCCCCTATTTATATATATACATATAGATATATTGAAAATATTATTTTGGGCATTAATTTTGATTAGAATTGAACAGGGACCTTTCACATCTACCATTCGTTCGTTGAATATTCTAATATACATGTAGATATATATTGAAAATATTATTTGGGGTGTTAACTTTGATTAGAATTGAACATGGGACCTTTCACATCTACTTTTCATCGAATATTCTAAGTATCATGCCTTTTCTTTTTTATTGGCGTAGAACTTTTCACAACGATTAAAAATGTCATTGAATATCCTAACCTGACCGGTATTTTTTTTGGATTTAGTTCCCAAACCGTATTTTTACTTAGGGGTTAGATGTGGGTTTTCTATAAAACCATCGTCAGGAGAGCGTTGTTTCTTCGACAATTTGTAGCTGAGCAGTACCAGGTATAAAATCTCTCCAAGCATGCAATTCAGGCCATCATTTTTCTTTTTCTTTTTCCTTTTTTTTTTTTTTTAAATCCAATTAGAAGTGAACAATGTTAGGGAACATCGATGATGTTTAACATCACTCACTAATAAAGGGTGGGTCCACAATATAAGGTCCACTAATGAGGTTTACTTCTCTTATTAATATGATGTTAAATATCACTAACATTCTAAAGTATTTTTTATTAGAAGTTGTCTAAAGTAGTTGGTTATTTCATATGTCTTATGCATTTATATTCATCTGAGTGAGGATTTAAGAAGAGAAGAAAATATATGGCTGCCAAAAAAATATATTGTGGCAGCCATGTAAAGTACTATATATGTTTTCATAAAACAGACTGAACCAATGTCGTGAGAAGAAGCAATTAATATCAATTTTAATATTTGTTGTTATTATCATGATCTGACCGGATCATTTCTTTTTTAATTATTTATTTATTTTGGGGCTGACCAGATCAAAATCTTATCGAACATTTCTACATACTATTGCTCGCCTCCCTCTTAAAATATTGACTTTTGGCAGCGTGATCCACATTTGGGTTGAGAGAAAAAATTAATAAATGATATTGAGGAAGGAAGTACAATTGAATCACAATCACGTCCAAACTAATAAGTTGGTAAAGAAACATATCTCCAACTAAGGGTTTGTTTGGAAACAAGTCTATTTTAAACTAAACTGTACTTTTTTCATCATTGTTTTTGTCTTTTTTGAAAAAAATTTTTGTCTTTTCTAAAAAAGTTTTTTGTCTTTTCTGAAAAATTACTATTAAAATTTAAAAATCTTAAACTAAACTTATTCATCAAACACCCCCTAAAAAAGCGAGAAAAAAAAAAACAAGTACATCATTACATGTCATGATGTGACTTATAAAATGTATAAAAGGAACATAAAATTTAAAACCCCAATGCACTCCTGTTTTCTTCATGTGATGGCAAAGAGAAAATTAAAAGAGTGAAATTTTGTGTTACAACTAGTTGAGAATAGTTTATTTAATTATATGTCTTACCTTTATTTTTCCAAGACCAACATTATAAAATCGTTAAAAAAAAACGTACAAGAACAAATAAAATTTATAATGGTTCATTTTTAATATGAGTGTTATATCCACTTTCACCTATAACAGTAATTTGGTCTCAATTTTTTGTTTTCTCTTCTCTGAGCTCTATTTTTAAGATCGAAAATCTGCACTATTTTTATATTAAAAAAAAAAATCCAGGACAATCAAACTACCAGTGTGAAATTCTTAAGGTCGATCTGTACATTTGTTGCTCCATCAGGGTGACATATAATTAGATAGAAGTTAAAGGAAACAAATCTTTGGCCATCAGATAGAGAGAAAATTTGAAAGAAAATTCTAGCGCTTCATTCAAGAAATATTGGACTGATAGCAAACAATGTTTTAAGCCATATAATTATTCAGAAAGATACAAAATTTGCTTTGGATTCTTGGGACAAATTAGTAGAATTAATGGATCTTTTCTAGGGAAAATTTGAACAAAAATCCTCAGAAGAAAATAATTAGGTAACCTAATTATCAACTTAGGGAAAGGTTTTAAATCGAGAAATTAAATATTACCGTTTTATCTATTGGTAGCTTCTTTGTCCTTTTGTCATTTGTTATTTTTGCATAGTTTATTTGTGGTTGTATATCCATTTTCTAGCCCTCTAATATTGCTTTAGGATTGTAACACCTTTTCTTTTCTTTTTTTTCTTTTTAATTTTTTTTAAACACTACACATATACACCCTTAATATTGTTAATTAACGTGACATACATGATGTAAAAGCTTAAATTGTCGATTAGCACATTTGATCTCTATTTAAGCCTTTTGTTCCAAACACTATTGATGCATGAAAACCTCCCCTATATCGCCTATACCCAAACTGTAACTTTGGCCAGCTGATTCCAAATTATATCTATGTGTGTGTACATATATATAGCCCTTTAATTACATTCTCCAACTAATATCCACCAACCACAGTAAAAAGCCCTTCCCACTCCAACTCCAAGAGAACATATAAATGGACAAAATAGAGCAAGCATTACCTGGAAGCTTGTCTAATGGTGACACGGTTTATGAGTTGACGTCCAGTCTGAATCCAAAATCCGAAAATCCTAGCTCGCCATCTTCCGATTTCTGGGCACTTTACAATAGACATTTTCAACCTGGTCTTTTCAGAAAGGTATATATATTAATCAATGCTCTAGTAATACATATGTAACAATATGCGTACATATTATATATTTGCGTCTGTATATTATATAGTTCGTAAGGTCATGATATATAGTAATATTGATGTCTGTATTAAAACCAAAAAAAAAAAAAAATGTGACTTAGGTAGTGGCAGAGGTCATAGCAACGTTTCTACTGGTGTTCATAACATGCGCTGCAGCAGCTATTTCTAATAGTGATAACAAAAGAATCTCACAACTGGGAGCGTCAATTGCCGGTGGACTTATTGTGACAGTGATGATCTATTCTGTTGGCCATATCTCCGGTGCTCACATGAACCCTGCCGTCACTACCGGCTTTGCGGCTTTTCTTCGTTTTCCATGGAAACAGGTATATCACTTTATCACAATGGATTGGAACTTATAGACACTTGTTTTATTAATTTAAAAGAAAAAAAACCCCCGAAAATCCTTGAGGTTTCGAATCTGAGACTTACAACCCTGAACCTCCATATACCCACTCGATGACCTAGACCCTAGTGGGAACAATCGATCACTTTTTAATTTTTTTTTTAATTCTACAATCGTGAATTCTTTTTCCTATATCTCCTTTTATAGTGAAAGTAGGGTATACGTGATATTGGTGTTCTAATTTTAAGAACCAATTTTGTTGGAGAAAAGTACTTCTATAAATTTGTTAGTCATTTTCTGTATGTGTTAAGGTCGCCATGCCATTAGCGTCACATAATCCTTTTGTGGCCAAAGTTTTCTTCTTCTAAACATTCATAGTATTTAACATTTAAGTCTGAGCATATATGTATAGAGATATATATATATATATGTGTGTGTGTGTGTATGTGTGTGTGTGTGTGTGTCAAATGTGAATGTAAACTAATTAATGTGTTATAGACAGCAAAAATATAAAAATAAAAATGAAGTCTTTAACATCGATCCAATGTAAGAACTCTAGGAACTTAGCCAGGCAGTACTTTGCCTCCTTTAAGAGACATAAGCCAGTCTTTAGCAAAAATAAATAAATAGATAAATGAAATAGATGTACAAGCCAGAAATCTGATAATACAAGACTTAAAAAAAATTAAATTAAAAAAAAAAAAAGGAAGAGCAACACATAACTTTTAAATAGGTCACTCATCCTAGTACAGGTCAAAAGTATTGGACGACCAAAGTTTTTAGCCCGTCACAAGTTAAGTACCATAATTTGACAGCAAATTTGGAAAAAATAACAATCTACTAATCCAAAAAATTTGGAAAATTTTATATATAGGACTTGTTACTTCATGTTAACATGCCACGTGTAATGAGGTTGGTCACGGGCCCCACAAAGATTACGTAGTTGTGATATTATTTAGTGCTTGGTACACATATTCAAACGGGAGAAAATCATATATGGTATATATAATTGTTATATAATATTACCGAATAAAAGTTTGGATTAAATTTGGTGTCTTTAGTATTTTCCTTTTCTTAATGTTGTATTTCAAGGGATATATATAATTGATTAAGCTTTAAGTTGGCATCCAACGTATCCAAAAACACCCCCCTTCAGTTCCTTCAACTTTGGAACGACCACTTTTTTGACTAACTTTGAGACGACCTTCAAATATTGAGGCCGTAATTTGGCCATTCAAAAAAGAGGTGCCATTTACGTACTTAAAGTTTTTGTCTTTTCCCAAAAAGTTTTTTGTCTCATCTCATCTCAAAATTTTTTTTGTCTTTCTCCCAAAAAGTTTTTGTCTTTTCCCAAAAAGTTTTTTGTCTTTTCTGAAAATTCAAAAAATTTACTATTCCAACTTAAAAATCTCAACTCAAACTAATGAGTATATAAATTAATTCATTCATTTTGGGCCACCATAACTCATAAAATATCATTGTGTAATTGTCTGAAAGATCTCTTTCTTCTAAACAAATTATTGTAGAATAATATTTTCAAGAGATATCAATAGTGTTAAGCATCACATATTAATAAAAGTCAAATGAATTACAGAGAAATGAAGTAAGTTGAATGGTTTGATTAACAACATTTTTTTTTATATATTAATTTGTGTAATGGTTGCAGGTCCCGTTCTATTGGGTAGCTCAGTTTACAGGAGCCATTGGAGCTGCATTTACACTTCGGGCACTACTTGACCCGATTCACAGCATTGGCACCACAACACCTTCTGGATCAGATGTTCAAGCTTTAATCACGGAGATAGTTGTCACTTTTAACATGATGTTTGTAACCTCTGCCGTAGCTACTGATGCTAAAGCGGTAAAAACACGTTCATCGATCTCAACATTTTATATATTTTTTAATTTTTGAGCATCAAATCACATAATAATTAAGTTGTCATCTTTTTATAGTATCAATTGACATGAAAGTTCTTTAAACACCTAATAACAAAAGAATAATAACTTATTTGTCATATTAAATTGACACTCAAAAACCGATAATATTACAATAAATATTATGTTCTTGTAACATATATATCATTCATTGGGGTTAATGTTCAATATCGATTTCTGATCCTTTTAATTTGACAATTTCGAATGATTTATTTGGGGTTACTGCAGGTAGGAGAGTTGGCAGGTTTGGCGGTCGGTTCAGCCGTGTGCATAACATCAATCGTAGCTGGGTAAGAAAAACTAGCTAAGCTAGCTACATTAATTAATCTATTAGGTCTCGTTTGACAATTTAACTCAAATTATATCTTTTTATCTCAGTTTTTACCTTTTTCTAAAAAAATTTGTCTTTTTCTGAAAAAGTTTTTGTTTTTTCTGAAAAATCAACAAAAATTTTCAACTCAAACTATTCTTTTTCAACTCAAATTCATTCACTAAACGGACCCTTAATTGTAATTTCAAAGTTTTGAGTCTGAAATCCATATCTGAATCCACTTTAATGTTATAGTACTAGTATTTATCATTTAAATCGAAAGTATTGGACGGCCAAAGTTTGTAGCCTGTCAAAAGTTACGTACCAGAATTAATCAATAAATTTGGAAAAAAAAATTACAACATAACTCATAAGAAGCCAACTTATATATAAGTATAGTAGGCTTATAATGATAGATACACGCATGACGCATATATTCCACATACACACAAAAATTGGAAATGGGACAAGAAGCAGGCAAAGGAGCAACTAAAAAAACTTGGACTAACAAACTTTATATTATAATTGTAAAATATATATATATATTTATGTGAGTGTGTGTGCGTGTGTGTATTTGCAGAGCAGTGTCAGGTGGATCAATGAATCCGGCAAGAACACTAGGGCCAGCACTTGCAAGTGCGGAGTACAAAGGGCTTTGGGTGTATTTTGTGGGGCCAGTCTCCGGCACATTGCTCGGCTCTTGGTTCTACAAGATCATTCAGCTCAGTCAACGCAAGCCCATCATCGCTCCCTCTGTTTCCCTTAGACTTCGTCGGATGTTGACCAACAATGTTCAGGCCGATGACCACAAAGAACCTGGCTCTTCCGTTTGAATATATATCATATATCTCTCTATATATGTATATATGTGTGTGTGTGTGTGTATAAATAGTTGCGTGCATGAAACTTTCTATTCCTAGAATAGCTCTGCTTTAGTTTTTTATGTTTGGTGTGTGTGTGTCTCTCTCTCTATATATATATATGAACGTTCGATACGAGACTGAGTTGTTTAGTGGGTGCCAACATATATACGAAGTTGGGATCTTTGATCTGTTAAGTTCCTTTGATTATGTTCTCTCTCTCTAGATACTTAAATAAAGAGAGTACCACATATGTAAAATACGTCGTGTGAGAGATACTTGGTCTAAATTGTACGCATGTACCACAATGTGTAATATATATACGGTCAAGTTGTACAATAAGAAGTAAGAACTTTGTAAGAATATTTTATCAAATGAATTCTTACTGGGATCAATCTCACCTTTATGTCTCCGAATTTTATGATCATTATCATTTTGTCTCATATATTTTAAAAACTCTCATTTTATTTTTTAAATTTTGAATTGGTCTCGCTTTAATCCTTTATATTTTAAATTTCGGCTAAAAACAAATAAAAAAGGGAAGTGAATTAAATTTTTGTTTTTTAAAAAAGTGAATTAATCCCACTAAATCCCTTTTTATTAGAATCTCTATTTAAAATATAAACCGAAAAAAGAACATATGACCACAGTTAACTCTTTTTTTCGTTTTTTTTTTTTTTTTAAATTTTAAAGTAGGAAGACAATTCTCTTCATTTGCAAGTATCATCTTGTTGTATATCTAGTACTTTAAAAAACTACTTAAACTTTGTTTACATATAATTATTTTTCTCTACTATCGTTTGTAGCTTTGTTTGACCATGCAAGTTGATAATTCTGAAATGGCTTTTGTTATGAACGGCATATACGCAGCAATAATAGCAGTTAAAATAGAAAGAGGAATAATATTTGCGTTGCAGAGAAACTAGAAAATACATGAATATTTCACGTACAATTCAAACTCGCTAATTAGGTGTATATTTAATCTAAGGGCCTCTCTCAGGAGTCAGGCTTAGAAAACAGATTATCACGGCCATAAAATAAACTCAGATAAATCCGTAAAAAGAGAACAAGACTCAGATATATATATATATACCCCATTTTTTGTTTGTATGTTGTATGTGACAGAAGAAAGCTGCATCTGATCCACACAAAACCCGACTCGCCGGCGATCGGACTCACTTGCAGGCACAAAAGTGGTTTTGTCCAAGACTGAGTAGTTCATTTCTGCCTCCATGGATGAACCCTGAGAACCTAGAGAGAAAGAGAGAGAGAGAATTTGGATGTGATGGTTTTTCAGTGAGGGAGAGAGAGGAGAGAGGAGAGAGGAGAGAGGAGAGAGAGAGAGATAAAGGGGAGTATCAAAAGAGCATAAAAGAGTCTTAGACAAAGAACCAATTGTCCCTCGTCGTTCATTCATTTGACCAACCACGAACACGTTTCTGTCATTGTTATGGCTACAATTTACGTTTTTTTTTTTTCCTTTTTTTTAAATATATATTGATTAACGTACTTTCTTCAGTTATCTTTTTATTATGCTTTTCCTTATCTATTCGTTCTATATATGGTATTTTAAATCAATATTTTGTTATCTTTTTAATTGCTTTGGCGATGAAAACAAAGCACGTTTGATATGCAAAATTAAAGAGCGAATATATGGAAGTTTTTTTTCTTTTTTCCCAGTTTGTGAAGGTCGGATATATAAACAAATAGGAAATAATTAACCGCTAATACATGTGGGTTAAATCCTGTTTTAATTAATTTATGTATATATATATATAAGCCAGTCTAATGAAAGCATTATATATATGATGTTAATTAACAAATGATCAGTGAAAAATTCGAGCAAACTAATTTTGTAGTGAAAAATGCTGCAATATTCTTTTATCGAAATAGAAAAAAGAAAAATGTACGTTCAACAGTACCCCTGATCGGTACTTTGGTTGGATATTAAATTCCGTCTTTTGAGTTTTTTTTTTTTTTTTTTTTTTGTTGTTTTGTTTGTTTTTTTTTTTTTGTTTTTTTGAGGCATAGGTACTGGAATGTTACCAGCCAAACATGGATGGTAGTTACGTTTAAGGATAGGCTGGTTCTATAATTTTATCGTTTTTCTTTGGCTATTCGTACTGCCAACAGTTATGAAGTTCATCTGGCAAAATGAAAATTAAAATAGCTCAAACTTAGCTCGAATATGGGTGGACAACAAAGTTAGTTCCTGTTAATTATTAATTTAATTTACACGCAAAGAAAAAACGATAATTAGTAATGGATATTTCAATTTTAATCAAGCAGCTCTTTGTTCTGGTTTTTTTTTTTTTTTTTTTTTCTTTGAAATAGCTTGAGAGCTTTGATTTAGATTCTGAAGAGGATTGAACATAAAGCTAAGGAAAAGTAAGATGACAAAATGAGAGATTTTTTTTTTTTTCTCTTTTTGCTCGCTGTAAAGTCGTGTTCATTCTTGGTGGTATAGTATATAAATATTAATTTTCTACGTGGATATATATCCATCATTCATAACCATTATATTTGAATCCTATGCGGTTCCTATCAATTCATTAAGTGTTTCTAACAACATATATATCTATATCACACTCCTCAAATTTCATTTATTTTAAAAGAAATTTACCAATGTCTGCACTATAACTATTTTTAACGAAACTTATTTGGCAAAATGAGCAACAAGATTTTGAATGGCCTTTTTTTTCAAGTGGTTATTTTGTATAGCTAAAAAAATTGACACCAGTTTACCACATCAATCTAGGTAAATTCACTACAAAAAAAGTGAAAAACTAAACTTTCAGTGGCAACATTTTTATGTGACTTAATATCACTTTAAATCACAAAGTTGAGATTAATATGCATTTAGTTATAAATTTTTGTTTTGACTAAAACTTTTAACCACAAGGTTTTTTAGTTACTGCATAACTAACACTTTTTTTGTGACTAAAAACCTCGTTGCTAATTGTTTTAGTCACAATAAAAATTTGTGACTAATTATATATTAGTCACAAGGTTGTGACTACAAGTGACATTTAATCACATAAAATTGTTGTGATTAAAAGGCTCATAAGAAAATGTTGTGACTAAAAGTTTTTTTTTTTTTTTTTTGCACTAAAACGATTGGTGCAGAAGGATTCTTTACTATTTTACCATCAGAGAGTGCTCAAGGCTCCGCAATGGCTCTATTAAATCCAGTATTGGGTCTCTCGTGAACCTCATTATTTGGACCCTTTTTCGTGTATTAAGATCCCTACGAGTCCCATAGAAGAGCTCTTCTAACAGTATTCTAAGAAAATGCTCAACAAGAACAAAAACTTCCAATAAGAAATAGATCAACAAACCAAAAGGATTAAAAACCTTGAAATCATGGTTCTCAATATCCACCAGAAAATTCCCATGAGTGCACTATATAGCAGTAACAAATTATTCTTCAAATTAAATTAACAGTCACCTAGACTCTATCATGTCACGGTGGCTTTTATATAAACTAGGAGTCTCAACGGAAATCGATAGCAAAACATATATGGTTCACAAAACAAGCTAGAACTAGCTAGCTAGACTTATTCCATGCTCATCAGGAGGATAGTACCAGAAAAAACCCTAATTTAAGCTTAAACACGAACACCTTACATCATATCGTCCTCCGCTACAACTGATGTAGCCTCTTGAGGCAGCAGGTGATCACCATGATTGCCAGCTTGGATTTTTTATCCCTTTCTTCTTAATTGGCTGAGCTTTCCTCTCCTATATACATGAAAGTGATTCTTGGTAACAGAGATCTTTAATTAATTAAGTTAGAGAAGGGGGGGAAAAAAAGCTCACTTTTGATGTCGCCTTTGGCACATTAGTAGTAGAATTAGTTCTTATACGGCGGGGTGGGAGGGGTTTGAAGGCATCTCTCGGACAGTCTTCAACATTCAATTTTGGCACTTCTTTTTCTTTTTCATAGTTTGGAGTAGGACCTTTAAGATTGAGGAGGTAATTGTATGAATCACACATAAACTCGTCAAGAGATATTATCGGTGATAGTCCCTCGAATATTTCATCCTCCACAACGCTGGACCTCTCCTCAAACGTCCTCTTCTTAGCTGGGATACTGGCCGTTGGCTTTGCTGGTACAACATTCTTCTCCTGAAATTTATGTAACTTTATCAATTAGCGAATTATTCCTATATAGCTTTACATACTCAAAAGGAATTACTATGAAAGGTGATTACTATTTCAACAAACCGGCCCAAAAAAAAAAAAAAAAAAAAAAAAGGTACGTATTGTTATTTTTTCTGGTTGTAATTCACGAGCTAACTCACCATGCAGTGCTAGTACTAGAAGTGTTGAGCTTAATTATTTCTCTTAGTGGTCCGGGAGTATAAATCTTTTGGCTCGAGAGTGATTCTAGTTATGCTGTCCAGTTTTATGAATAATCTACTTCCATTCCTTGAGAATATGGAAATTGTTGGTTTGGTGCGATCACTTTGGCAAAAACTATGTAGTTTTTCCTCACATTTTCAGGAAGGCAATTTTGCAGTAGAAATAGACTTAGTACTACAGGCGTTGAGCGTAGTAGTTTCTCTTGGTGAGCGTTGGCTCTAGATTTTGTTCAGTCATTGGTGATAAGAGACAATACTTCTCTTCATGTTTCCGTTTTCCTGCCTGTTGAAGGTGTTAGAGAGGCAAAAATTTGATGGTTTTTGATTGTTTGTTTCTTTTGTTATGTTTTCAAAAGTTGAAGTGTAGACATTCTTATTCTCTTTCTAGGTTTTTTTCACTAGATTCTACTGACAATATTGTCTATCATGATGTCTATCTTAGAAATTGATTTTCAAAGGCGTGGTTTCAACTGTTCATTTTCATTGTAGTTTTTGCGTGAGATTCTATTAACTTTTGTTTGTGATCTTTTGTTAGGAATTTTTTTCTTCTTTGAGATGTTCTTCCCTCTCGGATACTTTGTAATTTTTCTTGATTTTAATATTACAGAGTTGATGGTTTAATATGAGATAGGTTAGTAAGTGGGTGACAACTTAATTAAGATGTACTAGTAGTAAATATCGAATGTTGATTTCTTGCTTTCGTTTTAAAAATATGTGCATATGGGTTTACACCGACAGAGGCAACATGTGTCTAGGGGGCTTAAGCCCTCCTCAACTTCTTATTCTTTATATTTTCTTTCTTTATATTTATATATGCACAGATGTAATGTACGACAATACCTACAATTATAATACAGTAATAATTTTTGAATTTTATTAGATTTTCGTTTTAGTTGTTAGTCCTTCTAACATAAAATATTTTCGTCGGGATAGGATAGGAAGTCCCGCCATTAGTAAATAAATAGTTATCGAAGACCCTAGGAAAAATCTATGATAGTTCTTATAATGGATTTCTTACTAAAGTTTGTAATTTCTCTTGAATTTTTTTTTGTTGAGAATCATTGTTAGATGGGTTTGTTGTTTAGTATTCGAACTTTCTCTTCTAAACCGATATCCCGACAAAATCTTTTGTCAAGATAGAATAGGCGGGAAGATCCGTCTATTAAGGATTGGATACAAATAGTGGCATAATTAGTAGAAACTGATATCTATAATAATTTATAGGACAGATTTATGAGACTTCTTTACTTAACTTCATCAAGCACATAGTTGATCTCAGCTAATTTAATCCTTATCCCGACAAAAAATCTTTGTCGGGATGAATAGGCAGGGTAATATCTATTATAGACTGTAGGACAAATTTATGATACTTATTTATTTAGCCTCCATTTGGCAAACCATTTTAAATTTAAATTTTTCGTCTCAGTTTTTATCTTTTTCTGAAAAGTCAACAAAAATTTTAACTAATTTTTAAAAAGTCAACCAACTCAGACTTAAAAATTTTAACTCAAACCGTTTCACCAAACGGACCCTTAACTTCATCAATCACACAGTTCATCTCATCGAATCCTTATGCCGACAAAATTTTCATCCAGGTAGAATTGGCGGGAAGACCCACCATTAAGAATTAGACACAAATGGGGGGCATAATTAGGGGGAAATAAATTTTAAATGTAAGTTGAAGGACAACTTTATGAGATATTTTTACTTAACTTCATCCAGCACACAATTCTAATTATCATGGAATTCTAATCAAAGAAGAAAAATTTTTATAGAACTGACTTGCTTCATGTACTAACACACTGAAAACATGGTGGTAATAAATTCATGAAATTTTTACAACGGATTGTTGAACCGCAAGTATACTAGTATTGAGTTCTAGTTAGATAACAATATTTTCCTAAAATTTTCAAACTTCTACAACCCATCTAAGATGCAAGAGACAGAAATTTTGTAGTAGTAATAAAAAAATATTTATGTCATCATCATCTCATAATTTGGCCCAAAAGTAAATAAACAAAATTTATCCCAAACAAAACCAGAGACCAACTCATTCTCTTTGATTGTTGTCAATAAACTCAAAGTGGTCATGACGGTTATACATAATTAATTTCTAGTATTTTTGTTTCACAATCTACAGCTCCGATGTCCAAATGTTGTTATGCATTTTATTTAATTAATTTTATATTTTGAATGGCAATCTTGTTATATGCATGTTAGTTTTGAGTTTAATCTTAATTTTCTTTTAGATCTTTCACTTAATATTTCAATTAATATTGTCTAATAATTTCTTCTTCTTGTTTGGTTTTTTTCCAACATAGCATAATTACACTTTGAATCAAGCCGTGCATGTGTGTGTTCCGCACTCAGGGGTCAGGCTTAGAAAATAGATTATCAAAAATGGCATACAATAAACTCAAATTAAATGAGTAAAATAAAATAAGAGTCTGATTCATGTATACATACCTCATTTTTGTTTCTTTGTTGTGAGTGACAGGCACAAAAGTGGTTTTGTCCAAGCCTGAGCGTTTCATTTCTCCCTCCATAGATGAACCCTGAAATTGAGAGGGAGAGTATATCTTTTGGATGTGATGGTTTTTTTAGTGAAAGAGTGAGAGGAGAGAGAGTGAAAGAGAGTGAGAGAAGAGTTTAAAAAGAGTATAAGAGAGTATTCGACAAAGGGCCAATTGTCACTCCTCGTTCATGCATTTGACCAACCACAACTCGTCCTTTTCTGTCATTGTTTTGGCTGTAATTAACGTTTTATTTTTTCTTTTTTTTTTTTTTAAATATATGTTAATTAACTTACTTTTCTTCAATTATATTTTAATTGTGCTTTTACTTTTCTCTTCCCTCTATATAGTATTTTACATATCTCTATAGTTTGATACCTTTTATTGCTTTGGCGATGAATCAAAGCACATTTGCATCTTATGCAAAATTAAAGAGTGGGTATATGGAAATAAATTTTTTTCCGAATTTGTGAAGGGCCAATATACAAACAATTTGGAAACAAACTGCCAGCATATGTAGGTCAATCCAACATTAATTACTTCATATATGATGCTAATAAGAAAATGGGTGAAAAATTCGAGCAAACTAATTTCCGTAGTGAAAAATATGCTTGCATTCATTCATTGACATAGAAAAAGGAAAAATGTTATCTTAAATCCTTTTGACTTCAAGAAAAAAAAAAAAAATATTACGTTTATTTGAACCCATGATTGGTAGGATATATACTAAATGCCGCATTTCGGATCTTCTTTAAAGCACACTGGATTGTGGTAGCCAAACATGAAAATTAAAGTACCTCAATGACACTTCCAGCAAAAAGGTAAAAACAAAAAAAAAAAAAAAAAGTTACCAAAATGATACGAATTTAAAGATCAATGCACAAATATAATACAAATTTTGAACATTAGACCAAAATGACACAAAAATATAAATAAAGATTATGCCATGTTGGTTAAGAGGGAAAATTTATGTCATGTTAGTTTATGAATGAAAAAAGGAAAATTTGTAGCAAATAGATATTTTATAAATACTTTTGAAGTTTATAACAAGTTTCTTAAAAGATGATAAATTATAACATATTTTCTAGTAAATATATGGATTTCCTTGGATTAAAAAAAAAGGGATTTACAATTAAATTTCAGTAATAAATTTATATGCATGATTTCATGTTAGAAAGAAAGGGGAGGAAAAAGGGCTTTTTTAATATTATATGGTCATAACTTTGAGTATACTATTTATTTCTGTGTTTAAAATTTTATGTTATAATTTGCTATTACTCTCTTCAAAAATATAATTTTGCTCTTTCTCCTTAAAAAAAATGTGACTATTGGGATAATTTTCCCACTAGCTAGAAGCAAAGAACATGGATGACAGTTACGTTTTAGTATAGGGTGGTTCTGTAATTTTATCAGTTTTCTTTGGCCCGTACGTCTGCCAACATTTATGAAGTTCATCTGGCAAAACGAAAATTATTAGAAAGCTCAAACTTAGGCAGGCTTGATATATGGTGGACAACAAAGTTTGTTCCTGTCAATTAGTAATTTAATTTACACGCAAAAGAAAAAACAAGAATTAGTAATGAATATTTCAATTTTTATCAAGCAGCTCTATCTTTGGGTTGTTTTTCTATCAGAAGACGAACAACTCAAACGAAAAGATAACAAGTTCACACTAAAAGCTGCAACTTCTGGTACTTTAAGCTGATCCAAAATATAGCGTTCCCCTTGCCTACGGCCTTTCCCAATCAACTTTTGAGATTACGAATCCTGCACATAAAAAGTAGAAGAAGAAAAAGAGATTGAGTATCCTGAATCACATAATTAACTAACAGAGACAGATATAAAGTAAGACTCGGAATATAATAAACATTAAAAAGAGATACATAAGGTGGGACAATCGAACCAACACCTACTAATGGCATAGGAGTACCATTAACAGTCATAACTGACACAGATGAATTAGGAGAGAAAGAAACAAAAGATAATAAATTATGGGACATATGATGAAAAGCTCCAAAATCTAAGACCCACGAGGAGAAAGATATACCTAAATGACTAAAGGATGACAAACCTATATGAGATAAGGCAAACTTAGCTTGTGGTTGTATGGCAAGAAATTTCTGAAATTGCTCGAACATAAATGGATCTAATGACGGTGCATTCATTGCAGGATTGGGTTAAGGTGGTATGTATGTCCACTATTAATTATCAACTTTCGATGAAGGAAGAGGCAATAATCACCAAACAAGAAAGAACAATACTGCGATGTGAAATCAAACCAAGAAACAATCAAGACGTACAGAAACGAGCAAATAGAAGCAGAGAGCAATTATACAGACGATTCGGGGAAAAAAAATGATGTCCTTGTATGGACGGCAGCATACAAACGGTGTGTATGGATGTGTATGGACAGCGTACAGATGTGTACGGATGGCGGCGGATGGCTGTTGTACGAACATTGGTGCCCCTAACAAAAATCAACGAGGAATTCGATCAGCAAAAACTTTTGCAGAAAACAAACATTTTTCAACAAGATTAACAAAATCCATAAGACGGTAGCTTTGATACCATGTAGAAAACCAATAACCAATTTGAGAACAAGAAAAAGCTAAAGTTTATTATTCCAATCAATGAATCAAAATAATACATCAAGAGAGGTTTATACAGGCTAACTTGAAAAATATATAAAAAAGAATTTAACGGGTGAAAAAAGGGAAATCTAATAATAATATGAAAAAGTTATAAAATAAATATAAAACTATATAATCTAACAATTTTTACAACAGATTTTCGAACAGCATTTTTGTATTGAGTTATTATTAAATAACAGAATTTTCCTAAATTTTTCAAACTTCTGAAAAGAAGGCAGAAATTTTGTAGCACTGCCAGAAAATATATGTATTATTATCATCTTAAAATTTCGACCTCTAAGTAAATAAACAAAATTTACCCCAAACAAAGACAAACACTAACTCATTTTCTAAAATTTCGTTAATAAACTCAAATGGTTAAAATTAATTTCTAGTATTTTTGTTTCCATCACCAATAACCACAGTAAAGTACTGCTCCAATGTCCAAATCTTCTTTTATTGCTTTTTTTTAAAATTTTTTATTGAAATCTTTTTATGTTAGGGCTTGTGTATAATCTTTTGCTTTTAGATCTTTCACTTAATATTATCTAATAATTTCTTCTTGTCTGTTTATTTTCCAAGGTAGAAAACAGATTATCAAGAATGCCATGGATCAACCGGACATAAAACCAGATTTATGAAACCTCTCATTTGAATGTGAGTGAGAAATGAAAGCTGCATTTGGTCTCCCTTCGTGCATGGGCTGAAGGTGGTTTTGTCCAAGCCTGAGTTAGAGACCCTGAGTCTTTTGATGTGAAGTGAGAGAGAGAGAGGAGAGAGAGAGAGGGAGAGAGAGAAGTTTAAAGGAGTGTAAGAGACCTCTTGTCACTCCTCGTTCATGGCTTCATGCATTTGACCAACCACAACTCGTCCTTTTCTGTCATTGTTTTGGCTATTATTTACGATACTTTGCCCTTTTTTTAAAATAAAAATTAATTAACTTACCTTTATTTAATTATCTTTTTATTGTGATTAATTTTCCTCTCTCCCCTCAATATATGTATATAGTATGTTATATCTATATGGTTTGATACATTGTATGAAAAATTAAAGAGTGGGTATTTGGAAGTAAATTTTTTTCCAAGTTTGTGAAGAGCCAATGTACATTTTACGTGAAACAGGTTAAAAAAAAAAAAAAAGAAAAGAAAAGAAAAATCTTTCAGTATTATAATTTGGAAATAAACTGCTAGTATCCAGTATTAATTATTATCCATAAGCCAGTCAAATGAGAGCATAAATATGACGCTCTCTAATTAACAACTGAGTGAAAAATTCGAGCAAACTAATTTATGCAGTGAAAAATGTTGCATTCGTTTATTGAAATTGATAAAAGAAAAATGCTACGTTCAATTCTTTTTACTTCATAAAAAAAAAATAATAAATATGTATGTTTTGGGTTCCCCCACCATTTAAGAATATATTTTGTGGTTGCTTAAGCAATTTTCTCCTAAAAATAAAAAATAAAAATAAAATCTGCTCCCTAGAATTTATGGGCCTCACAGGAGAGAAATGATTGGGCTTTGGCCCATGATGGAAGGCCTTTGAAGCCCACATCAGGCGGGCTGGGCAGAGTCGCCACCACAGTGTGCGGTTGCGGCTCTCTTTTCTTTCGGGTTTCGATCTAAATCTGTCTCTCTCTGCGCGTGAGAATTAAGGAGTCCAAAACTTCCGCCGGCGGCTGGGTTTTCCGAGTAGCTTAGTTGTCGACGGAGATGGAGGACATTGAGGATTTGCTCGTCGGAAGCACTGGCGGCGCTCCTCCTGGCTTTCGCTTGCCACTGACGGCCGTTGGCTTCAATCCCAAGAAGACCAAGACTAAACATCTTCCCAATCACCTCCTCAACAATTCCCTCTCTCCTAAAATCCCCGGCACTCAGGTTTCTCTCTCTCTCTCTCTCTCTCTCTCTCATTTTTTTTTGGCAAATTTCTGATCTTTTGTTGTTTTTTGCAGACAATTTATATCAAGACCTTCGGATGCTCACACAACCAGGTAAGCCTTTGTATCTTATATGAGTTATATATTTATATATATGTGTGTGTATGTCGTGTATATATACAGATATGTATGTATATGCGGACTATAGTCCTGAATTGAATATTATCATCCGCTTTGTTATTGCTTTTGCAGCTTGCAATTCTTGTTACTTAAATGTACAGACATGCTATGTTGCTTAATTATGACTTTTAAATTGCTGCCAAGGGGGTCTGTTTAGTTGTTGTTGCTGAGTATCTGAAGATTATATATGTGTTCTTTTCATTTGTTTTAAGAACACAATGAACTGTGTGGAATGTTTAGAACCCTGTTTTCTGAAATATTTTTGGTTGAGAAATATTCAAATTTTATTTCAATTTAGGCTCCCAAGAAATGTAGGTTGTCTCATTTTGCTTCGTGTAGAGCTTAATATGTCACACTATTAGTGCTTATCAAACGTTCCACTATTTGTTCTTCTCTAACAGAAACGTTATGAAAAATGATGGAATGAAGCATGTGAGGCTCAAGTGATGAGTGGGTTGATTGTAATTTGATAACATTAATGTTCAGTAGTTGATTGAATGGGTGAATAGAATCGGATCCATGCTGCCCAACTGATCCAAAATTGTGACTTTCATATGCTAGATTAGTTGGGTAAAATGAATCCAATTCCAGTTTAATTCACTCACCCTACCAACCACGCAACATTCAATTTATCGAATTACCTTCACTCACTCGTTACATGTGCCTCACGTGCTTCGTTCTGTCTCTCTTTGAGCGTTTCCTGTCGTAGAGAGATCAATAGTGGAACATTTGATATGCCCGAGTGCTAATAATGTGAAATTTAAGTTATATTTGACAAAGTGAGATAGCCTTTATTTCTAGGAGGGAAATCAAATAGTTCCTTTTATGGCCTTATCTCCAACTTAATAAGAAGATTAATTTCTGCATTTTTTGTTCCTAAAAAGATTCTTGCAATTTTAAATGTCTCAGAGTGACAGTGAGTATATGGCCGGTCAGCTTTCAGCATTTGGTTATTCATTAAGTGACAAACCTGATGAAGCAGATTTGTGGCTTATAAATACGTAAGGATTTTCTTTTTCTTCTTCTGATTTTTAAGTTCGTCTACTTGTGTTCTGAGATGTTAGCTTCCTTGCAGAAATCTTTCATCCAAACTGTGCTTGGTGCATAGGCTTGCTTACTACTAGTCATATCCAAATTCTCTTTTGTTGCTTCTTGGTTTGTAACAAGCGAGAAGATCTTGTGAGCTCGTTTGTTGTCTCTTAGTTTTATGTTAGATTTTATGGATGTTTATGTTGTCCTTTACATTTTAAGTTGTTCTAATGATTCAAGTTGAAGGTTTTTTGATCCTATGTATTACCATTACCATACATATAAATATGGATTTAAATGTATGCTACAGCTGAAATTGAATGGTATTGACTCTTGTTACTTCATGCAGCTGTACGGTTAAATCTCCAAGTCAGTCTGCAATGGACACTATAATAACAAAAGGAAAAAATGCAAAAAAGCCGCTGGTGGTGGCTGGTTGTGTGCCTCAAGGAAGTCGAGATCTGAAAGAACTAGAAGGGGTTAGTGTAGTTGGAGTCCAGCAAATTGACCGTGTGGTTGAAGTTGTTGAAGAGACTCTGAAAGGTCATGAGGTTCGGCTTTTGACCCGCAAAACATTGCCTGCACTTGACCTTCCTAAGGTACATTCAGAGATTTATAGTTTCTTTGGACTAGTATTTATCTAATTGAATTATATTCCAGAGAAGTTTCTAATTAACTTTCTGTAATAGGTGAGAAAGAACAAGTTTGTTGAGATTCTTCCCATTAATGTCGGTTGTTTAGGTGCCTGCACTTACTGCAAAACAAAGCATGCCCGTGGTCACTTGGGGAGTTATACAGTTGATAGCCTTGTAAGTGGGTGTAACATCAATTTCTGTTCTCCATTTAATTCGGTCCGAAATTTATTGGAATGTCAATGCTGCAGGTAGGACGGGTAAAAACTGTCATAGCTGATGGAGTTAAGGAGATATGGTTGAGCAGTGAAGATACTGGAGCTTATGGTAATCTACATTAATATATGTTGGCTGTGTTGTGGATGTCGAAGTCCTTGGGAATTTATTTTATTTGATGATATTATCCATAAAGGGGATAAGTGAATGGGAACAGCTCTAGAACTTTAGCTGCAACGAAAAACTATGGTGTGAGATTTTTGTTTATCTTAATTTCATACTTGCAAGCCCTCTTTTCTAAACCGCTACCTAGCCCAAAAATCTTAGAAGCTAAATACAACCGTGTAAAATTATCAGAAATTACCCCCAAAAAAAAAAAAAAAAAAAAAAAAGAAAGAAAGAAAGAAAGAAATCCATTAGGATGTAATTATATCTCTATCTACCTAATTCAAAACTCTCTGTGCACAAATTTTGCAGGTCGTGACATTGGGGTCAATCTTCCAATTTTGTTGAAGGCCATCGTTGCTGAACTTCCTCCTGATGCAAGCACAATGCTTCGTATTGGTATGACAAACCCTCCTTTTATTCTGGAGCACTTGAAAGAGATAGCAGATGTTTTGTGCCACCCGTGTGTATATTCCTTCTTGCATGTACCAGTTCAATCTGGAAGTGACGCAGTCTTGACTGTAAGTACCAACATTCAATTTTCCTCCTAAGTTGGCAAACTGCATTACTCTGGTGATTTTGCATCTCTGCCGAGACTTGAATGTCAAGTTATATATATTTATGCATATGGAAATGTAATTCCTGTTGCCTTTGTATATATCATGCTGATGACACTCTTAAATGTCTTAGGCTATGAATCGGGAATATACTGTTCGTGAGTTCAGGACTGTGGTAGATACTCTGACCGAGCTTGTGCCTGGGATGCAGATTGCAACTGATATAATATGTGGATTTCCTGGTAAGTATGGGAATGGTGAACTGGCTTAAGTTTTATGGATCTTCTAGATTATTAATCTTGCTAATTGATGTTCTGTCTAATTTTCATATTTACTACTCTCTTGATGCCTTTTCCCTTTCCTCTCATAGCTAAGTATAAGTATCCCGCCATCTCAAACCCTAGCTTTTTGGTGATTTTCCTTAAATTTGTTTGTATTATACTTTACCTATTCTCTGATTCCTCTTTGATCCGGAAGGTATATGCCAAGATTATGAGTACTATTTTGTCAAAAAATTTTGGAGTGTTCGAGTTTCCTTTTTTTTTTTTTTTTTCCCCTCTTCTTCATCTGTACTAAATTGGTCAGGAATTAGTGACCGAGGAAACTATACCCATTCCATGGGCTTTTCAGGTGAAACAGATGAGGATTTTGCTCAAACTGTTGGCCTTATTAAGGATTACAAATTCCCCCAAGTTCATATATCACAATTTTATCCTCGACCAGGTACGTTAATGATCAAATACCACTTGTTAGAGTTTATTACCCCACTAGACTACGTAATAAGTTAAGACATGTATGCATCTATCCTCTACAATTCAGTTTCTTTCTGAACTCAGGGACGCCAGCAGCGAGGATGAAGAAGGTTCCCAGTACTATTGTGAAGAAACGGAGCCGTGAGTTGACGTCGGTTTTTGAAGCTTTCACACCTTATAATGGAATGGAGGGGAGGGTAGAAAGAATATGGATAACTGATATTGCAACAGATGGAGTTCACTTGGTACGTATGTGTGCAAGGTGTCTAAACTTATATAATGGAGGGTTCAACTCTGCGACATCCCATCATGCTTTTGGTTGAAAATCCAGCATTTCATGTATGAATCAATTGTATATTGTATTTCTATTGAAGCGTTTTTGTTGTTTCTTTTCTCTAGGTTGGCCATACCAAGGGGTACGTGCAGGTGCTTGTGGTTGCTCCAGAGGCTCCAGAGAGTATGCTGGGCACTTCAGCCATTGTGAAAATAACGTCTGTCGGAAGGTGGTCAGTTTTTGGAGAAGTGATAGAAACTCTCCAGGATGTAAAATACAAAACAACTTCAAGCAGGGGATCGTCAGCTGAGGACAAATGCAGCCCGTGCTCCGACCCTTGCAACACCTGTGCGCCTTCCAGGCTGCAAGAAACTTGTGATTGTGGACCAGAAGGCTGTGAAGGAACTATGTTGGAAGAAAGCGCCGTCTCAACAAATGCCATTTCACAAGAGGATCAAAGCAGCCGGAATCCGATTGGATGGTTGCTTAGGAAGAGAAAGACGCAAAAAACAGCGGAGGGTGAAGTTGCATCTGAATTTAAGGAAACGCAAGAGTGGGTTGGAGAAAGCAAGGGCACTTCATGGAATGCAGTTGATAGAGTTCTTCTGGCCGGAATGCTTGTGAGCTTCATGACAATCTTAGCCCTACTAGCACATCTTGGACTTGGGAATCCGTCTTAACTGAGAAAAACCGTTGGTTTTTCACCTACCCATTTTTGTCAAGGGTTTTGATCAAAGATTTTACCATGTGCAAATTTTTGTTCCATCCATTTGGAAATTTTTGTTATATGATCGTTTTGATGGATTATCTTGGTTCATTAAATATTCTTCTTAATTTTTTCTTCTTTCTAATTTCTTTATTCCCTGACAAATAAAGAGCATTGATCCAAAAAAAAAAAAAAACGATGAAAGATACAGAGAGGTAGAGGTAAAAAAATATAAAAAGTTGGTATATTTATAGATAAGCATCAATAAAGCTAGGGATGTACACATATTTGAAACGTGAGAATCTTTATTGGGTGGGGCTTAGCAGTGGCAAGAATACGGAGCAAAATTATTGCTTGTTCTTTGTCTTCTAGTGTTGCAAATCCAGCGCGATTATTATTATTATCCAGGCTGACCATCGTCATCTTTTGTTTCTTTCTCCATAGCAACTGCGTGTGAAAATTTGCGCAACAAAAATCCCCTCTTCCCGTAGGTAAAAATTGCACTAAAAACAGGTGAAAAATTAAAAAATAATAATAATAATAATAAGACTTTCGCGACTTAGCTTTCTTCAGATCAACATTTCGGACTTGGATGGCAATCTCTTGAAGAAGTTGATGGGGACAGAAGGCATCTTGCTCCTGAACCGTGGATGTCTCAACCAGTATAGCCCAAGCAACAATGCCACAACTTGGAACGGGGTTACGTATATGAACACTGCCCATATCAACGAGAAGAAGATGAATATGGCCGTCGCTCTCGGATCCCGCCAGCTCAGTATGGCTTGTGCCCTTTCCAATTGCGACGCCAAATCCCCCACCACACTCTGCACTCTCCCCGCCACGCTCCGCAACCTGTCGTACCTCATCCTCACTATGTCTGCTGGACGAGAAGTCGGAAAGGTGTCGAACTCCTCGTCGAGCTCATCGGGGTGGGCGAACTCCGCCTGTGAGAGACGGGCGTCCATGTAGGGCGGGTCCCGCGGCCTGAACCTGTAGTTCCACATTCCGATCACGAAGAGGTAGAGGAAAATCGTGGGCAGGATCAGCTCTGGGTAGCAGATTAGCATCAGAAACAGGACGTGGACGAGACATGTGGTGATGGGGTTCTTCCAGTAGCAGATTTCGTCTAACCATCTACACACGGCGGAGAGACTGGAGAGAACAGACATTATGCGTTTAAAATTGGCTTTGCTTCGTCTTAGGCTCCACATGTGGTAGTCCACGTCCAACATATACTCCACATTCTCTCGCCGGAGGGGCGGCTCAGCTCGTGCCAGCCTCGCAGCAACAATCTGCATTGCCTGGTGCCTAAGCAGATCGATGTGCTTGACGGAAATCGGCTGGACATAATGCATTTTTGGAAGTAAGGGCCTGCCGTATTGTGTCACCATGTTAACCCAAGCCGTGCAAGTGAACCTTAGCGCCAATTGTAGTTCGCCGTGCTTCTTCAAACCGGATGGTGTGAGCACAAGAAGCGGGTAATAATGAGTGTAAATTCGATCGGTTTCAAGGGTGGATAATCGAATTCTAACTTTCCCAATTCTCTGGTCTTTGGCATCGTCTTTGCTTCCGTTCGTGTGGTAATTATCAAACACGCCAACAGTGATCACCGTGCACGGGTCGTAAACTTCCCAAGTGTACTGCTCGTTCCATCGTGGCGACAATGTGTCGAGAAGCGTTCTGGTCCGAACCCATTTGTTGCCATACTTAGCCACGCAATAGGCGTCGGTGGTCCTCCCTTCTCTGCTCTTCATGGGAAGCAAATTTTTGGCACTCAAAATCCCAAGCCCAAGAATCCCGATACTATGCTTCCTCAAATGCTTCGACGACGGCTGAAGATCGCTGCTGAAATGCGTGGCCTCATCGAGAACATGATACCCGGCTTCCAGGCAGAGCCGGAGGAGAATCTTACTCGAGAACTTCTCCTTCTTCTTCTCCGTCTCCTCCTCGGCCGCCACTGAGGGCTTGTGGAGGTTGAACCATCGTGGATCGGGAAGCTTAGTAGTCTCCAACCTAGGCGTAACGTCCCTACCCGAGAGTATCACCCTTCCTAGTATCTCGTCCTTCCCTGGTCCAACTCTATCCTCAACACTCACAATTATGAAATCATCAAACGGCTCGGACGCGACGAACATGAGCTCCTCATTCCAAACCGGATTCGCCATCCGCATTTGAAACGGCTTTGTGAGTCTGAGCTGATTCCCGAGCTGAACCTGTTTTCATATTCGAAACACTTTGTCACAAACTCCAAAACTCAAATTGTCAACCACTCATTTCACAAATTTTCCGAATATTACCTTCACATGCACTTCGGGAACCCGGCTTCTATCTGAGGGAACGAGGTCCTGAGCTTCAATGACGTGAACTCTAAGGTAATAAAGCTTAGGAGAGAAGTAAACCTTAGACCTCGTATTGGCAAGGTTGACATGGCCGACGTTGTGAGCATCAGAATGCCAAGCCTCCGAGAAGGACTCGTCGGCCTGAGTCCCCATCCAAACGGCAAGCATGATCTCGCCCTTGGTCTTGATTCCGTGCTTGTCTTCCAGTTTATACCACTGAGGAGCCAGAGGACTGTCCGGCGGAACTCTCAGAGGAACTTCGGAAATATCGAAATGAACTCTTCCGACGAAATCATCCTTCACAAAATCCTTATCCTTAACAGTTACTTCCAACAAATTCGACTGCAGTCTCTCCTTGGAGAAGGCGAAAACCTGCTTCCAGACGGGGTTCTGGTTCTTCTCCCAGTGCTTGGTCACTCCTTTGTAGTTCCCAAGCTTCACTTCCACATAAGGATCCAGACTTCCGGTCACGTCCATCACTGGAAGGTCTCTGGCCTTCACCACGCTCACGTACAAGTAGTGCATCTGCTCCACCAGGTCGAAAGTGCTCGCCGTCTTGTCCCCTCCTCTGTACCGCAGCCGTGCCGCCACCGGCGGCCACGTCTCCACCAGCGCGAATTCCGGATTCTGCCTCGGCATCTGCATCCGCATCACCGTCGCCGCCGCCGGCGGCCCGGCCTGAGCGTAGTCCCTCCTCGTCTCGAAAACCGGCATCGGCTTCTCTCTCGCATCAAAGGCGAAGCCGGACGACATCGCCACCGCCGGATCGGAGTGACCGCCGCCTCCGGCGGCGGTCCCGATCGAGTGAAAAGTCCTCACTTCCTTCTCCTTCTTCTTCTTCTTGAAAATCTTGTGGTCGTCGGCGGCGGCGGAGGCGAAATTCGGATCCGGAATTTGGCCAATTTCCCCTTCGATGATTCTGTTAGGGTTGATTTCGCGCAGAGGAGTGTCGGACTCCAAGACGGCGTCGACATTGCTGGGAATCGGAGTGGTATCGGTGTAATCGTGAGCGGCGTAGATCCTGAGAGCGATGTCGCCTTTGATTTGCTGAAAAATGTCGCGCTTATCGAGCGGGTAACGCTGGAGAAGGGCTTCGGACTCGGAGAGCGGGACGGAGGCGCCGGAGATCCTGACACGGCCGAGGAAGTTTTTCCGGTGACTCTTCCCCTGACTGTCGTTGTAGACGGTGACGTTGAGGGTGCTGTAGAGGAGGTGGTTGGGGTCGGAGACGTTGAAGACGAGCTTCTCGTTCCAGTGAGGGTTGAGGTCTTTGGGCTTGGTCTGGGTCCGATGTCGCTGGTCGTCGAAGTCGACTTCTACGAATGGGCTGGCAGAGCCCTGGCCGTCCTTTGGCATGAGGTCGGCGGCATTGTGGACCTCAACGACGAGTTTAGTCATGGCGGTTATGGGGAATTGGGTTGAGACAGAGATGTCACGACGACCTCTGGTCTAAGGAAAACGGGAAACAAAGAAGAGAGGAGAAGAGAAGAGAAAGAGAAAGAGAAACAGAATGCGGTAAAGGGAGTGTTTTTGGCAGATGAGACGTCCATTTGGAGATTGTAGGCAGTAACATAGCACATCTGTTCTAGAGAGAGAAAGAGGAGAGAGAAGGCGGAGAGAGTGTTTGGTGGACTGTGAGGTGGACCCTTTGGCGTTATGTGACTTTGAAAGGGAGATTCCAATGGATTGATTACATTTGTTGAGCTTCGTTTTGCCTAGAGAGAGAAAGAAGTGTTAGTGCGAGAGAGAGAGAGAAGGAGATTAAATTATCCTTGGAATTGTAATGAATTTGCCCATGGAAAGAGATAATGTTTAGGTGGAGGGGGGAGATTTGCTAAAATGAAAGAATGAAATTATCTTGAAATTACAATTTATTAGCAGAGTTTACTTGTGGATTACCCTTTTTCTTTGGTTTTTGTGGTCCATCGCCTCCTCAAAAATTTATGGGTGTGTTTGTTATGTATAGCAAAAGAATTAATAATCATTTAAGAAGTCTCAACTAAGTGAAAATCTTATATAATATATAAATATTCATGAATTTTTTTTCAATCAATAATTATTTAGGAAACATATAATTTATTATAATTTACTAAAGACCTGTTTGATATTATAATTTAAAAATTAAAATATACTTTTTTTTATTTTTTTATTTTTAAATTTTTTATATATTTTAAAAAATCAATAAAAATTATTATTGAAACTTAAAACTCTTAAACTAAATTCACTCAATTCACCGAACAACCGTAAATTCATAGTCTTGATGTGTGTGGTTACTGTATATAGGGTGAAAGTGACATCACTTCATAAATGAATGAAAGGAAAATATATATTTGAAGGAAAAGGAAAATTGCCTTTTATGCAATAGGATCTCTCCCTGTCAAGGAATGTGGTAGATGCAAATATTCAATTATTAAAGTGAAACTGTTCGCGAAGGTTGTCAAGTCTTTGGCCTAAGAGGTCAGCAATTTCATAAGTCTCCCTATGTCTAGCCATTAAGATTGTCCCTACTTTTATATACCATTTATTTATTTGACCAACTCTCAATTCCTTCAAGAAGAAGGGAAACCAAAAAAAACCAAAAAAAAAAAAAAAAGGAGGAAAGTTCCTACAATATAATTTTTTATTTTGCACCACTTATAAAATTAACGACTTTAGTTGTTACATTAATTTCTGATACTGATGAATCGCACTTTAAAAAAATTAACTTAAGAATTAAAAAATAATTTCCACTAAAAGAGCAAAATAGAAAACTCTATTGTAAAAGCTCCCAAATTGGATTTGCGAAATTTTTTTAATAGTAAATTATCGATGAAAGATCCAGCTTTTGGTGATTAAATTATTAATAAATGGGGGAGCCGAATCAGCTTTTAGCAAAAAAAGATGCAAAAATGAGTCGACTCAGCATAGAGGTACTACTTTTCTCGCGTAAAAGGTTCAAAACTCGTGAGTTTAGCTTTTCAACGATGAAACTCAAAGCCCAAAACGTTGAACAAAGCCGAGTAGTTTCCCATTAGCCAACTAGTCTATGTTTGTTATAGTGAAAAAGGGTGAGAACGAAAGAGAGATTTTAAGCAGGAAAACAAAATTTTAAATTATTCAGTCGAGAGAAAATTTCGAAGAAAATAAATATATGACTTTGCATATATAAGTTCGAATGAGATATATATATTTTAATTACATAGAATTTTGATACGAATGAAACAAGCTTCATATTGATTTTTTTTTTTCCAAACACATTTCAAGTTTTTACACTTTTTAGTTCTAACCATTCCAATCTGCGCACCAAATACATAACAATTCAACTCAAGTATAACCAAAAAAACTTAATTCCAACCCATGTACCAAACGTATGCTAAAAATAAAAGATGGGGACAAAATTTGAAAAAAAAAAAGATATGTGAATTACTTATTTTGACCTTAATTTCTGGGCATTTTCTTATTCGTGTTATAAAATGCATTATATTAGATGTTCTCTTTTTTATTTTCTTTACCTTTTACTATGAAGAAAATCTACTTTCTTCTTTTTTTATTTTCCTCATTTAGATATTTTGTTTCTCCTTCTTTTTTTCATCACTCTTACCAAATATTGCATTAATCCTATCCAGCATTTTCATAAAGGGTGGAATGAACTACAATAATTCTTTTAAGAATATTTTAAATAGAATAACATAATTACTTAGTAACCTCCCTTAAAATGTTATGTGATAATTATCATGATGATTGTTACATTTTATGTTACAAAATTACATAATAATTATTACAATGATGTTAATTTATATTTATAAAATATTCCAAAATGTCTAAATTTTCCTTTATTTATTTTGCCATTAACTAGATATACAAACCACATTCAATATCCCTTTTTCTAAATTTCATGTCTCATTGATTATTCTCTTATAATATTATGTCAAATTATCTTAATGTAAAATTTTAATCATATAAAAAGTGTTAAATGCTTAAGATTCTTAAATAAATTGAGAAGTTATCAAAACATTATTGAAAATACAATCATTGAGACTTGAAAACGAGACAACAGATGTGAACTCTTAATCTGATATGACCAACATCATTGCTTAGAATTTTTACAATTGGATGGATCTTTGTTTTTTGTTCTTTTAGTAGATCGTTGCTAGATTATAAATCTGATGTATCAAACGATAAAGAATTTCATATTAATATATAGCACAAATTGACAAATAAAAGAAAATAATTTACTAACTCCTGACACTTGAATCCAAAATTTAATATATTAAAACAACTCACACGCCTACTAAGCATCAATTGAGTTTACTTTGATTGATAAATTGATAAATAAAAGGAAGAAAAAGAAATATATCCGATAAAGTTTGCTAAATCTAAAATCAAAATTGTTAGCTTAAGTGGGAAGCAGTCAAGCAAACAGGGGAGTGAAGCGTTGGATAAAACGGATTTGGAATTGTCATCAATTTCAAAGCATAACTTATTTTCATATGCTTCATATTTGCCAAGTTATCCATAATCCCTCATGTCAAACCCGCAAGCGTCTTATCTATTGTCATTCAATTATGAGAGGTTTAGAATTAATTAGACTCCAACCAATAACTTCCACCACATCAAAGTATCACTCTATTACTGAGTTATGTCCCTTTCCTTATTCTCCACGGAGAAATAGAATTGACTAATGCTAAGACAAAAAGATCGAGAAACTCAACGCCATTATTTTTAACCATTTAAGGTATGGTCTTTTGTTACATTATAATGGATACAAAAGCAATGGAAAAAATTAGATTCTATGGTCAATAATTCATATCGAAAATAATATTAATTATGAATTCAAATCACAGCACACAATTTTGCAAAACCGTAAAATGTTTCTAATCAAACTAAAAGCAGGTTTTATATTAAAAAAAATAAAATAAAATTGACTAGGCATTTTTATTTGATACTAGTGAACGCTCTATCGCCTTTTTCTTATCCTCTTTCGTTTCGTTGATCAAAATGAGGCCTACATGTATATTCACCGAAAGCAAAAAAAAAAAAAAGATTTGATGCAAACATAAATAATAAAAATAATTGTAAAGAGATATTCAGAATATCTTTAAGAAATAAAGAAAGAAAGACACCTCCTCAAAAAGAATCCCGCCTTTTTTTTAAAAGTTGCTCATGGCCCAACTCAGTGTATAAAAATAAAACTCCAAATTCATGATCTTGGATTGTAAATATGTAGACATACAACTAAATCTGATTTGAAAAAATAAAAAAAAGGTTAATGGATCTAAAAAGATTGTTGGGGACCTTTTAACATCGTCCATAAAACATTTGGACATAACTAAATGGGATAATATGAGGAGTAGAATCTGGTTGAAAAAAAAAAAAAAAAAAAAAAGGGAAAAATGGGCCAGTGGGGAGGGTATTTTAGTAAATTAGAAAAGTTGATGGTCCAGAAATACGAAGGAGAAGTTGTGGTGGGGACAGGGAGGTCTGCGTCGGAAGGCACTTTAAGTGAAAGAGCGTGTTGCTCTCACAGTTTTCAGTTGAGTGATTGATTTTTGGACCTTTTTTCCTGCAGCTCTCACAACTCTCTTTTTATTTTTTTGGTAAATAATCTTTTGCTTTTTCATCCGGGAATAATTTCTTCATTTGCCACAAAAAATAAAAATTAAAAAAAAAATATTTAAATGTCTTCTTTTTATACCGAAAAAGGGATAGTTAATTTGAGGACACGTGGCGGTTTGCCAAGACTGATGTATTCAGCTGACAGTGAGGTGTGAAGCCTGAACCTACCAGCATTCTCAGTTGACGATGAAAATTCTGTGCAAGTACATTCATATCTTACAGGCAAATTTGCTTTGCACCTTTTTTTTTTTTTTTTCCTTAATTTCTTTTAAGGAGAAAAACTTAGGTTACGGTTATTTAAAAAAAAAAAAAAAAAAAAAAAAAAAAACTTGCGTTGCAGACCGTATTTATACTTTATTGATAAATAAAATTTTTAATTATTAAATTATTTTTCTAATGATGTGAGTTTCCATTAAAACTAGTTTTTAGTTTTTATGGATATCAATATGGTAAAACATAGTTTTATAATAAATTTTAACCTTTTTTAAGGTAATATCAAGGATATAAACTTTAATATCAAATTTTGAATATCAATTTATGAGTTTTTTATTTTATTAATAGATGTAATCTTCCTAACATTATTATTATTTAATTACAATAAATTATTTTCTCAAATTAAAATAATATTTTGTTGAACTTATAAATGAGAAATTTGAATTCTATACCTTTGATAAAATTATGTGAAATTACTATTAATTTATGTCAACAACTATAAAATTGAGAATATTATGATGACATTTGAAGACGTTGTAATGTGCTATAGTCAGTCTCTTCAAAATGTGTACGGATATTTTAGATGGTAATTAATTTGAGAACATTTTTATAACACTTTATTCAATTTAAAAATAATTATTCGTAATAGATTGTACCAGTCATAAAAAAAATTAAGGGACATGATTATTCTTAAAAAAATTATACCAATCATAAAAAAAATAAGGGTATGTAAAATACCCTGAAGAATAATTATAATGTATCTTTTCAAAAAAAAAAAAAAAACCAAAGAAGTTATAATTTCCACTAATTAAGTTAAAATTTAATTTATTGGAGAGAAATAACTTTGGAGAAATTTAATTTTCATTGTGAGTGTGATGACTTGAATCCAAGATCTTTAATTAAGATAATTTTTTTTTTTTTTGGAAAAGAATCAATTTATTAATCAATACTATCAACCGAAATAGCATTGGAGACTATAGAAGGAGTCTCGCCAAACCACATATTGGTACACTTAGCATCAAAACCGAACCTAGCTAAAATATGAGCAACATGATTAGCACTACGACAAATGTGGTTAACACTTGCGCTATGCAACTGGACAAGTAATTGTTTGATATCCTCCAGGATCGGACCTTCCACAGACAACACATGATTCTCCTCAACAGCTGACACCACATTGATGGCATCAGTTTCTACCACAAGGGGGCCCAAACTCAAATCCTTAGCAAAGATCAAACCTTCACGAAGGGCTATACACTCCGCTAAAAAAGGAGAAAAGGGTCCTTCTACTGGCTTCGCCACGCACCAGAAACAAGCCCTTTCTCATCGCGGATAACCGCACCTATACCAAAATAGTCACATCCTGGTATAACCGATGCATCGACATTAAGCTTAAAGAACCCCGATTGAGGAGGTAGCCAAACATCTGAGCCGACAGCCTGTGATTGGGCTGGACAACAATGCAGAGCTTTCCATTCGCCATAACTAGCAATACTCAACTCGAAAATGATGTGGGGATCTCCCTTTTCCCCTCCATGAACAACCTTGTTTCTTTCACCCCACAATCTCCAGCTTAACCAACACACCAAAGCAAAGTCCTCCACTGGAAATTCTGACTTCGTACTCCTTAACAACTCTGCAAATGGGAGATTCTTCTTGTTCTCAATCACCTTCCAAAATCGGGTCATCCTCCAAACTGCTTGCGATGTCGGACAATCAAATATAGCATGTGAGGTAGATTCCATCTCATCATTACATCTTGGGCAGACACCATTGCATTCAATGCCTCTACGTCTCAAAGAAACCATTGTGGGAAGAATCTCATGGAAAGCACGCCACACAAACAACCGGACTTTTGAGGGGATCAGTAGACTCCACATCTTCCTCCACCAAGCAACATCCGAGCTAACAGAGGAGGGGGATTCTGATCGCCTTGAGTCCATAATTACCCTGTACCCGGAGCGAACCTTGTAGACACCTTTAGGGTCAAAGTGCCACACCCATTTATCACCTCCTGTACCATGTCCTAAAGGAATACCTCTTATAACCTCCTGGTCAACCGGCCAAAGAGTGTTTTCGATCTTACACTTATCCCAGGCCCGGTTCCCTTCCACCATCAAGTCAGCCACCATCAAGGATTCGCCCCCTTCTGGCCTTTTCGTAATCACGCGAAAAGAAGATGGTCTTGGAACCCAAGGATCATCAAAGACCCGTGTGGAAAGCCCATCTCCGATGCGACGTCGGATCCCAAGCTTAATAACATCACGCCCCCAAAGAATACTTCTCCATAAATAGGACAGAAGATAATATTAGTCTTATCATCCTGTCGGATTACTAATTATAATTTTATGACAGATTCTCCTATGATGTATATTAACATTCCAAAATATATTTGGTATAAGATCATAAAGTAATATAATTAACTCGAGTTATTATAATTAATTAACTCAATTGAATGTATTTAATGTCTTTTGTACGCAAAAGACAAGAGATACTGAGTACAAACTACAAACCCATTACAATATTATATAATTAAATGCACAGCTCACTTCCCAAGTTTTGTGCGGTCAATAATACGAATGTCGGACAGAAATACTAAACTTTGTTAAAGTTCAACCTTGTGCATAAATTCATAAGGTTTGTGGTCCAATATTCCATTATTTTACCTTTTATTATATTTCTTGAGTCAATGATTGTAGATGGTGGATTTAATTACCACATAATAAATCGTGATCTAACCACAAATCATGACTCCCATCAATGCAATATGATAAAATTATTGTTGTTATTATCACTAGTAATAGTATATATTTTTGTAGATGAATATTGATTTTTATATTAAATGAGAATAATATTTTGAAAAAAAAAAAAAAAAAAAAAAAAAAGAGGTGGGGTTGGAATCCATGAACGGATTTTGGAATTTCATGTTTGGTGTGACCTTATATTTTGTAGTTTTGTTTGTATAGCATCATACCCACATGCAAAAGCACATGCTAGCTTTTTAGCTTCCTTTTTTCTTTTCTTTTATTTTTTTTTTCTTTTCCTTGTTTCCCTTGTTTTTGTTGGCGGATCCCTTTCATGAAAAAGAATATGCTAAAAGAGAGTACATAAGTGGTTTAATTATTGTGCTATGCATGTGTTCAGTAATTTCCTACATTTTTTTTTAAAATAAAAAAACAAAGTTATTCTAAATTTACCTCTGTCGTCAAATAAATTAGTTTTTATATATAATTTTTCTTGGTACTTTCTTGAGTAATATTTGTTAACTTTTGTGATGTTGGGAGCTTTGAATTAAGGAGATAAATTAGAATATTTGCCAAAAAATCATATTAAAATCAAAGTAGAAGGTGCTAACACAGCCACATAAACTTGACGTATATTAATTTCAAGATTACGGATTTAATTCAATCAAACTTTTTTTAGGAAGTGCAATTCAATCATATTGTTAAAAACGAAGAAATGATTTCTAAAAGAATATATATATATTGCCTATGTGATTGCTACATGCGGTTTCACCACCCTGTATGTTTAATCCCTCTCTCTATTTTCACGTGATTTGTTTAAAAAAATTAAAAAATAAAAACTTTTGTTTTAAAAAGGGTTTAAAAAAAAAAAAACTTGCATTTTGAAGAAAAAACAATGCATACTATTAAACGAATCTTCGTACGGTGTGACATATTATTTAAACGGAACAAAAAAAACCATTCACTCAAAAGAGGAAAAAAAAAAATCATATTCGGTAATCAATCTCTTCATAGGTAATCATGTAACACTAGAAAATAGTTACGGTAATGTGGTTTTCTTTAAGATTTGACAAATATCTATACATATATATATGTATGTATGTATATATCTTTACTCTTCTTCTTCTATATTAAAATACAATAGGCACTTTAACAGTTCATTTTTGTCACTCACCACAACCCACTGTTAAGGATAAAATAGAAAAAAAAAAAAAAAAAAAAAAAAAAAAAACCGAGTCCCATATTCTAAAAACACAATAATAATAATAGACATATAACATATAAAGGCATTAAATCACTTCATTTAATAGTTTGACCTTTTAAAATTGAAGTCATATTCCTTAAAAATCTCAATTTTATCTTCTTTTCTGTAAATAAATTCATAAAAAAAAAAATTCGAGTAATGTATAGCAAAAACACAACAATAATAATAAATACATAAATATATTAAATCAGTTCATTTAATAAACAGATATTTTAAGATAGAAACTTAGTTACTTTTAAATATCAAGTTTCTCTTATTCTCTTTAAATTCTACACATGCCACCTAACTTTCTTTTTTCTTTTTTAAACATTCTTCTTCTTTATTTTACTTGTTTACTACGTACATGCATTTCATATTCGTGTGTGTGTGTCTATATATATATATATATATATATATATATATATATGTAAAGATCTCCGGTCCTAAGTGATGAAACTGAAATATCACGAGTATCTGCCAACTTTTAGGACTTCCTAAACCACACCTCTCAGCCCGTACGGGTACGGTTAAGGAGTCACGGACACTCCACTCTTAATATCGTATAGCTTTATTTGTTTAATTATTGTCAATAATTTTACCGATGATATTGAGTGAAAGAGACCGCCTAAATTTTGTAGGTGCCATGTCTGGCCAATCTGGGGTGTACTCCATTAACGTGTCAAAAGAAGAACAAATAATGTGTCGAATTATTTATACCACTTTTTTATTTGTTATCAATCTAATTTTTTTTTTTCCTTTGTAGTCCACTTTTTATTTGTTTCGAATCGAGGAATATTATAAGCTAAGGTTTACACCAGGGACGAAGGCACAAGGACCTGAGAGTAGGGGCTTAAGCCGCCCACCCCAACTATAATTATGTTCTTATATATGTATTTGATAAAACTATACAAATATTTCCATAAAAAAAAAATCAAAAACTTCATTTTAGTTCTCTAAGAATAAGCTTGTTATATTAGTCTCCCTCAGATTTGTCTCATAAAATATGTGTTTAAAAAAAAAAAAAAAACAATTCACATGGTAGATAAAAATAGTTCTTCTTCCATTCTCCTTGATTTAATGAAATTCACTAGTTTTTTTTATTTTTTATTTTTTTAGTCTTTGTTTGATCTGAACATGGTTTACGTACCATGTTGCTTGGAAAGTTCGAGGTAACTTTATTAAAGTCTGCTAAAAAGTCACACAATCATCCACTAATGTCTCAAAAGACACCATAATTTTTTAAAAGAAAAAAATAATGGTCACTGTACTGTCAGTCACAACCAACGTTTCTGCAGGATGCGAAGAATATGCAATCTGTTTTTTTTTTTTGCCTTGCCTGGCTTTGTGTGTTTGGGAATCTGAAATTTCGTTAATCTATGTAGAAGTGGTCTCTCAGAAACATTGGCAGGTGAAGTACAAGGACAGGTTGGAACTAAAACATATTTATATATCTATACATATAAATATATACATATATATTTATAAATATAAATATATACGTACACATATACGTACACACACACACACACAATAAGGAAGTGCAAGTCCTGTTGAACAAACTACAAAAGTTAGGAGGGTCAAGGTGTGCCAAGATCTGTGGTGATTTGTTCTGATGAATTTCGAATAGTCGGTTTTTTGTATCATGACTACCTAAATATGTCGAGGCTTTGAAGTTTGTTTCGCTGCGATACCGAGTCGAAATTTTAACACGACTTGCCACTCTGGCCCCGTCGCACCATGTCTGAATGCCGATCATAGTGACTTCGTGGATGGCAATCCGTTCGCTCCTCTATCTCAACCCACTCCCGCCATCCCACACCCAGCCGCAGTTGAAGATGGATTCACAACAACGATGACGATGGGGATCCGGATTCAAAGTCGACATTCAGGAATTTCATTCAGGAAGAAACAGTGAAAACCAAGTATGTTAAAAGATGAGCTTCTAGAGGCAGTGATTTATATTTCATTAGCAAAACACTGAGATTTACAAAAGGTTTTTTAAAAAACTTTTTCAAGTATCAGAAATGGCAAAAGAATCATGTACAAAAAAACATATAATCTCAACCCAAATTTATGGCGGCTTCCTTGTCCGAGTCTAACTACTTAATCAGAGGTTAAACAATTGTACTCTACGAAATCAGAGGTAAACTTCAGCTTAATAGTTTTGGAACTAGCAATCTGCAAAGAGACAGACAAAAACCTAGCGCCAAGAAGCCGTCTGTCTGAAGGAAAACTGTGGAGAATTCCACCCTCCTTCTGGTTCTTTCCTCTTCATGCCTGCGGCAGGGACAGCAACCCGCTGAAAACTCCTCATCTGCTCTTCCACTGTTGAATTACAAGACGGCATACAAAGTTGACCGCTGTTTGCTCCCCTGTTTACGTTCTCCAAAGCATTCACTCCATTGTATGCGTCAAGATTGGGCCTTGTGATAGCAATGTTGTCAGGGCTTGATCCGTGAGGAACCGGGAAGACGTGATTGGGAAAGGCAGAAACACCACCAGAGCTGAATACTTGTGACATGATGGTAGTTGCATGTGGATCCACCACGTATGGTATGAAAGTGTGTGTGCCTACTGTTGAAGATTCGCCATCTTTTGGGTCAACCCGGAAAGCATTAAGTGGTGGTTGTGCGTAGGATAACTGTGGCTGCAGGAACGCAACTCTTTGTAGTTGTTCATTTGACGGAAGCATATTAGGTGCTGCAACCAGAAAAGGTTGAACATGACCCGGGATAAAGCCTGGCATAGAACATAAATCTGCAGAATAAGGAGATCTGAAACTTCTCAAGTCTTGGTGTTTCGCAGTTTCTATAGAAGAAACTAGGGGACAATCTGATCCCATTTTCCTCAACGCTTGGGGCCCTTGACTTGGTTGGTAAGCAACACTGCATGTCTCCACAGCAGTCGGACTGTCATTCAAATCAAAATCCCTAACAGAAGGCTTTGGAAATGAAGTTCTAAGAGGCGATTGGTGACAGTCATCGTCGTTTCCGCTCACACAATTAAGATCAATATCTAACTTTCTTGCTTGCGCAGAACCCACCTCCGTCTTTGAAGGGATACTCAACTCTGTTACGGCCAGTTCATCTTGAAGCAGTTCAACGTCAAAATCAGCTCCTGTGGCAGCAAGATTAAGGTCAATCCTTTTAACCACCGAGTGCATTTCCCTGTCATTCTCATCACTCATGGGCGTGGCCTTTTTTTCATTGCAATTCTTGGTGACCGAAGTGGGCTGAAAAGCACTACTATTAGTAGACGCCCTCCAACCACCTACGTTCCCTTCTTTCTTTACGTTTGGTGCTAAGAAGTCTAAGGGAATCCCGGGCTTAGCCATAACAGGTTTTGGCTTCGACACACTTCCCACAAACTTAGATGCAGTTTCTTTTCCCGACTGTCCAAGGTATTCCACGTCGTGTTCAAGGAGATCTTCATTAAGATCGAATTTAGAGTGATGACCACAAGACGATAAACCTACAGATTTATTGGTTTCACAAGACAATTCCTGCCCCTGAAGACCACCATTAACTTCATGAATCACTTTCGCACCCATTTCTGGTAATGGTTCTTGACCTTTGCACTGCTGAATCACAGACCCAGTTTCTGTTAAGCAGCTTTTTCTATTCGAATCAACAGAATCGACATAGCTCTGACGTAACATCCCATTGTTTCTCCCTTCATTGGAAGAGGAGCTTCCTGAAGCCTCAAAATCTTGCTCCATTTCTCCTGCAATCATGGCAGCCACATCAACGGCATCACCATGCGTATAGAGAACCTCTTCTTTACAACGAACATCAACCTTCTCATTTCCCTTCTTAAACAGATTGGATTTGGAAATTTCAATTTTCTCACTCTTCCTTGCTCTGACACCAAGGGTTTCAGAAACTTCATCTGTATCACTTCGTTTGCCATGTGAAATGGTCTTTTCCAGCTTATCTTGAGTATTACATGTTGCTGTACCTGGCCGTAAACTTCCAAAAGCAGGCTCTTTGAGATCACTCTTCAAGTCAGTACAAGTGGCAGTCTCCATTGCATGGATTTTGCTCAGCTTGCATGACTGAATATCCAACGACATATCCTGACAGCTGTCATTCGATGAAGCTGGAAGAATGACGTGAGATGAATTCGAAGAAGACGACTCAGTTTTACATTGCTTATCAGGAAAGACTGCCCGCATCCGAGACCTTGATCCATTTTCACCCGTATTGACCCAACACCCATTCATTCCAGCATGTAAGTCTTTATCAAGGGGTTGTCCATTGTCTGACTCAACATTACACTTCATGGACATTTTCTTGAAAGTAGTAACTTCTTCAGCAGAACATCCAGAAGCTTCCCCATTCTTCAGGCTCTCATTGCTTCCAGCTCCATTACGATGTCTCGCTGCGGAAACAGTAAAAGATGGTCTCAAATTACCGCTACTTTCCTTCACACAACCTGAGGAAGAGATACGATCATTCCTTTCGATTCCTGCAAACTTTTCAGCTGTGCAACTACTAAGTTCGGGAGTATATCCACGCCCCTCTTTCAGTATCTCAACATTTGCACCAGCCAACCCTTCACGACAATCAGCTAAGCAATTTACCTTCTCTAAAAGGCTTTGCTTCTTGGGAGAACAGATATGACCAGCATTACTTCTCGTTTCACTTGCCTTTAAATCATGATGGTCCATGAGTAGCCTGATGAAAACCTCAAAAACGATGAGTTAACGACAAGCAACCCAATACTTCTTTTCACGAAAATCACAAGCTGCACGCCCCAGACAAAAGGATCTAGATATCCTTAAAATCTACGGAGACTATCAAGTCCATGAGTAATTAATGCAAGATTATTGAATGCAGAGCAGCTCCAACCAAATTAACCAAATCGGAATCAATAAAACCCCAAGTTATATATGGCCAAGTGCATTTTCTGCAAAAGAGAAGTTCATCCTTGAAAATTAACTCACTTGAATTAAAATACGAAAGGCATACTCAGAGTGCAGTAGAGAAAATAGAAACAGAAACAAAAACTCATTTACGGAACAACCCGATAACATTAAAATACTATTAAGTTGTAACCAAAACGAATGCTTATCACAACCAAAAAAATGTCATTCCTAAACAAGAACTACTTGTACAAAGGACATAAATGAAAACCTGCAGAAAATAGTACCCCAGATCGTAAATGAACAAAAAACATCACTTTACTAGAACAGTTCTCTTGAATCACACCCGACCCCACGAATTCAACTTGGCTTATTCCATACTGGGAACTTGTACTCCAACCATGTATCCTCGGATCATAGTCATCGATGTACATAAAAATCTCTACTTTTTTTTTTAAATGAAAAAAAAAGGAAGTAAAAAAAAAAAGAAAAGAAAAATACCCATTTGTCATAATAACTTTTATCTGCCAATAATTTTGGTGATATGAGCAAAATCTACAAGTAAATTTCCAGTTTGGAATTCTTTTTTTTCTGGGTCGGGGAAGCTCTAAAACTCCATACAATTGTACAGATCATGATTTTCAAGGAGATCAAACGGAGAAGAAAGACAAGATTCGAATAAAAAAAATTCCGGAAAAGCAGAACGAAAAATTTCAGAATCAGATTCAAGGTCGGAAGAAACAAGAGATGCCCGCAAAGCGAAAGTAAAAAAGGGGAAAAAAAAAAAACTACACAGAAATATAGAAGGAGAGATGGATTAATGAAAATGAACCTGAAAAATCTGGGGGAGAGGGAGAGAGAAAAGCAATCGGATTTGGGGGGTGGTGGAGTAGGGTTTGGAGTCGAAGAGCGCAGCCAAAAATAATAATAATAAGCAGAAGGAAGGAGGAGGAGTGAAAGAAAGAAAGACCTCCAATGCCAAAGCTGTCTCTTTTTTTTCTCTACCCTCTTTCTCTCTCTAGTTTCTCTCTCTTGTATAAAGAGTATTCGGCCACTCAACCCCACAAACAGTCCATCCAACCAACCAAACGGATCCTCCACCTTTTCTCTCCTCCAAGAGCTATAATACACAGATATACACGTATAGTCATATATACAAGGAAAATGAGATAGAGATAGATATAGAGATAGAGATGGAGAGAGAAAGGATGAGGAGGGAGGAGAGAGAGAGAGACCTGAAATGACGGAGACAGCAAATAACATAGGAAACGGGAAAAAAAAAAAAAAAAAGAAAATATTTTAGTCTATTTTTATTCGGTAATTGGAAAGTGAGAGAGAGAGAGAGAGACAGAGGGGGGGGCGGGGGGAGGAGACAGGAGGGCATGAAAATGAGTGCTTCAGAGGGACAGAGACAGGAGGATGATGATGTGATGGGAAAGACTAAAAGAAGAGCTAGCTCATCACCACCACTACCACCACGCCCCTGATGTGGGGTTTGGGTCCCACCACAAACGAAGCCCACCCTGCCCCCTTGCTCTTGACTGACCGACGATTGTGGGGTCCACCTAATGTAAAATTAAATTGATTCTACCCCGATAAGTTACTAAAACTGTTAAAATATTAACGCTCCTTCAGATCACAGATTTAACTGGAATGAGTGTGTACCGTAGGTATTACTTGAGTATTACTTAAAACATATAACTTAACATGATCTATTTATTAGTTTATTAAGAATCTGTTTGAGGAATAAATTGAGTTTAAGATGAAATAAAAATTTTTAAATTTGAATTGAGTTAATTTTTTAAAAAATAATTATAAATTTTGTTGATTTTTTAGAAAAAGATAAAAATTAAAATGAAAAATTTAAATTGAGTTTGAGTTGAGTTGATTTATCAAATATAGGCTAAATTCTTGTTTCTAAAAGCATTTATAGTTGATTTGAATAGTTGATCTTGTTCAACTAAAATCCGTGTGTTTCGATAGTTTGAGCACCAGTTTTTAATGGGAATTTTGCCTATTCATCTCCAAAAAAATTTTTCTATGACTTTTTTATGAAACTAAAACTTTAAAAGTCCATGACTATCTTATTTCCATATGAAATGATATGATTTTTTGTGTCTAAATACGCACAAAAGTCCATTACTTTCTTATTTGCATACGAAATGAGATTTTATTTTATTTTTTTGTCTAAATGCTCATATGATGAACAGAATAAAACAATAGCTATATTATATATTTTTCTAATCACACTTTAAAGTGTTACACTATTTCTTATAAAGCAATTCATTTTTAATTTATATTTTAACCAAACACATAATTCAATTTTAACTTACAAAACTATAAATTGAAACTCCAATTCTAATCATTATTTCAAAAGGAGCCCTTAATTTTTGAAATAAATTCTATCAAATTTTAGCCAAAAAAAAAAACAGAAAAAAGAAATATAAAAAGAGTTATGTTCATACTCATATATCACCAGCACTGCATGTTAGTTCATTTTCTCTCTCTTTCTAATTTGAGTGTAGAGGATCCAAATTATATATATATATATATATATTTTACAAAATCAAGGTGTGAAATTAGATTTAAAATCTACTGTCTCAAATTTTCTGTCTCATTAATTATCTCCCAATAATTTTATATCATATCATCTGAATTTCAAAATTTAATCATATAAAAAAACTAAATATTAAAAATTTTAAATAAATTAATAAATTATCAAATTATTATTGAAAATACAGTTATTAAGATAAAAAATAAAATAACAGTTATAGACTTGTGAAATTACGGTCCGTTTGGTGAATGGGTTTGAGTTGGAAATTTTAAGTTTTAATAGTAATTTTTGTTGAATTTTTAGAAAAGGTAAAAAAAATTTTCAGAAAAAAATAAAAAGTGAGATGAAAAAGTATATTTTAATTTGAGGGTTTGTTTGGTATGTTAGTCTGAGTTGAGATTTTTTAGTTGTAATAGTAATTTTTGTTAATTTTTTAAATAAGATAAAAAAATTTTTCAGAAAAAAACAGAAAATTTTTAAAAAAAAAAGATAAAAAAACCAATTCAAATTAATAATTTAAACTAACATATCAAATATGCATTGAAATGAATCGATGAATCAAACGGAATCTTAATATTAGATTATATAGGTAACAACAGTTCATTTTCAACGTGAGAGGCCGAAATAGAAAACTAACAGAGACAGGCAGCCAGCCAGATACAACAATTGGGCCCCCCACCCTTTTTGCCTGCTTTACCCTCTGAATTCGGAATTCCCATTCTCCTAAGTCCTAACAGAAGCTCCTTTTTTTCGGTGGGGTCCTCCCTCCCCACTTCCCCACCTAACTCAGATCGGTCCTCAGCTGCTATTCATCCTGGCCCACCCTGACCAACTTGACAATTACGTCTTTTCCAACAGGAACATTATTGTGAATTAATATCATGAAAGTCGCTCCTTCTCTTTTTGGTTTTGAAGAAAAGTTAAAATAGACTATAAAGAAGGCCCTTTTTTGGGTTGGACATCATGCTTGTTTAAGGTATTACTACGTTTTTTTTTTAATTTTTTTTTTAATTTTTTTATTTTTAACAGACATGAACTCAAATATTATTTTAGCAATATAACATAATAATTTAATATTAAATTAATATGATAAAAAATAAAAAAGTATTTAAATAATATAAATTTAAAAATTATCATATTAATTTGCTATAAAAATTTATCGATAAATTAATAAGATATAAAATAAGCTTATATTTTATGTCGTTTTAATTAAGAGAGGGGGATTTATATCATGTCGATTAATAAATGGAAAAAAATATAACTATTTAAGTAATTTTCTCCATTTTTAATCGTAATGAGTCTGATTAAAATTTCATTAAGAAAAAAATAAAACTTAAAAATATTTTTAATCTAAATTGCATTTGTACTCTTTTAATAGGTATTATTATTTTAATTTTTTGATCAACTTTTTATGATTTGGTTTATGACTATAAGTAGTTTTATAAGTTACATTATAAATTTTTAACGTAAAAAGTATTAGATTGTAAATTCATAGCACATTATCAAATTATCAAATTGTTGTCTTGTTGTGATGATTAAAAAAAAAAAAAAAAAAAAAGGACTCCAACTGATTATTATTATTATTATTATTGTTATTATTTTCCTTTTCAAATGTTTCACGAAGAAATCTGAAAATAAGAAAGAAAATTGAAACTCATCCAATATGGACACTCGATTGTGGTTGTGGATCCTACCATCTTCTCTCTCGTCTTTTTCAAAACCCAAAAACAAAAAGAAAAATATGCAGGGTAGGGTCATTGGACCATACTTTGTTTATTGATCATTAATTAAAATTAAAAAAAAAAGCCAAATTTGTTACGAGACAAAAATATTTTTTTATTGGGTGACAAAAATAATTGAATATATTTTAGTTGTCAATTATAATTTTTTGATGAATTAAAAAAGATATGAAGATGATCTCATAATTTTCAGACTTTTAGTATTAAAGATCTAATTATTCTCAGGTTTTTAATCTCAAAGATAAGAATCATTTCTCTAGTTATGACAGAGATAAATCATTTATATTAATTTTTCTCAATTGTTTATTTAAATCTACCCTATCATTATCAATCATAATTAACAGTCAAAACTAAAACAATACTTAAAAACAAAGAAAATCAAATCTAAATAGATAAATGAGAGAAACCTAACCAAAAAAAAAAAAAACCAATTTTTATTAACTCATCCATCCTGTGAATGTAGTTGTCAGTTATAATTATATCCTAATGAATTGACTACCATATTACTCAACCTAAAACAATTTGTATATTTTATAGGTAAATAATTAGAAACTGACTAGTTGATTTTTCTCTATAAAATTTATATAATTAATAAATAAGGAGATAAAAAAAAGAGAGAGAAATTAAAGGTGGATAATATTCCTCCGTACATGTAAGGACCAACTTGACTGGTCAGTAAAAAGATTGATCGGTTTAGTAATGGTGTTTGTCCTGCCATCCATTATCCATTAAAATATATTTAGATCCTTTTTCAGAGGCATGAATGAATTTTAATCATAGTATATAATAATATATAAATATGTACATATATATATATATATTCGCAATCTAATTCTGACCCAGCAAACCAAAAGCGTAGGAATCTTTTGCAGTGACGACTCCATTTCTAAATATTCTACTCGGTCACCTTGGCTTATCATGATTCTTCAATTATAGAAGCAATCTCTTAAAATATTTACCTTTCTTTCTTTTTCTTTTCTTTTCTTTTTTTTTTTTGGTGGATTTCCCATTTATTGGTTTAGTGAGTCTACCGTCATAAATAATGGTTGGACACGTGATAGTGACGCCCATTTAGAATACAGCTGATCGTAGACTACACATATGCTTTATAATTATATATATACATACATATAGACACACACACACACACACACAAGCTCTTGGTCACTTTGGTTCCAACCGATGATGAGGTGGGATTTATATTTTATATATGTGGAATTTAGTCAAGCAATAAAAAAGTAGCATAAAGTTTTTTTAGACAAGGGACAAAAGACGGATTAAAGGGTCAAATTCTATGAGGATTATAATAGTACAATTTGATAAAACCACTGTTTAGCATGGTAAGATTATGACAATTATCTAACTACTAAGACGTGTCAACTTTTTTTTTTTTTTTTTAATTAATCAAGAGAGTGTTTTTTTTTCCTCCCTTAAAAAAAATATATCAAATGAGCATTACGAAAACAACCTGGGAGTAAACAACATGTCATTTCTCCCAAGAAACCACGTGGTCTACTCGAGAGTAAAAATATATTTGTCATTCATAATTATAAAACAAGCATTATTATTAGGGTTGACAATTTAGGTCACGACACGATAATACGATGCAAAACCCATAGGAAATTAGAGAGTTTGAGTTTTCTTTAAATGGATTTGTATCAAAACGGGTTGAATTGCCAGATACATTTAAATAAAAGGGTCAAAACGAGTTAAACCCGCCAACCCACAATTATGCCGTTTAGTATACGGGTTATATATGAGTCAACACAAATATGACCCATTAGTAACCTATTTACTGACTTTTTAGTGTTCTATTATATGGTTTTAAAGAATATTTTTTATGCTATTTTGAATCTTAAACAAAATTTGATTTTGGAAAAATATAAAACAAAAAAAAAAAGTGCATGGTTTCGTTTTTCTTTTATTTTTCAAATATCATAACCGCCTCACCTCACCCTTTCTGTTAGAGTTTTCTTCTCCTTGCCTATCCCATCTTCTCTCTCGATCACATTCACACTATCCTAGCCACTGTTAAGCATGCATTTGGACGCATAATCCAAATCTTAGAATCACAATCTAATTTTTGTCTTTTTCCCTCAGCTTCATTATTTATATAGTTTTGAAATTCAAACTTTAAAAGTCCATAAATTTGTATAGATAAGTTCAAATAAGATGCTTTTTTGTTTTTAAATTGCATAGAATTTCGATACAAATAAAACAAGCTCTATATTGATTTTTTTTTTTTTTCCAAACACATTTCAAGTTTTTACACTTTTTAACTTAAGCAATTCAAATGCCTCGATAAATACACAAACAATCCAAAACTTAGCACCAAACACATTAGTCTCTCACAATCTCTCGTCTTCTCCTTCTCTTAGCTCCATCTTTCTATTATCTCGTTCTCTCCAGCCCTCGCATTCAAACTCAGCCTTCCTATAAGCATGTTTTGGACTGGTAGACTTTTAACTGATATTGTTTCACTTTTGTGAACTGATGTTATTTCGCTTATATGAACTGATGTTGATAGCTAAAACTTTAGTTGTAAATTGATAAACTTGCAAATTAGGTAGTTAATCATGATTCATGCAGTTTTAATGAGTTATAAACAGGTTAAAATGACACTTTAATAATCTATTAGTAAATGGGTTTATAGATTGACACGATACATTTATAACCCGTATATTAAACGGGTTAGATGGGTCACATTCATGTCAACCCTTTAATTAAAGAGTTAGGGTTAGGTTTAGTTTTCTGACATGATTATTCAAAGGGTTAGGTTTAGGTCAAAGGTTTTAGTGTCAACTGAAAGTTTAAACATGCACGAACATGACCACCAACACAAATTGTCACCCCTAATTATTGTTCGGCTCCTTGGTTACAAGGGACTTGCATGTCACAGAAGTGTGGTCATTTATGTGACATGCAGAGCTTGTCTCATATAGCCCCAAACCATTTTGTTTTGAATATAAATACATATATACATATATATAGAGAAAGAGAGAGAGGGATTCCTTTACGTCACTCCTTATATACGCTACTTGTATCGTGCCTTTGTTATATTATACTAATTAGGTGATTCAAATCATTGTGCATTTTTTTAGTGATACTTGTTCTTATACTAATATTTTTTAATAATATTATGTACAAAATTTTAAACAAGAAGTTACATATAAATCAATTTAGCCTTCGTTTGGTAAACCATGTTAAACTTAAATATTTCATCTCAGTTTTTGTCTTTTTATGAAAAGTTAATAAAAATTATAATTAATTTTTAAAAATCCAACCAACTTAAACTTAAAAATTTTAACTCAAACTGTAACACCAAACGGAGCCTTAGTTGTCACAAGTTTTTGAATTGAGATTTGTTGTTTGAATTTCCTGTCTCCTTGATTGTCCCTCCAATAGTATTGTAACTCCCTTTCGAGCTAGTAGCTTGAACTAAAACCTCATATTTAAAAAAATAAAATCTCTAATTTTGTCATGGATTCTAAAACCATTAGCTCAGTCAATATGAGATTTCACATCATACATAAATAAAATCTCTAATTTTATTTGGGTTGATTTTAATAAGCATGAGATTTCACATCATATATGAAACTAATTTCTTTGAACCTCTTCAAAGCATGAAAAAAATAATAATAACAAAATTGAAAACATGCTTCAAAACATAATAATATTCAAATAATATAACGTAGGGTATATTTACATCAACTAACTGCTTGCTAGACAGCGGAAACAATTCTCTCTATTTTTTTTTCCCATTTTCTTCTCTCATCATTTCAATTTTTTTTTTCGCTCCTTCTCTTTTCGTTCCTCTCTTTTCCTTATACTTTCTTCCTAGATATGGAAGCAAAAACACCAAAAACGTCCTATCCTATGTGTATATACACACACAAGGTAAAACGTGGGCTGTAAGCTTAGAAGACTTTCTTACATGATGTGGCTTTGTTTGTAGTGCAATTACTATGCAACTAACTCTAGTGTTCCTAATTTTTGGCCACCACCAGCTTATAAATAATATGAGTCATCTCCCATATGCCACCTCGTACTAATCTCTAAGCATGACATGTCCTTCCATTCAGCAACAGATGATTTGCATTCTATCCGAAAGATATCATCAATCCATATCTATCTCTCTCTCTCTTAATCTCATTTTTCTAATTAAGCTGGTAACTTAAAAGGGTATTAAAACTAACATGTCATATCATCTAAATTTTAAAATTTAACCTTTTAAAAATATTAAAAATTAAAAATTATCGAACAAATTAATGAATTATTAAAAATCTATTAAGGAGATAGATTTTGATATATGAAAATGAGACAGCAGATTTATATTCCAAATTTTTAAATAGAAAATTACAAGTACGGGTAAGTGGGACCTTTTTTCTATATATAATTGTTGTTTACTACAAGATTGACAACATCTTGTACAACAAATAAACAGATGTTCTTTTCAATTATCTGATTCCTTGACAACAAAACAAATTGTTTTTTAGGAACAAGAAAACAATGTCTTTACTGACATGTTGTTCAGCTCAAGTAAACATCTCTTTAATGAAATGCTGTTGCCTACAAAAGAACTTTTTTTTTTTTTTGCTAATGAGTTGTCTGCAAAAGACTTGGTAGTCTCAACAGAACAGATATGCTTTCGTACACCAACAAATTTCAATGTCGCTGAGCACAAGTACGGTAGTAAACGACATGGCATTTCTCATCATTTTCACCAGCAACGTCAAGTTAAGAAAAAGACTTCCCAAGGTTGTCCCCTCCCACAGTGCAAGCCACGGCTTAGTCATTAGACTCGTTACAAAGAAACAATGAATTTTATTGTCGGTTTTAACGAGGACTAGTGGGAGAGGAGAGGGTAAAGTTTGCACTTTTTACACATTTTTACACCACTGATTTCTGTTTGAAAAACATCTTTCTATGCCAACAACTTGTGTGCAAAAAATTGAAATAAATTGCAACTCTTTCCAACCTGAGTCTGTTCATTAGCGGTGTCAATCGGTATGCTGAAGATTCCTCTCCCTTCTGTAAGCATTGAAGAGATCAAGGCCAAGGAAGACATTAAGCAAGTTCATTCCAGCCATTCCGAATAGCGCTAGTGGCAGCTCCACGCCCTTTTCAAATTTGGGAGCATCCCAGATGAGCTTGGCGGTGATGAGAATGTGAGATGCAATCCTTGCTACAAAGAAGGTGACCCAATTTAGAATCCATTCTATCCTCACCATTAGGCTCGTGGCGTTGCGAAATCCAGTCATCCGCCGCACTTTCCTCACGTGTAGAAAGATGGAATGGAGCTGCATGATTAACATGAACTTTAACACTTAGGTTCGAACATAACATCATCAGTACCCCAAGATTCACAACTTTAAAACAACCAACAATACCAATACACTAGTACAAATCAATCTTTTAATCTGTGTACTTGTTGTTCAACTTGAAGGTGGTTTTACTCCTAGGTATCGGCTTGCCTAGTCAATTTCTTAGTTTTCATCTGTAAAGTACTGGATTAACTCCCTTTGGTAGCAGAAAACAATGCAAAAAGAAAAAGGAAAAAGGAAACGAACGGCTTTTGCTTGAACTTTAGCTAATGGCTAAGCTAAAAGTCGGATTGGCACCTTAGTAGTAACTCATTTCAAAGAAGATTAGTACTAGTTGTTCAATTCATTTGCATCACAAATTATCCATTAATCATCAAAACAAGTAGATCCATTGTGAATTCATCTTTGGATTTTCCTTTTTTGCTCCTGAGAAATTAAAAACCGGAAATCGCACCTACAAGTAGAACTCATTCATCTCAGAAGACAGACACACTACGAAAAACAGTCACTTTCTACAAATCATGCGGATTCAAGCATTAGTAGCATAAATAATTAGGTACAAATGAGCGAAAAACCGCGAATATACCTCGCAAATGAGCGTGAGAATGAGATAGTTGACGGTGACATTCCGATACAAAGCAAGAGTGAAGCAAATGAGGAGAATGAGATGATGCAACAGAATGGCAGGAACAAAACCGCTATACAACCGGTACCGCAACATATCCCATTGGTCATAAGCAAAGTAACCACATGAGAAGCACAGAGCTGCGTATGCCCAGGGCCAAGTGCCCCTAAACAGCTGAGAGTGCTCAAACATCCCACTCGGACCATTCCTTAACCACTGATTAACCAAAATGAAAACCACTGCTCGAACAAATTTCGACACTTTCACATAACAATACCAAAAATGAAGATGCAAAAATCTACAGAAATTTACAAAACAAGTGATGGAAATCCAAGTAAAACGAGGGAGAGAGAGAGAGAGAGAACCTGAAGAGGAGGTAATGGTGGAGTGAAGGAGAGAGACGGAGGTGTTGACGAAGAGGGGGTCACGGGAGGAGAAAAAGCGGATGACCCAGTTGGCTGTCTGGAAGAAGAAACATCCAAGGACGACGCTGAGAAGCTCAGAGCGCTTGTTGAAGAGGATTTCGAACCAGACGGAGACGAACCACAGAACCAGAGTGGCCAGGAAGAATGCCCCTACCTTGTTCTGGTTTTGTCCTGTCGTCGTCGTTCGACCCATTACTCTCTCTCTCTCTCTCTCTTTCTCTCTCTAATCCATGTGATGGATCATTTACAGTGATTGTCGTCGAAATCAAATGGCGGTTGGATTCGTTAATTGGAAGTTCGTTAAAGGTAATGCCAAAAAGCAGTGTTTTGATCGATTGGGAATCCTTCCTTTACCGACAATCTTATCCCCTGATTTGCCATTATGGGCTCCATGAGGCCCATCTTTCTTAAAGATGATCCGGCCCAATTTTGAACCTGTGGCCCATTAAGCGGAAATTGCATATGAAGAGCGGCGGCGGAATTAGGAAATTAGCTCACTCACTTTTACATTTTTCTTTATAATTTAAGAGAGGATTCCAAATCTACACTATCTATCTGATAGAGTCGGATGTGAAATTATGTTATATTATACTTGCTTTTGTTTTGTTTTGTTTTTTTTTTTTAACTTGGGGGGTGGGGAATTCAAATTCCATACCTCATGGTGGAATCATGTGTGAAATTACCGCTAGATTTTATCTACAACCACATATTATACTTGTATTCACCTTGCTCATTTACTTTTGTGGCATTATTAGAGAATTTAATTCCTTTTGAGTTCATATATAATGAGAGAGAATAAAGAGGAAAATCAAATGATGTTTAAGAAATTTTATGAACATTTATGCCCCGTAGAAAGGGGACAAGTAAGGAAATCACTTTGCCCTAAATAAAGGTAGGTTGGCTTGCCCTCCTTTTCTTTTTCACCATTCTTTAATAATTGTTTCAAAAACTTTTGTTTCAAAGAGAGAACAGAAATCAAAAGAGTCCTAAAGTAGCTTCTATTTGGAATTCTATTTTTTAAAGCTCATTACTTTTTTGTTTTTTCTTAGAATTGAGGTAGATGATTCAAACTCTTCACCTTATAATGAAGTTATATATGAAATCACTGCTAGATTATTCTTAGAACCACAAAATTCTTACTTTTTGCAATCAAAAGTTAAGGAAAGTATCTAAATAATACAAATTTAAATATCATTACACTAGTATGATACAAAAAAGTAATATTTGATCAATATAACACAAAATTAAACTAAGGTGAACTAAAATTTGTGTTATGTGGTTAAGATGGAGGAATTTGTATCATACTGATTAATAGATCGAAAAAAAAAAGATGGTTATTTGGATAATTTTCTCCCAAAAGTTTTGAAAAGAAGAAGAATAAAAGCTTAAAAAAAAAAAAAAAATCAAAGGCCCCAAAAGTTTTGTCTACCTCAAATGGGCTGGCTGGGCCTCAACCATGGGCCCAACTTGCAAATAATAATTCCTATTGTTGGAAAAAAAAGGGGGGAAGAAGTAAATAGAACAAGTTGTGATCATTAAAAAGTTCTGGTGCTTACACAAATTGTAGTCGGTCCCTTTTATTCATTTAATTTATTTTTTAAGAAGTCCCGTTATGATGAGTTATCATATTTTATAATAAATATAATATTTTGATTTTAATATAAATGATGTGATAATTTTAACAAACAATCAATAGGATAATTAAAAATTATACCATATAGTACATTCTATTCTTATTAATGAAATAAATAGCATATTTTAAAATCATAATAAATAATAGCATATGTTAACTTTTTTTTTTCCCCATAATAAATCAACTTTTTTTCTTCTTACTCCTCTACTCTCTCTCTCACCATTTATCCTTCTTCTCCCTGTTTCTCTCTTTGTCTGAATCTATTTCTCTCAGATGGAAGGTCGCCACGCCAATGAACTTTGCAAAGGTGGACAGCAGGACGATAGCTAAGAGATCAATTCATGGAACAAGTCTGTCGGAACAATACTCCGAGAATGGGATAAGACACTATATTAATAGTAGATAATAATCACATCCTTTAAGAAAAGAAAATACACACTACTAATAATAGATAATAATCCCACACTAATATTAGAGAATGACCAGATTCATTGGTTCTAATTAACTAATCAACTTGTTGAATAATTGAATCAAAAATAGTGAGCGGGTCAGACGTGAGCTTATTGGCTTACGCTACTTTATTGGACCGTCAAACTGAATTAAGCTGACCCATCTTCCTTAGATGGATGCACATCAGGTTGCTTACGCACATCTTTGATATTAGAGGCTGGTGTCCTGGTGGCTTGTGATTTTTCCATCCTTGGCTCGCGACCAAAGAGCTTCTTCGATAGCACTTGAATGGTGACGGTGAACAGATCACAATCACGAACGGTTCTTGACAGTAACTGGATCGCAACCGCGATCGAACCTCGAAGACCAAATTGTGACCTCGGTAGCCATAGTTCCTTTTAATTTCTGTTTTCTCTTCCATCTCCAATGCCAACGAGGTTCGACATCCAGGCGAGTTGCGATGATGGCGACTCCTTCTGTCGGTGCTGTTCCAATTAATTTTTTAAAAATTAGTTATAAATTTTATTGATTTTTTTATTAAAAAAAATAAAAATTAAGATAAAAAAATACAGTTTAATTGGAATTAAATTTTATTATCAAACTGAGACTTAATTATATTATTTAGTTACAATATTTTAATTTATATTATTATTTTAACGGATTGTAATTTAATACATTATTTTTATGTTTTTTCATGAAAAAAATGACAATTTATATAAAAAAAAAAAAAAAAGAATTAGATATAATATGTTAAACAATGTTCTTATCAGAATACTATTAATTTGAGTGCTAATAACACCACAAAATTCTAATGAAAATTATGGTCTGAGTATACATTAGAGATTCATGTGATCAACTTTTTTTTGCCGGGGAGATGCAACACTTGATTAAACTTATCACCCTTGATCCAAAATTAAGACCAAGATTAATGGAGGAATAAGAAGAGCATATACCCTAACCCTCAAAATATATTGGTAAAAAAAAAAAAAACCCAAAGATATTAAGCAGAAATAACAAAACTTGAGAAAAGAAATTAATGCCCCTAAAAATTAAAATTAAAAATAAAAGAGAGATTGATGGACAAGAATACACTGCGGCCCACATAAGGGCAACTAGTAAATATAGAACACCAACCTCAAACGACAAAAACCTTTTCAAAATTTTCCGAAACAACAGAGACAAGGAACTCAAAGCAGAAGATAGAGAAAGAAATCTTGAGCATCCGAGCTGGCAGGATATAAGAGGGCCCCACATAGGGGGGCAAAGAGCCCTAGATACTCTCTAAAGGAGCATGTGGATCTTAGGCAGGCCACGCGGGAGAGAAGTGAGTCCACGCTTGTCCACGTGGCAGCCCGTGGGAGGCATGCCCAGATCGCACCCAACTCCAACCTCTTATCAACAACGTCCCAACAACAAATCTCTCATGGTTTTCTCTCTCTTCCCTCTCTCCCCCCCTCTCTCTCTCTAGAGTCTGTCAGCTTCCAACAACGCCATGAACGCCATAGCTACAGCTGCAGCTCTCTCCTTGCCAATTTCTCTCTCTAAATCAACCAAGCTTAAATACAAAAAGGTATGCAAAAAACAAAAAAAAAAAAAATTCCATATGTTCATCTGGGTGTTTGCTTAAATTTGTAGTAATAACTGAAAAAGACGTGCATTAATATGACCAAGACAAAATCGAATGATTTTTCGCCATTTTTTATCTGGGTTTGTTGGGAAAATGCTTGATCACTTACTATTCGACCGTACAAATTGTAAATTTTCTTTCTAAACAAGGAAAAAAAAAATTATGAAAATAAAATACACATGGGCTAGTGATTCTGCAGGGTAGAAAACATACCCATTTCGGTATAAAGGATACCCACACACACACACACACACACATATAGATTGTTAAGGTGGGGGTGTGTGGCATTTCAGGGTGTGAAAGCAGGATTCAGAGTGTATGCTGTATTGGAAGAGGAAGCATCATCATTGGTGGAGAAGAAGAGTGTTTGGGGACCTCTCTTTGACGTGGAGGATCCAAGATCCAAGGTTCCTCAGTGCAAAGGGAAGTTCTTGGATGTCAATCAGGCAATTGAAGTCGCTCGATACGATATTCAGTACTGCGATTGGCGGGCTCGGCAAGATGTTCTCGCAATCATGCTTCTTCATGAGAAGGTTTTTGTTATGGAGAACTTTGTTCCGGTTCTTAGGTGTGGTAATCTAGTTCTTGTTCTTAGTCTTTTAATATGTGTGGTGCAGGTTGTGGAAGTTTTGAATCCCTTAGCCCGCGATTACAAGTCGATTGGTACCATGAAGAAGGAGCTAGCTGAATTGCAAGAAGAACTAGGACAAGCTCATACACAGGTCTGCAAAATCAGAAACAAAAAAAAAAAAGAACATATTAAGTCTAGTATGTAGCTATGCCATAGTCTAACACATGAACAACAACAATAACAACAGGTGCATATATCCGAAGCAAGGGTTGCCGCTGCTTTAGATAAACTAGCTTACATGGAAGAATTGGTGAATGATAGGTTGTTACCGGACAAGAATGCCAAGGAGTCCGAGAAAACTTCCAGTTCTTCCACGCAATCTGTGAATGCCGTAGAGCGAAGGTTACCGCGCAAAAGCTTGAATGTGTCGGGTCCGGTTCAACCTTATCATCCTCGCTTGAAGAACTTCTGGTTCCCTGTTGCCTTCTCCACAGACCTTAAGGATGATACTATGGTACGCTACTCATTATTTTCCTTTCTTGATTGTAATTATTTCAGACGAGCTGTCCCGTGTTGCATTGCTGATATAACCTTGAGAGTACTCAACGCATCTCTCATGAGAGCCTTTTCTCTTTTCCGTTTCAGATTCCGATCGAGTGCTTTGAGGAACCGTGGGTTATCTTCCGTGGAAAAGATGGGAAGCCTGGATGTGTGCAGAACACTTGCGCCCACAGGGCATGTCCTCTCCATCTTGGTTCGGTAAATGAGGGTCGTATCCAATGTCCCTACCATGGTGAGTAAACATCGGAAACCAAAAGGACATATGGCCTAATTTCTAAATTATAAACGAGGAAAACAAGTAAATATAGATTGATCAGTAATTTTCTTAACACTCTGATGAATGATTCATGTCAGGGTGGGAGTACACAACAGATGGTAAGTGTGAGAAAATGCCATCGACGCGACTACTAAACGTTAAAATAAACTCTTTGCCGTGTTTTGAAAAAGAAGGGATGATCTGGGTTTGGCCTGGCAGTGACCCTCCATCTGCTACTCTACCTTCCTTGCAACCTCCTAAAGGATTTCAAATCCACGCCGAGGTATATACTCTGGACAAAATCAAATCCTATTTGCTCTTCTACAGGCAAAACAAGTGTGAGAATTTCAGTAAGATGATTTGTTTATTTGGTCTTTCAGAAGGTTTACGCAAATGTTTTTTCCCAAAACAGATAGTCATGGAACTTCCAGTTGAACATGGACTACTTTTAGATAACCTTTTGGATCTTGCACATGCGCCTTTCACTCACACATCTACCTTTGCCAAGGGATGGCAAGTCCCCAGGTTTGTTTCTCTCTTGTATAGAAAATTATTCATGTTTATTTGAACATCCCCCAAAAACGGGGACAAGGAAAAAAACATTCAGCATCTGCAAAACATGGAAAAAGGTCTTTAAACCATTGGGAATGATGAATCCAAGTATCTAACCTTGGCTTTGCTCTTGACGTTGCACTTGTTCCAAACTCTCAGCTTGGTGAAATTCTTGACACCGGCGTCAGGGCTCCAAGGATATTGGGACCCGTATCCGATAGACATGGAGTTTAGACCACCTTGTATGGTACTTTCAACAATTGGGATCTCAAAACCTGGTAAGCTGGAGGGACAGAATACCCAGCAGTGCGCTACGCACCTTCACCAGCTTCACGTGTGCCTACCTTCATCAAGACAAAAGACAAGGTTATTATACAGAATGTCACTAGACTTTGCTCCATTGCTGAAACACGTCCCGTTTGTGGATCGCCTTTGGAGGCATTTTGCAGAACAGGTAAACAAAATCATGTTTCTCCAAGAAACAATGCAGCCTACTCTAAGGCAATTATTGTCTCTACTTTCCTGCTCAGAACTCTGCTTCTCTAACATTCACAGGTTCTGAATGAGGATCTGAGGCTTGTGGTTGGCCAACAAGAGCGCATGATAAATGGCGCAAATGTATGGAATTGGCCGGTCTCGTATGACAAGCTAGGAGTTAGATACAGAATATGGAGAGATGCAGTGGAAAGAGGAGCTAAACAATTGCCTTTCGGCAAATCCATGTAAATTCAAGTTCCAGTGATGGATTGATTAACTTCCCCTCTTGCTCCTCGGAACCAAACCTGCATGAATAACCGAAGCGCTCTTCCGACAAAGCTTGCACATAAGAAGAACGATCATCAACTGATTGATCTGACGAACTTGTGCGGTTTGGCTCTAAAACGAAAACGTGATCCCAGTTTGACTCGGCGGAACTGTTAATTTGATCTGAGGCACATATTCATATTGTCTCTATAAGTAGGAAAATCCCCTGTAAGCATTAAAGAAAAACTGTACACTAGTTATTTGTTCCCGTGTACAGTGTCAATTCCATTTTTTTTCCCCTCTTATGAACTTTCGTTTTCTTTTGAACTTTCTTCTTCTCCTTCATATTTGCACGTCAAAATGACCCCTTTTACCCTGTAACATGAAAAGATCTGCTGTGTATTATAGTATCAAGATTGTCCTTTCCAAATCTCTGTCAAATTATCTAATTACTAATTTGAGATTCAAGACAAAAAGTTAACAGGCAAATTAAATGGTATTTCCAAATTTTTCACTCCAGTACCTGAAATTCTACTGAGAAAATTCTAAGCAGACAAAATGAGCTAAAAATTCCATAGAAAGTGTATTTCGCGACACCAAGAATCAAGATTCAAAAGTCGAACCTTTAATTACTTTATTAAAATGGAAACTTGATATACACATTCACAAAGAAAAACAAACAAACAAACATTAAAGCCTCAGAAAACCCCCCCAACCCAGACGACGAGAGACCAAAATTGAAGGCAAAAAAAAGGTTTACAGAGAAGAGCCACAGAAGGGACAGAATTGGAAATCGGGCTCCACAAGGCGGTCACAGTAGCGGCAACGCAGAGACACCGGCACCGACGACGGCGGCGGCGGTTCGGTTGTCCCAGGCGGTAGAGAGTAGAAGGGAGGGAAGAAGAGCTTGCAGTTGTCGCAGTACATCATGGGATCTTTTCCCGGCCACTTCCATGCCGGGATGAAGAAGAGCTCAGAACCTTCTCGTAGTCCACCAGATCGGCCTTGGAGCCGCACGATATGCACCTGCCCGCGCCGTCTTTCAGCACCTGCCGGACTTGTTGCTCCACTCCGCCGACGAAGAAGAAGAACATTTTTGGTTTCTTTTCGCTCTACGAATTTTCTCACGGTTTCTCGGTGGCGTTGTCCGTACTCTGTTCTCTGTTTGTTTACAGAGAGAACTTCTCCTTCTCCTCCTCTTCGGTTGGATGAAATTCTTAAATTAAAATAGATTGATTTTTAAAAATTAATTATAATTTTTATTAATTAATAAAGATAAAATTGTGTTGAAAAATTGTAAAGTGGAATTTTTTTTTTTTTTACACTTTTTGTGTCTGGAAGATTCCAGGTTAGGACTACATTGAGTTCTAGATTAATCAGCAAAAAAAAAAAAAAAAAAAAAAAGGAATACATATAACACCAGTGACAAGAGTATGATGAAAGAATTTCAAAAATAATTCTTGATTTTTTTTTTTAAAGGGAAATAGCATTCAAACTATGGTATAAGAACACACAAAACAAGACAACACTATGATCTAGCATTATAAAAAACACAATACTGGACCGAGATGAGTTTTACTGATAAACTATGATAAAACTTAATAGGAAGGATATGTTTGAGATCCGAAAACAGAAAAATGCAAACATGTATAAGGCTTTTCTCGACAATATCCTTTTAATGGATGTAGATTTCCTATAAATTTGACTTCCCAATCCAAGCCACCACTGGTTTCATATAAGCATAGGTCTAGCAGAACAAACACACCGGCAAAAAACGTAAATTTGGCAACAAACAAAAAGCCGGAGGAAACCACTGCTAGTATTACACACTAAAAAACCAAAATAAAAATAACAAAACACAACAACACAGGAGCAGCAATCATAGACAAGTCATTCCACACATATGAAGAAGTCAAACGGATGACGGATCGGGTATCCTGCAGATACTCCACGTACGCGGGCACGAAAAGGGATTTGGACGTTTTTTTTATTTATTTGCATTTGTTTTTAATCTTTTCTTAATGTGTGTTTGGTTGGTTAGTTTGAGTTGAAATATTTTAGTTGTAATAATAAATTTTTTTGAATTTTCAGAAAAGACAAAAAACTTTTTGAAAAAAGACAAAAAAAAATACGGTTTGAGTTAAATTGAGATGATAAAAGAAATAAAATTTTAGAAGATTTGATTAGTTTAAGTAACTTACTTGATTCTATATCATAAATTATATTTGTATATAGTCCTCCTTTTATTTTCTAATTTAGTACGCTAATCTTCATAAATATTGATACTTGATAAGGAAAGCATTCCAATTTTTACGTCTATTTACTTCACATAAAAGAGAAAGAGAAAGGTACTATTTAGTATTTCTTTTTCTTATTTTGTGTTTCTTTGTAAAAAGAATAATAGTAGTTTGGTCACACATAATTCCTATAGTTAAGTACGTACCTGATCATTAGGAATTACGTCTTGCATCAAATTAAAAAGAACAGAAATTTAGAAGCAGTAAAATATAGTGATCTGCCCACAAATAACAAAGATGAAAGTTTCAAAACCACGAAAATTACAAGTTGTTAATTATTTAGTTATAACTTACGAATGATCGAGCAAAAATATGAAATACTTTCTTTTTTCTTTTTAGGAGACTAGGAAGTACTTTCTTCTTTCTAGTGTCCCTTTTTTTTTTTTTTTTTTTTTTTAGCATGCGTTTGGTGCACAGGTTGAAACTGAATTTTTTATGTTGGAATTGAATTGAATTGAATGTGTATTTGGTGAGGATTGAGGCATTTGAACTGTCAAAACTAAAAATTGTAAAACTTTAAAAGGTGTTCGGAAAAAAAATCACTATTGAACTTGTTTTGTTCTCGTATCGAAATTCTACGCAATTTATAAAAAAAAAAAAAATTTATTTGAACTTGTATATATGTAAAGTTATGAACTTTTAAGGTTTGAGTTACAAAATATCATGAATTGTAAAACTAAAGTTGATTTTTAAGAAAAAGATAAAAATAAATTAAATTTTTTAGGTTTGGATTAGATTGAATCCGGACACCATACAAGGGCGAGTCAAACTTAAACCATCACAACGTCTAGAGCAAAATTCTTCCATAAATGAACTTCAATTAATCTTCCAATGCTTCCAATGCGTATACACATATGTATCATGTAAAAAAATAGATAGAGGATATTTTATAAATGGAATCAAATATTTTGCAATTACAGTTAAAATAATGAAAATCACTATATTTTAACATTGAATCAAGATCAACTAAAACCAGAATAAAACGTTAGATCGAACTCTTCTTTAAGATCAAGATAATAGCTATGAATAGCAATCAACTCCCGGATCAAAAAGGGCAAAAGAATGGGAGAGATCACTTAGATCAAGAAAACACTTATTTCTTTAAATTGGAACGAGGATTCAAATTCTGTATATTTAGATGGAGTCAGATGTGATATATGACCGTTAGGCTATACGGAAAATACATTCTACATATTGCACAAATTGAAGATCGATCAAGACGAAGTCGGCATGGCGTAGCGGCACAACGGGCACGAGTGGCTGCCGTGCAGCCACCTAACGATGCAATCCTTGTGAAAAACATGAGAGCAAGGCATCTGAGTCACCACCATCGACAACTCCTCCAAACATATTGTACAACATTCCGCCGCCGTAGTCGCATCCACGCTCATCTCCTTCAACGCCTCGACGGACGACTCAGTCGCCGGGACCGTACGAACTTCTAGCTCGGCCGATTCCCGCAAAACACGCTCCATCTCGTCCTCATCCTCGGTAGTCCACGGCCGCTCGGAAACTTCTAGAAGGAAGAACAACACCGCGTAGCCGGAATGGGAAGGGTTACGCGCCTCCTGCAAGACGTAATCGGATATGTTCGTCGTCAGATCGTCGACGATGGAGGCGGTCACGCCCATGTTGGACAGCATGAAGCGGGTGAACTCGTCGGCGCGTTCGAAGTAGCGACGGCGGAGTATCATGGACTCGCTGTGCTGCCAGGTGGATGCGGCGGCGGAATTAGGCTCATCGGCCTCCGCGGACGGCGGTGGTTGGTACCTTGAGAGGAAGGCCAAATAACATTGGTTTTCGCTTGCTGCTGATTCGGATGGTAGTAGACCACCGTCCACCCAGATTCTCATCTCGTACATGCTGGCTAGAATGAGTAAAATCGATAAGGATGTGAGAAAATAATAGGTCGTATATGTGCGTATATAAATTTCAAGCAATATGTATGTGTATATATATAAATATTTTTTGCTCTGGATAAATATATATAGTTTTTTGAATCCTTTGCTACCAATATATATATATATGTATAGATATAGCTTTAAATGGAGGTGTTGGTGAAATTCTCTGATACTTAAATCCCAGTCAGAATTTGACAATTTTTCTTGGGTGTTTTAGTTCTGTTAGGACTAAATATCAATAGCTTACAAGAATACACTAATCCTTATTATTCTCTCTTTTTATTTTTATTTTTATTTTTTTGGGAAAATAATTTTTATATCGTGTGTTTATCTTGTTTTCTTTTTCTTTTTTCTTATTTTGTTGAATTATTTAATTTGATGGGACGTGTTAATTGTGAAATTTGCTCCTATGGCACTTGAGAAATGATGGAAAGGAAGAAAATTAAAAAAGAAAAGAGAGGAAAAAGTAAATAAAATAAATAAATAAATAAATAAAGTAAATACAAACGAAGTAAGAATTCATATTCCAAATGAACGAAAGCATGACAAAATTGATTCCGGTTATTCTTCGGGACGGAATGGAAGAAGGGAAGAGATTGTCAGAGAATAAAGGATCCAATTAAACAATTTGAACTTACTATAATACCATTACACAAACACATTTATAGTTTAATTTGGCTTTAGTACATAATCTACCTTCGAGTCCAACTAAAAATTATGTACAAAACGGGGATGGGGAATGTTAATGGAGTTTAGGGAGGGGACGTGGACAAATTCCTCCATTTGAGTTGTGGTCGGGTGGCGATGGGGAATTGTTGACCTTTGGGTCATCTACAATGGTGCATGACTCATAGTCAAATATGATTAAATTTATTTGTAACAAAATTCATTTAAGGAAAATATCAATTTGGAATATTATGGTAGATTATTCTTAATATGGTTGATTAAGTTAATTGGGAAATTTACTCTTCAACTAATAAATGTGATATTTTTCATATACTGTGTTCGTCTAGATACTTCCCACATTCTATATAAAAGTGTCCATATATATAGACAAAGCATATTTGGACTGATAAGATTTTTAATGTAAAATCAAAAGCTCTCTCTCTCCTAGTCTTCCATAGAGTTATTGAGTTGTGAATTTCATGGTTGTTCAGGTTTTTCGCCTTTGTAATAACCACAAGCATCATGAGCAATCAAGGACATGATGATCGTGTTTATGAAGGATCGTGACTTGAACCGTGAAAATCATGTTCCTGGTGATGGAGTATCGTGAGTCTATTTTTCGCGAATCCTGAAATGGTATAGATCGTGGATCGAAACTAAAACCTTTAAAAGATGCTTCCGCATGCATGCTGGGTAATTTTCCCTTTAGGAACAATATTCATCCCGGTGTACATTTTATGAAAGAAAAATTATACATAATACATATTTATTTTATGCATATTTTAGTAGTAACCCTAATTCTTATGTTGTTCTTTATACATAATTTTGTTGAATTTGATTTGTTTTGTGAAACATCGAATAAATTTAAGTGAACATCAACTCATTGTCTGTTGCTAACTTATTAAAATTTTTTGAATAATGCATATCATAATGGGGATTAGGATGAATATGGAGAAGGTACCCCAACGGCGATGCCCCGACTCCGTGCCACTTCTCCTTAAATGAGGATGGAGATTGTTTTAGAGGATGAAGGCGGGGACGTGGAAATCGTCCAGCTCTTTTGTCGTTTCTATCAAAAAGAAAACTGTTAAAAGGACATAACTATATACTATTTATAATTAAAAATGGAGCCCGACTACTTAACTGGTCACTTATCCTTTTTGTAGTAAAAAAGTTAAAGGAAGAAGGCAACCAACATTATTACACTTCTTCCGAATTTTACAAAATAGTAGTCACAGACGCTAACAAAAATGCTTGATTAAGGCCTTAATGACAGGCCACAGGCCCCACCCTCGCCAAGGAGACTTTACTCCAATGCTACAGAATATACTAGCAGTAAGGATATACAAGAACGTGGTCCCAAACACATTTGATTTCGTTAAAAAACCATCTAACATTTAAATTTTAGACCACTAATTAAATTGCTATAATATTTTATTGATAAGCCATTACATTCATTTGTAATCGGTCACTTAGTTTTAGTGACAGAGTATGCAATATGTTAGCACCAGAGAGAGAAACAATATGTATAGGTGTATTACTAAATTGTCCTCGCAACTTAATAGATATGCTGTTCAACGAAATTAAATCGCCTATTTTTTTCCAAAAAGATGATTAATCTACGCTGTCGTTTTTCTGTACTAGCTATCGTTCTAACTTTCAGTTGTTTCTATTGTATGTGTCGTGTCTTTTTAGTTGTCATTTTCTCCTTGTACATTGTCATTTTTCACATTGTTTCCTATATAAGTTGTCGTTTCTTAAACCTGTAATCCTATAGGTTGTCGTTTTTCCCTCTCGAGCATATAATATTGTCGTCCATCCTCATTTATTGTCGTCATTCCTCCTCCGTGATTTGGCGGAGTCTGTTTGGTTCATGTTCTTGATAAAGGTCGCAACCTCTCCCCAGGACAGGAATGATTATCCCTACCCGATAGGTCTACATCCATCATTGTATGTCGTTTCTTATAACTGTCACCTTTAATTGAGTAGAAATAGGGGACAATATTTGAGGATGGAAACAGGGATTGGAAAAAAGTAAAAACCCCAGCCCGTCTCCACTCTAATATACATATAGCTTATATATTGGAATTATGCTTATATATGTGTATTTTAAGTTTTTAAACTTGATTAAAATGTTTTAGTTTTGTTTTAAAGATAATTATTAACTACATTATTCTCACTAAAAAAAGAAAGGAAAATAAAAAAATTAATTTTTGGTCGGTAATCGTATTTAGCTAAAATTAACTAGTATGTGTTATTTATTCTTTGCTTTAGGTTGTGTAAATTTTAAAAAAAGTAACATAATTTTCACCATGATTATATTAATGGAAAATAGAACAGGTATGGAAAAGGCTTCCCAACATAGCATCCCCGTCCCTGGCCCCGGCCCTTTTTAAGCGCGGATGGGGATGGTTTTAAAGGTCGGGGATGGGGACAGGGCCCAACCCGTCCCGACAGGATGCCATCCTTAGTCACCTGTAATCCTTAATTACTTCTTTTGTTTTGCCAAAAGCGAATCTCTCTTCGTTTGTAATAAAAATCTCAAGTCCGTCAATAAAACAAAAAAGACGTACCCAAATTTTACTCTGAAGACAAGCTTAACCTCTCTCCCATCACGTGGGACTAGTACAATAATAAAGCAGAAACAGAATCCAAAAACTCTGTTGGAATCAGCCAAGCATCGCCAGTTCTGAATCAAACAAAGAAGTCTTAACTCTTGAACCTTAACGTTATTCTACTTGCAAGCGATATTTACTCTTTAACATCCACACATCAGTTCGTGACCTGTCAAACCCCGAACAAGTCGGTTAGTATATACAAGTATTTGCTTGTTGTCTCTGTGCACATGAACATAGAAACACCCTTTTGCAACTCAGACAGGCTTCCAAACAGTAAGCACCTCCTGCAACATCTCCGAAATAAGCTCCCTGTCAGCTCGCCTAACGAAGTCATTCATTTCATCTCTGACATCATATATCTTTCCAAATTCAAACAAGTACACCAAGCACCCTTTCTTCAGCTTGTTCAGCTGGTACAGCCACGCCTCCTCAAGCCTCTTTAGGACGTTAACTGAGTTGATGTCCTCCATGAGGCTCTCCTCGCAAGCATCTTTTAGGTCTGCAATGTCATACTTGTTTGCTGCACCAAGAAGCGCCAGTCGGTGCTCCCAAAAATCCCCTTGTTTAATGGTTCCATACAAGTAGCTGAGAAGGGCCATGCCAGAATCAACCGAAATGTCTTCTATGTGGATCGTCGAGGACTCTTTCTCCACGAGGTTGTGGTGGAACATGCTATGGAACACAGGAGAACTTGCAGACAAAATCGCCTTGTGAGCTTTTAGAGCACCACCCGCCATGTGGATGGTCACATCAGCATGAATCGACTCATCAAGCATCCTCGAGAGGCATCTAAGAGTGCTCTTGGTTGATATAGATTGCATTGTTCCGTCAAGAGGCCATATAGAACTAGCTTCTCCACCCTAATTGTAAGAGAAGAAGAGGAAGTTTTTTACACTTTCGCATCTAACACAAGCAGCAAAAGACACATTGCACTAAAGATAAACCAACTCAGAAGATAGTAAAAAGGCTTAAGAACTAACGTTAACAGAGCTTATCTTTAGATCCTGAAACTCGACATCAATGATAAATCGACCAACAAAGGTGGACTCAACGGGCCAGGCAAAATCTTCACAAGTTCGAAGCAGCCTCTCATGAGCTGCAACAATAGGAAGAATCAAAGCATTTCAGGCTTGCTGCTAAAACACATATATAACATTCAATTATTTCAGCTCGAGTAGATCACTACAAAGAAAAACTATGTAAAGCACCTGAAAACAAAATTATACTAATGCACTGATTCCCTACATTCCAAAATAGTTCCTTTTTCTGGAACGCACTCTGTTAGAACACAGTTGCCAGTCATAGCATCAAATTTGACATTCAATAGAAAGATTCTAAATTAATACTTGGTAGTAAGTGGACAGCAGATTTAAAGACATGATTCACCTGATCATCAAACAGACAGACAAATACAACAGGAAGCAACACAAGTGAAACCTTAACCGACCAGTTATTCAACACGCACCATGCTTAGCCAACAAGTAACAAAGCAATCATCTTGTGAAATAGCCAGAAGAAACCAGTAAACTTGTCAACATAGCAATCAGCAAGTAACAATTTTTCTGCTGACTTTGCTCCTTTATTATCAATGCTAACCAGTCAACCATGGTGGCACACAGAACAGAAGAAACCATTAAACCTTGCAAGAATGACAACTGATTGCACAGAAGAACTACCATTCTTTCAAATGAATTCTCTTTTCCCTTCCATTTTTATCGAACAACAATTTCGATTTTTAACTTCAAAATCACCCCCACAAATCACTCACAGCTTAATAGTCACATAAATTATAAACAAAAAAAAAAAAAAAAACACAAATAAACAAAAAAGAAACATTTTCCTTTTTTTTTTTTTTTTGGTTGGATTATTGGAATAACAAAAAAGACAAACAAGTGAAAGCATACTGGGAGAGATGTAGAGTTTGCGACCACTTCCGAAGTTGGAGACTCTGAGAACAAAGCGAGCAATCGGAGGGTGTTCTTTTGACGCCCGAGAAGGTTCCGGAAACAGACGAATGTACATGAACCGATTCTTCTCCACCGATAAATGCCTTAAAAAAACAAACCCAACTTGTAAATTATCCAAAAAAGAAAGAAAAATTATGTGTGTGTGTGTGTAGAGAGAGAGAGAGAGAGAGATAGGATTTGTACCAGTTCCAAAGACCGACCTTGAAAGGGTCGGATTTCTTGTAAGAGCAGGGTCCGAAGTTCTCGATCCTCCATTGGGCAAGGCGAGAGATGGTCTCCACCCTCGAATCGGCCATGACCCAGTCGTCTCTTCTCCTCCAGCCCAGCTTTGAAGCTCTCTGGCTATTGCCTACACAGAAAAAGAGCAAGAAAACACAAGAACGTCAACTGATTGCAATCCAACGGACTGACTGACTTCAGTTTTTTGCTTTTTTGACGCTTTCTTAAAGTTTATTGCTTTTTTTCTTAAAGTTTTTTCTTTTTCTTTCTTTCTTTTCTTTTCTTTTCTTTTTTTTTTTTTCCGTCGTTTTGTTTCATTCCCTTTTCATCACCTTTTTTTTTTCCGCGGGGCTTTGCGTGAAGAGTGGTTTTTCTCTTTTTATTATTACTGGTTGTAAATACTAACGCACGTGTTTAATTTATTTATTAAATAAAAATTAATAATGCGTTATTATAAGAAAATAATTATTCAAAAATCATTGAGGAAAAAAATATTTAAATATTAAGAAAGTTAATAAGATGGTATTACGAGAAAATAATGTTTGAGTAAGGGTATATTTAAAAATTTTTACTTCAATATGGGTGAAAAAGAATGAAAAATAAAAATTTAAAACAATAAAATAAAATATACAAAAAAAAGATTAGTGTATGGATGAAAGTGAAAAATAATTTTAAAAAGTACAAAGAAAAAAATTATGTTTATATCAAACATTATGGAAAAAAAAAAGTTGGGAATATGAGATAGTCATGAAAAAAAGCATGTTGAGAGAATTTTTTAAATGAAAAAAAAAAAAGAAAGAGAGAGAAAATTTTTAGCAAATAAAAAAATAAAAGAAAGAAACGGGAAAGGGAAAGGGAAGACTGAAAGAAAATAAAAAAGAAAAGAAGAAAAGAGGGAATGACATGTGTAAAAAGAAAGAAGAGCTTTTGGGTTTTTTATTTATGTTATTAAGATTAAGATTATTTTCCTTTTCTTTCTCCTTTTCTCCTTCCTTTTTTTTTTTTTTTTTATGAGTATGATTAAATGCATTTGGCAGCCAAATTAGTGGTTCTAATTTACATTTTTTTCTTTGAAATTAAGGGTGGTGATTTCAAATTTATGTTGGACTCATTTATGAATTCTACTTAATCATTGTAAACATATAAATATAAAATAGTTTAATAAAAATTAAGCTTATATTGGATTTACTAGTTGGAGATAAAATTTTTAAATTAAAATTAGTTGACTTTTCAAGAACTAATTATAAATTTTGTTGACTTTTTAGAAAAAGATAAAAATAAAAATGAAAAATTATAGTTTAATTGGAGTTAAGCTTAAACGCCAAATAAAGCCCAAATTTATATAACCCATGAACTAAATTTTGAGTATTTTTTATGAGGATAAAATCTGAGTTTCTTTTTTTTTTTTTAAATAAAATTTGAGTATTCAATAACAACTAAATAATATTATTTGTCTATTATCACAAATAATTTTTTAATAAAACTCAAAATAAAACCGAGGATTAAATTTGAGTTTCTCTTTTAGAATAAAATTTGAGTATTCGATAATAACTTAATAATATTGTTTGTCTATTATCACAAATAAATTTTTAATAAAACTCAAAATAAAGCCTTCATCATTCATAACGTGAGTTTCAAAGTAATTTATTGATCTATTTTATTTTAGAAAAATCTAGAATGAAAAAATGTGGTATATATGTAATTTAATGAAACTAATGCAGATACTTTAGATTCATGGATTATAATTGATAGAAAAAATATCAATTCATTATTAATTTGAAACCTTTGAATCAAAAAATCTCAATCCGTTATCAATTTAAAAACCTCTCAATCTAATCTAACTAAACAGATTAATGGGATTAAACGAATAGTTAAATTTGATAAACACATAATTTACACAATTTGTTGATAAACCTCATGGGAAGGGTAAAGTTCGTTAGCTCCTTTTCTTTTCTGATTAATTTTTACTTTTACTTTCCACCCTTTTTGCATGGGACTCTTGGCGATGTACTCCCTTTTTTTTTAGTTCCGCACTTCCGCTTGCTTTTAATCTTGTTTTTTGTTGAAAGCTTACTTTTAATCTTGTTGTGAGAGTAAAAGTTTTACAGATATTAAAAAACAAAAAAAAACAAAAACAAAAAAAGGCTGTGTAGGAAAGAATAAAAATATTGCGAAATGACGTTTGTGGAGTGAGAAGGAAAAAGGAAAGTTTTTCTTTTTTTTTTTCTTTTTAACGGACTCCCATTAAATTTTTCTTTCATTGAATCACTATCACATCTACTTTTTTTTTTTTTTTTTTTTTGGTGAAGCTCATTCTCCCATCCCTAAATCAAATGAGTCAGTTGTACATTTTTATGGTTGGAAGACTAAATCAAAACAAGTACGCTAATGATGTCTCGTTCGTATTCAGATGAAAGCAGAATCTGAAATACATTAAGATCACTAAAAAATACAAACAAAAATAAAATAAGGAGGCAACACCTAGTTCGATGAAATTGAAACAGCGGACTTAGCAAAACTTGGTCATTTGACAATTTAGTCGTTAAACTTTTTTTTGACTATCAACTTCCTGAACTTATAATTTTGACACATCAATACTTTTTATTTGCATTCATTACAACTAAAATGGTTTTTTATACTTGACTTGCACGTGAGAGCCCAAAAAAGGCATAATTGGTCATTTTTATGTAGTTTAATATAAATTTGTTTCAAAACATAAACCTAATTCTATTATAACTCAATCTTAAACCTAAACTTTAAAAGGAGTTTACGTTGAAATTAAGGGGAAAACAAAAATCAGTAATGCCCTTCTTCAACTATAATGTGCATGTTTGACATGTGCAAACAATAATCACCGAATATCTCATTTTCTCACTCGTTTTCTTTTCAAAAAACTTTTTTGGAAATAAAATGAATCAAGAACAAAGTTTTTTTTTTACAACACATTTCAAGTTTTTTGCAATCCAAATAATTTATTTTCACTAAACATTCATTTTCAAATTTTAAATAATCTCTAATTTCCAAAACACCGTCTCCAAACGGGCCCTATGGAGTAAAATGAAATGACGACTTAGTTTTTGCCATAAAGACTAAATTATTAAATTTAAAAAGTTCACGTTGCTGAAAATGATCAGGGAATGAGAAAATTAAGTGAAAAACATGGGAGCCGCTTACGGGACGGCGAGCCGTTAGCCGTTAGCGCAGGAGAACCAGAAAGGCAAACCAAACCAAACCAAACCAAAAAAACCCCCGCCCAAAAAAAGAGAGAGAGAGAGATGTCTTCGACCTTCAAAAGCGACGAGACTTCTCCGTCCTACGGCTTTCTCTGAGCCGCAGAGGCCCTGGTCTTCTCCTGTAAGACTCACCGACTATCTCATTTTCTCACTTGTTTTCTTTTCTTTTTTGGTGAACAAAGCGAATGCGATTGGTTGCCAGGCATGAGCTGGGACGGCGAAGAGCGCAGTGGGCGTGGCGTCGATGGTTGTGATGCGACCTGAGCTGGTGATGAAGTCGATAGCGCCGGTCGTCATGGCCGGAGTGTTAGGGATCCACGGCTTGATCATCGCCGTCATCATCCGTACTGGAATCAATCCCAAGGCCAAGTCTTACTATCTCTTTGATGGCTAGGCGCACTTGTCTTCTGGCCTCGCTTTTGGCCTCGCCGGCCTCTCCGCCGGTATGGCCACTGGGATCGTCGGCGATGCCGGAGTTCGGTGTGCTCTTTAACACTTGCTCTCTGCTTCTTTCTTTTTGCTTTTTTTCCCATTGCAATCGAATGATTAGTTCTGTTTTAATAAGCACCGGGTTTTGCTTGATTGACTAATCAGAATAAATGATTAGTTCCTAGCTCGTTGCATTAGAAGCTTATGCAATTATCGGGTTTTGTCGTTTCGCGATTTGTGGTTAGGCCTGGACTCTAAAACGGAGCCTCCTTGACGAAATTTGTTCTTGCGTCAATACTGCCCGGTCGCCCCTGGCTATCCTCACACAATTAGTAGTAACCAAATCGCCAGTTCAACTTGGTGACATACCTTCCCACACTTCATTGATTTAAAAAAAAAAAAAAAAAAAAAAGTGTATGATGAGTGGCATGATTGCCTTTTTAAGGGCCCGTTTGTGTCACAGTATTTGGAGTTGAAGTTTTATAGGTTGAAATTGAAAGGTATGTTTGATTGGAATGTTTGAATTGAAAATGAACCATGATTTAAAAAATAGTATAAAAGTTTGCAATGTGTTTTACAAAAATTATGCAATATAGACCTTATTTCATTTCTCTCGTCATTCTGTGTGATTTAAAGAATATCTCACTTTCGACTTGAAATAAGAAAATTATCAAATTTTAAAGTGAATTTTTTGAAATGAAAAAAAGAAAAAATAAGATGTAAAATTAAGAATTTTAGAGTTGAATTACAAAATTCCGTATGCACGTTGCCCCTGATTTTATATGTTATTTAGCCGTGGTTACACATTGACGAGGTGATATTTTTCTGTATATATATATAATTTTTTTCCCTGTGTTTTCTGGGCTAATGCACAGCAGCCAAAGCTGTTCGTGGGCATGAATCTGATCCTCATCTTTGCCGAGTTTGTCATTTATTTTTTTGCCTTTGGACTCCTTCAAGAATATGTGATTGGACTGGGAATGCTTTGATTATCATTTGGTGGATATAAAAAGCGTAGGCTGATTGTCAAAGTCAATATCTTATTGCCATTTATTATATTTTTGGTGAATTATTGCCATTTATTGTTTATTGCCATTTTATTTTTGGTGAATATATGATGTTGCCAAACAGAAGCTTAGATTGATGTAGTGATTGCAACATAACTACATCAATTCAAACAAATAGATGACATTGTTTTTACATTGAGTTATTTAATTGGTAATTTTTTAAGTAAAAACTCTTCTAGCCCGTTTGGTGGAGTATTTTGAGTTGAGATTTTTAAGTTTTAATAGTAAATTTTTTTGAATTTTCAGAAAAGACAAAAATTTTTTGAGAAAAAGACAAAAAAAAGGTTTGAGTTGAATGATTTGAACCATTCAACCAAACATGCCATTAATTAAAATTATCATTTTAACAATTAGATTAGAGCAGTTGTATATTTTTAAGGCGCACCTTATAGATCAGAGGCATATCTTCATATATCAAACTTTAAAATAAATTAATTCAATGATTAAAAAAAAATTCCCATCAACGGTATAAAATATAATAGTTCTATAGTAGAATATCTATAGACTTGGCAACTCGCAACAATAAAGCGGATAAAATGAGACGGGTCGAGTCGGTGTAGTTTGGTCCCAAACAAAGCGGGAAAAAAACCGACCCGCCAAGATGGCGAGGAAAAAGGATTCTGGATTCATTTTCATAAAGATAAGAATGAGGCGAAGGTGAGTCTTGACCGATTCGCGATCTCTGCAACATCACACCACCGACTCAGAGAGAGAAAAATGGCAACGACAAGCTTAGGAAAAGGAGGCGGAGGAGGAGGAGGCGATTCGAGTGTGGGCGTGGGGCCGAAGATAGAGTGGAACGAAGGGAAGCGGAGGTTCGAGACGGAGGACAAGAAGGCGTATTTGGAATACTCCCTCAGAGACGACGGCAAAGTGATGGATTTGGTCCACACCTATGTCCCTCCCTCCAAGAGAGGCCTGGGCTTGGCTTCTCATCTCTGCGTCGCCGCCTTCAACCACGCCAAATCTCACTCCCTCTCCGTCATCGCCTCCTGCTCTTACATCTCCGTCAGTCTCTCTCTCTCTCTCTCTTCCTCTTTCTTCTCTTGTCGATTTCCTCTCTCTTCTTTTGTTTCTGATTTCTTTCTGCTTTATCGGATATCCTATTGTTTTTTGTGTTTTGATTATCGTTCTTGATCGGGAGAGTTCCCGCCGGAGAAGAAAAGTTTGATGTCGTTTTAGATGTTCTGATCGGGTTTTAATTTCTTTTCTGGTCGTTTGTCTCATATGTCATCGTTTTCCCCATTTTATGGACGTTTCCATTAGTTCTCTCCTGTCGTGTTTCTGTTTTATTTGTCGTTTCCTTTATTATGTTACTTATTTGGTATTTTCTTTCATCCAATATCGTTTTTATTGTCTGTTTTCGTAAAATTATATGATTTCAATTCTTATATAAACATAGAGTGTGCTATATGGCTCTTGATATGTGGGAAAATTCTATTTTTTTTCTCTTTAATGACGTCTTATTTATCTAATAAATGTCATAACTTTTGTAAAATTAGTAAAACGGCACGAGTCTTAACAACATTTATTGATGTCGTTTTACACATTTTGTTGTCGTCTCTTTGTTTACTGACTCTCTTCATTGTACGCTTTTAATTGTTGTCGTTTTCAGAGTAACTACTCTAAATGCGAGGAAGCGCTAATGCCGAGTACATATATTGTACTTTGTTCCTTTGCAGGACACTTTTCTTCCGAAGAACCCTTCATGGAATTCTCTCTTGAATTCGGAGGACATCAGATCAAGTATTTAACAACTACAAATTGTCAAATGTTGTACTGTCACCGCAAGCCCTGTTCACTTGTCATGAAATATTTGTTGATTGCGCACTCTTTGAATTGTTATCTATGAGAAACCAAAGCAGTATTCTATATACAACAACAATTTGCGCTCCATAATAAGAGCGATATTCAAGAATCATAATATGTTACACAATCGGCATTTCTACCATACATGTAGAGTTAAATTTGTCGCATAATCTGCAAAGTTCAAATTCGAATCCTCACATACATTTTTTAGGGGAACTGTATAACTAAGGACTGAACTTGATAAGAGATTGGTCAGGTCTTGGTACTGTTTCACCAGTGATTTCACCAGATTCTCTAAATGATCGGTGGACGAGAGACTGTTTTCTAGTCAGTGTTTGGTATAATTCTACTTAAATTGGAGTTTAGGCCACTCCCAGAACAACAGAATGAAAGTTACATTATTTAAATTAAAAGGAACAAAACACAAGAAGCATAACAACAGAGGAAAATATGAAAAAGAGAAGGGATTTATGCACTGGTACGTATACCTTGAAACTTAATTCAAAAACCATAACTACGTTATTAAACCATATATACAATAAAGACGTTTCCACGCAGTTCAACATTCGAAAAATTTACACATAGAAGCACCTTCATACAACAACATTCGGAAAAGAAAACAAAAAAGAACACAAACTAACACCATCTTTCTTGGCATTAATCCAACATTTGAAACAAATGAATAAGTCGTAATAGACTTAAATAATTTACTATTTACAAATAAGAAACCCTTTGTTCGAGTTTGAGTTCGAGTTCGAGTTCCAGCCAGGTACGAAGTAATCCATCTTGTCCACGGGCAGATTAAAAACTGAAGAATCAACCTACACCAGAGAGAGAATATGCCAAAAATATCATTGTAAGTCGAGAGATTTTATTACTACAAGTCGTGACCAATGCTCAATCTTGACTATCTCATTTTAGTTTCCTACTTTAACTTTTACATGTTTTGCTATTTAACTATCCTTGTGCTACAGATTTATCCCTTCCGTTAGACATGGTCTTAATCAAGGATGCAATGATAAATTAATTAGTCTAAATCATATCCTCTAAATCTCCAGAAAGTCGCCTCCATGAGTGCACTAACAATGGTCAGAGAAAGAACAAACGTGGCAATCACTTCAGAGCTTCATCTGACACAGAAAATCCCACCTGTAATTTCATATTTCTCCTGCACCTGAGAGAGTATTTCGAGCCTTTTCTTTTTCTTGCATGATCTTTTCCCCCCCTTTCTTTGCTCGCATTGCCACCTCCGTAAAGAACTCTTGCCATACCAACAATCTCAATTCCGTTTACTCCAGTCTCAAATGTGTCTCCAGTATCGACCTGTTGGAAAACTCTCCCACACACTCTCTTTTACTGTTTTTCTAACTCAAATTGTTATTCTTGAAGCTCTTACTTTTAAATATCTCGTAATTTGATCCATGGGATTTCTGGGTTTTACGGAGTTTTAACTGCTGATGGGTTTTAATGGAATTGTTGTTGTAGGTTTGTTGTTTAAGAAGTGTTAATGGGATCTAACCATTAGTGGTGATTTTGCAGAAAGAAATGCAGCCACATAGCATCCAAGTATGCTGATAAAACAATTTTACACCAGCAAAGTGTGGCAATTTAAAGATGCAAACAAGAGCTCCATAGTGAAAATAAATCTCATGCTCCTTTTTTATCTCCCGCCACTTTCCCCCCAGTAACTATTGTAATTACCTACTAAACTAGTTGTGAAAATGATTCTTTTTGGTCTTTAACCATTATCAGTGTATTGTTTGATGACCACCAGAAGGGAGTGAGGACGACCAGGGTCCAATCTTGTTAGTGCCTTCACGGGGGCAATTTTCCATGGAGGGCATAGAGGAGAAAGTTTAGGTCGGTTATTTTACCATTTTATCCTTAATTAAGACTCATGTCATGTGACCATTTTCCATCCAATTTTTAATAGATGTCAAACAAAAGGGCTAAATCTGCAACCCAAGGATAGTCAGGGTAGCTTACTCAGTAAAAAGGGAAATTTAGGGTGAGACGGGTCCGACAACTCACAGGGGCATTTGTAAAATTAACCTAAAAAGTTATGCAAAAAATACCTCTTCGAAAGGAACAAACACAAAGGGTGTCATACCCCTCTTGTGTGAGATAGCAGGCACATCTGGATTGTGAGTTTCATCATCCTGCCACCCTTCAACGACTCCAAGGATATCCTCGTCTGGGCCATTGACCTCATTACTGTTTACTCCACTTGTAACAAGTGAGAGTAAATCCATCCGGTTGTTTGCCCCCGCTGTAGTTCCTCTTAACCTACAAGAGAAGCAGTCAATCGTAGAAGAGGTTCAGAGAGTGGGAACACCCAAAAGGCAAAAATGTCCTGTGATTGTAAATTGTTGCTGGTGTTGTTGCTGCTTTTTTTTTTTTTTTTTTTTTTTTTTTTTTTTTTTTTTTTTTTGAAAGAGGGCTAACTGAGACCCTCTCTAATCATTGTTCCAAATATACTTAGGCTTAGACAACCTACACTTAGTAAAATTAAATTTTGCATTTTCATAAACCGGCACTAGAAAAAGAATAATTACCATCAACCATAAGCTGAAAAAACAATCCAAAAATTCAATTTTGCATTTATCCCTTTGGAAATATTCAAAGGCAGATAGAGCATACCTCAAGCAGATCCTCAGTACCGTGGGACGCATGCCTGGATATAAAATTGCAGCTTTAACCTATAAGGTGCAAAATAAACAATGGAAAATGAGATTAGCATTTAAAAGCGATAGCCAAATGAAATATATTATTCACTTTACTGAGATACTACAAAAGGATAATATGCAAAGACAGATACTAAACATGACATTTTCAATGGCTCAGAAAAAGCATGTTCTGACCTTATCGTCTGACAATGTGTAATGACCACTGTAAGTACAGTCTATCTTAGCTGTGCGAAAGTTCATGGATTTCGCGACATCCTTTATCTTTTGGGATGAATTCTGCCAATAACAGATTCAAAAACATTATAATAGTACCTTTGAGATTACTACAACTCATCAGTATTAAAATGGACAATGTGAGATAAATAAATCCTAACCTTGTAAAGAAATCGGCCAGAAGGATAAAATCTTATATAACGAAAATAACAAACCTGAAAAAGTGCTCAACAGAAACTAGGTCAAAGAATTGCAACGTAGAGCCAAGTAATTTTGTCACAAGGTTATTATTCAAAAACAATTATGTCTCTACGAGATCATTAACTAAAGGCGTAAGTCCTCTGCAATTAGCTGAAAGAGAGGGGGTATCTAAAGAATATTTTGACTACCAGCAGTATAACATGCATGAAATATGGCATGTCTGTAGTTATCACACTATTGCCAATCCCAATTACAAACAACTATAACTTTGAGTTCTCCTGCAGCTTGCATTTCAAATTTACGTTTTAACTATTTAACTTATTGTCCAATCATTTTTGGGTGATAACAATTTCAGTATTGTGTTGCTTGGGCTTAGATATGCAAAACGTTCCATGTAATACATGGCTAAATACAAAGGCAAGTCTCGGAACATGAATGCTTACCACATGAACTGGATTAGTAGTCTTCCATTCTGCAACTCCAACACGGATATAAGTATTCCTGCTCACATAAAGACCTGACATTAAAAAACGGAATTTAAATTCATTAACTCAATATACAATTCATACAAGTTATTATAAAAAAAAAAAAAAAAAAAAAAAAAAGAGGAAAGAAAGAAAGCTATGCGCCTATGCCCTACCGTCAGTACGGACCCTTGGTCTCAAAAGCCACATTTTCCTCCATGAACCCTCGTACTTTGACTGCAAAGTCTTATAATTTTTGACCACTCCAGAGGGCTACATTGACCATTGTAAAGGACCACAGTTTTAAAATCGACCACTTACAAATGAAACATTATAAAAAAAAAAAGGGGGGGGGGGGGGGGGGCCCTCAAACAACATAGGCAATACCAAATTACCTGCCAGGCCTTTAAGCATGCATTGCGCCAAAACACAGGGTTGCGAATTGTGTACCTCCATTTTCGACAAACACAAGATGCCCTTCCCAAGTCATAAGGATTCATTCGTGCAAATACCTGTGGATGAACAAAAAAATTAGTCTCCACCATACCCATAGTGACAGTACGGAAAACATATTGGGAAAAATATTGATTAGTACACAAGATATAAGTGTTTGAGCAAAATAGAAGCAATACATCCTTTACTGAAGAAAGAAATTGATTGATCTATGAACGAAATAGAAGCAAGTGATCCACAATCATCCTTACTGATCTTCGTTCTATTGTCTGTGCCTTAGCCTAAACATCATTTTGTCAGTATTTTGCATAATCGCGAGCAGAAAGTTAAGGAACAAAAAATAATGTAAATAAATAAATAAGAGCATTCCACGGAATCGATGAGTGACTGTGAAAGAGAAGGTCTTGTATATATCTTCGCAACAAGGATTATGAAATGTGAATCAAGCATTGTAGAAAAAAAAAAAAAAAAAACAAAACAAAACAAAAACAAAAACAAAAAACAACTTTTTATGGAAATGCAATACCTCAAAGAGAAGCTCATCGGGCAAGCTACGGTGTATCAATGCAGGATCAAAATACGGTTTTCTACTCACACTTCCAAATGGTGCAACGGGTCTAACATTGACACCATAAAGATCTGAAACAAAAACTCTGATACCAATAAGAAAATTATAAAATCTATATAGAAAACTTAATCTAAGGTACACAACCAAAAAAAACCAAAGAAAAAATGTCTTTACTACTCATCAGCCTATACCGAAATTTAACAAAAAATTGCAAACTAAGAAGTTACCGAGCCAGGGTCTTTTTGTGACGAAATACTGAACAGTCTTCAATCTCAAGGCCGATTCAAGTTCAGCTGGAATAGTTGAGGCAAAATCTGCAAGAAATGACGATCAATATGTAACTAAAAACTAATGCAATGTAATTTACTCAATTAAGATGTCGTTTTCCCATGTTTCAGGAGCTGGGGAAAAAACCCCAAAAAAAAAAAGTTTTCAAGGCATAGAATTTTCTCTTCGTTGATGAAAAGAAACGACAATAACTGGGTTTTTAGCTCGAAATCGTATTGGATTTCCAAGAAACTCGCAGAACCCAGAAAACTACTTAAAACGGATAATTCAATTGGGTTGGTTAATCACCGTGCAAATGTGTGAAACTGTTGGAAATTTTGTAAATAACAGATGGCTATTTTAAGGAAACAATTCGACAGAGAAAAAAAAATCTTTTTTTTTAAGGAAACAAAATTATTTCACGGATATATGATCAAGGAAACAAACAAAACGAAGCAAAAAAAAAAAAAAAATAGCGACCTCATAAAAAATCCAATATAGAATCAACAAACCTGAAGCCATGAAGAAGGAACAATTTCCCGGCCAGATACAGAAAGTATTTCCTCTCGATTTTCTCAGGCTAATCACTGAGAAAAAGGGAGGGAGAAAGGGAGAGAAAATTGGAACACGGGAAACTTCGCAAATATACAAGTTTCAGGGGAAACCGACTTCGCAGATGTTTCTGACCTCTAATCTGACTAAGCCCAATAGCCCACAATTAGGCGAATGCTCGGGCCCAGTGATCTGGTAGATAATTCATATTCGTCGTATAAATACAAGAGACATGGGAAGCAAAAAGAGCCGAATAGCTTTTTTAAAAGAGTAATCGACTAAATTACAGTATAAAATTTTAAAGTACTACCCTTCTCTCCTTCTCTCTTTTTGTCTAATCTGAAACTGTGCTCAGTCCTTCTGTCATCGGACCTCGCACACTGCTCCATCGTAGGACCGAGCATGCCGTCCCATTGCGAAAAACCTCGCACGCCGTCCGTCGTAGGACCGAGCATGCTGTCCCATTGCGAAAAACCTCGCACTTGGGTTTTGTTCGCGAAGGCAAGGGTTTGACTTCACGATCTTTGTCATGGTAGCCTCGTGAACTTATTCATAAAGATCGTCGTCTCTGAATAAGTCGTCAACTTGAAAAAAAAATACCTATTATTATTTTTTCCTGTAAATCTATTATTTATTAGAAAGTCGAAGACTTTGCTCATTAAAATAAGTTATAATTTATTGTCTTTTAAAAAACTATATGTTGCAATTTGTCATTGTCGAGTAAATGGCAGGATTTGAGAAATGGAGTTGAAATACGGTACATATTTTAACATGATTTAAGAATAATAAGTTTCACACCTAACTTTTATAAGGTATAGAGTTTGAATCCCTCGTCTTCAAGTTTAAAAAAAAAGAAAAACAAAAACAAAAAAAGATTGTTTACATGTATGATCAATTTTACAATTTAGTTGATCTTCTTTACATTAAACATAACTCTTATAATTCTCTTTTTTTTTTTTAATTCATGATTTAAATTTATATTTTATTGCCTGATTTAATATATCGTGATTTTAAAAAGATAGAAAATATATAAAAATAACAATAAGAAAAAAAAAAACTACAATAACGAGTCTGTCATTGTACAATTATATCATATAAAACTATAATGATACGCATAAAACCATCCTGACAAGTTATATATATATATATATATATATGAAAAGACAATGATATATATATAGAAAGTTCTAGTTTAATTCTAATCTTAATTGTCGTTTCACAACAGACTTATCTAAGCTCTCAACGTAGATTTTGTGCCATTTTATATTTTATAATGTGTTTATGTATTATCTAATTAAACGCTATATGTCAAGCAAGTCTCACGGATTCTGGATTTTGTGCTTTGCACCATGGTTTTGAACGCGATCCACAATTTTATTTTATTTTTAACTTGGAACAATGTCGTTTTTCATGTTTTTCTTTTTAATTGCTTAGTCTTGTTTAGACGCTATCGTAACTTTTTGCATCATAGTCATAGCAAAAAAGAAACGTGGTCGTCTAATTTTGGGATTATTTTTCAATTCCACATCTTGATTGTTGATTTCAGTTTAGCCAACAATTCAAAGCCATTAGGCTCCATTTGTTTTTAGTTTAGCATTTGGTAATCTTGTATATGAAAGCTTCCTACTTCCACACTAAAAACTAGAAATAAGCCCGAACATTTGGGAGAAAGAAATAAATAGGAGTATTCAAAAAAATATTTGAAGTAAATAGCATGTTTTTAAAATATCTAGAGTAAACAACAAACAGATCTTGAAATTGATTCATTTATATATGTAAATATACTGTTTACGTAGTAAACTTTCTATTTAACTCAAATATTTAATGGCCTTACTATTTACTTCAATTATTTTGAGAAAAACATCCAAATGATATAAATTTAAAGATCATTGCACGAATATGATATTAAAAATTAACACCAGATCAATATGATACGAAATTAAATAAAATTTAACTAAAATTTGTGTCATGTTGTTAATAATGAAAATTTTTATATTATGTTAGTTAATAGATTGAAAAATATGACTATTTAAGTAATTTTCTTCTTTTTCATAAAAATGCTATCTACCATAATTTCTTTAATTTCTATTGGGCTTGGGTTAACCCAAATCTAATTTGGGCAACGGACGGCTAGAGGCTCAACTAACACAAAGTTAGGAGCTTGGTTTCACGAATTTGCCTGTACCAAACAAAGCTTGAATTATGGGTACTGAAAAATCCAACCAAAAAGAAAAAAGGAAAAAATTCCATTCAAATTGGGAATTTAGGCCAGCTTTGTTTGGTTCTCCATCTTCAACTCAAAAATTTTAATTCAACTTCTGTTTTTTTATTTTTTTTCAAGTTAAAAAAATTTTAGGTGATGTTTTAGGTGATGTTTAGGTGATGTTTTCAAGTTAAAAATTCAAGTTAATTCAACTTCTGTTTTTTTTTTTTCAAGTTAAAAATTTTTTTCAAGTTAAAAAAATTTTAGTTGATGTTTGGTATTTCATATCATTTTAAACTAAACTGTACTTTTTCATCTCAATTTTTGTCTTTTGCTGAAAAAGTTTTTTGTCTTTAATTTCTGAAAAAGTTTTTTATCTTTTCTGAAAAGTTAACAAAAATTACTATTGAAACTTAAAAATCTTAACTCAAACTCATTCACCAAACACCCCTTTAACTAGTTTATGAAAAGTCAATCAATTCCAATATAAAAATTTCAACTTAAACCGACCAATATATGTAAATTATTTTTTATGAGAGAAAAAAATGAGTGTAATTCAAATTTTGAAAATGACGAAAGTTTTGTATGGATTGGAATTTGATCCAAACAAACGAAAAATGTCCAAACTACTGGTGACTCGTTTTTAGTAACCACCAATTTACTTTCTAATACACCAGTTGTTTTTTTTTTTTTTTTTTTTTGAGATGGGGCAAAGTTTTTATTCTTTTAATTTAAAGTAAAGAGATTCGAGCTCTATATTATATGATAAAGTAAATGTGAAATTATTATTAAACTAAACCACGGTAAAGTTTATGCTTTTAGTACACTAATAGTTTTGCCTTTTTTTCTTTGGTGAAACCAATCACGGACACATTAAAGTTAACCTCCGGAAAAATGAATTCACTTCACTTCACTTGTATTTGCTGGAAAATAACCTCTTGAAAAATCATGGCTAGCATCTTGTCCCCCGACCAGTTGTGATATGGCCAAATCAAGGGCGATATCACGCACTAGACGGCAACTAGTACGGTGCTCATCATGGATCAAAAAGGTGTGAGAGAGATAAATAGCACATGGAAGGAAGAAGAAGAGGAAAAAAAAAAAAAAAAGAAGGTAAAGTTGTATTGTTCTCTTCTAATGGTGGTGGTTTTTATCCCTTGATCGTGGTGGCATAATGATGCGAGGAACGTGCTAACAGGTGGGTTGGTAGGTCACTCATTCTTCTCGTATACTATACGTTTTGGGTTCGAGTTGCTTCTAATGTATTGATCGGAATATATGATAAGAAATTATATAGTATATACCATGCAAAACCATCGAGACTCTAGGGTTATTTGAGGATTTCAACCTCTCCTCCTATGACCTTTTTAGATTCCAAAAAAAAAATGATGACCTATCGATGCTCTCTAGTCCCTTATCTAATATTTTGGAATCGAATCTCGTTGTCTGTTATGAGACTGCAATTATGCATCTTTAATGGCCAACTAAATGATGCTAGCCTGAGAGAGTGAATATATGATTGATTCTCTTTTTTATTAAAAAAATGGTTTTTTTATTTTTTTCAAGTAAAAAGTTTAAATGAAAAAAAATCTGAAACATCGAATTAGAATCTGGTAAAATTTTCTTCATAGATCTTTGAATATCTTTGTCAATCAATGTCTGTCCCAACTTAAATTACGCCAAAATTTCTTCAACTGATTTGGATCCGTTTTCTTACAAAAACAAAGGACCCCAGTGTAAAGTCAAGGTCATTCATATGAATATGGAATGCTGAAGGGCGTTGAAAAACAAAGACGAATTCACGACATAAAAAATCTATTATTCATTCAACTTCTTCTTTTTCAAAACTAGCCTCAACCAAGAACACAAAAATAGTAACTTAATATTTTACACCCCATCTCAATGGGGCAGGTGTGTCAAGCGCAGTGCATAGAATTGTTACCAAGTTATGTGGATGAACTAGGGACGGTAAAATTAGCCGTGACTTATATTTGTAATCACCCGTTAAAGTGAGACAGAGAAAACTCGATTTAAACAGATTCGAGTTTGTAAATCAGGTAAAGTTTTTAACCCAGAACGTTTTACAAGGTTTACCTTTCCCATTTAAATACATATTTATATGTAGTGTGAGGTTTTATCTACTCTTATTAGTGTTCCTAGTCAAATTACTTCCATTTGATCATCTGCTGAACTAGCCTCATTGGGATCCCGTTTAATTTAAACAAGTTAATGAAATATATTAATATATATTTAAGGACGGTTTAGTGAGATGATTATCCTATTCTAAACTACGTAGTTGATCCTCTAACCGAACAAAAAATAAAAATAAAAAGATAAGAAAAAGTGAAGTAGTTGAGCCGATTGCCAGTTCTATGCATGCATGTGGAATGGTCAAATTCTAACTCGTCTGAATTGTCTTAAAAATATTAAATTTGTGAATGTGTGGAGATAACTATTCAACGTCTTTATCGAGTAAAGTGTGACTTTTTTTTCGTGGTAATTAGACGTAACGTGTGACTTAAAACCAAGGACACAACCGTGGATTCCATGGTGGTTGAATATATACATACATATAAATATATATATCTAGCGATCATTTATGATTCTTAATTTTGTTTGTTAATTTTTCAGAGGCACGATTCTTTAGGTTTAGTTTTTTAAAATACTGAAATTGTATAATTGACGTGTATATGTATAAATATATCTTTCAAAATATTCGATATTCATAATATATAAATTTCCTTTTTGTTCCACATGAAATTCTAATAGTTTGGACGTAAGAGCATCACTTATCTTCTTCCCTTAAAAAAAAGGGGCACAAACCCATGGTATCATCGAGGGAAGTTAAAAACTGTAAAATATAAAGAGGTTAAGTCCGTTGGGATTAGCTGAACGGATGAGAAGGGAGTTCATGACACAATTCTCATGTTGAAAATTTAGCATGGTCTCTTTTATAGTCAATAAAATGACTGCCAAAAAAAAAAAGGAAAAGAAAAAAAGTTAAGCGCTGCGCTCAAGTTGACATCAATGGGACAATAAAAATGCTTGACCATGAGACGTTCCATCTCATTCATTTGCTTTCTTTTTGCTAAATTCTCATTCATTTTCTTTCGCACGTACTACGTGTAATTTCCTTCAAGTAATTATAGCTCTTATGTATTTATTATTTGTTATTGATTTATTTATTTTTACCAAGATTTTTTCACTCTCCATTACTAAAAAGGAAATCAATAATGTCTTCGTGTTCCCTTTAACTATCATTTAAAGAGTTTTCTAAAAGAGTCTATATTTATTGTCTCATTTTCCTGTATCAAATACTGCCATTTCAATAGACTTTTGACAAGTCATCAATTTGTTCAAAATTTTTTCATATTTAACATTTTTATATGTTAAATTCTTAAATTTAGATAATGTAACATGACATCATTAAGAGATAGCAAACGAGACAAAAAATATGGGGCAATAGATCTTGATTCTTTCTGAAACCATAGATGAGATGAGATGATAAGAATCTTGGTCGGCCTAGATTTTAATGGTTAGCAACCCCTTAGTCTTAAAAAATTGGGTACTCGTAGTTTTTCTATAGTGTTTTTTTTTTAACCCCTCGATTAAAGTCGTCCTTTCATGATTGAAAGAGAAAATTAAACCAAACCAATCATAACAATTAACCACTAAAGTGTAAATATAGGATTAATTAATGGATTGTTTAATGAGTACAGGTCAGAAATATCACCCTCTTGCAACTTTCCGCAATTGAAGCTATATTGTAACAGCTAGTAGTGCCTGAATAATATATATATATATATATATATATGAACATGGAATATTTATGTAGAGTTGAGATTTTTATTTTGTTTTGCTTTATTAATTTCTATATTGTATGATATGACTTAGAGATTGAGAGAACTAATTCCTTCCCTCATATATAAGATCAATTACAAAATATACTCCGTCTCTCTTTATTAACTTAATCAACTTTTATTGGTCTCGTAAATTTTCCTTTAACGTTGTAATAATATATATATATTCTCACATTTAAATTAGACGGATAATTTTGTAATAATTAACAGGATCATCATGCTGCAAAAAGAAACTAATGATAATAATAATGGAATAACAATATGTAGCTCAAGCACACTCTCATTTCTTAATTTTCTCCCAATAATTAATCGTGATAATACCAACACATAATTACACTAGTTTTGAAATTATAGCATATATAGTTTTTGATACATATTAAATAGTTTAAGATAAAGAAATTATAGCATATAGTTTCTGATACATATTTAATAGATTAATAGAGCTCTACCGATAGGTTATTTTCTTAGTATCTACCGTAGAAATCCCCTATAATGTAAACAACTTTTTTTTGTTTTTGTTTTTCAATTATTTATTAAGAGTATCTATGGTACAAACTGTTTTTTCCATCATTAATAGGAAATATTGTTATTAATGTTAGATTAACTTTTTATTAATCTAATTTATGAGTATCCGTATTAAAAATTTACAATACACGTCCAATATAAAATTACAATTATTTATAAATCAAAATGTTAAAAAATATCCAAATTAAAAGGACGGTTAGAAATCTCTTTACTACTTTTTCTTGTTCGGGGAGAGAAAATCTCCTGGCCGGTTTATTTATGGGACGCACCGGTTGTAATCATGAGCATTTAGACATGATCAGCATTTTTATGGGAAATTGATGTGATCTACTTGCTTATAACTGTCTTGCACCATATGGACCCCTTTCTTGTCCACAATATGGTCCACCGTCACTTCCTCTATATATATAATATATATATATCAAGCAAACTCAACTACACTTTGAAAAGATGTACTCAACCATATATATTATATTGGAACGGAGCATATCATATATATATATATAGATCCTTAGATTATTTTTTAATAGTTTAATTTACAAATATCTATTTAAAAAATTTATAGTGTGTGATTGATAATTTAATCTAATAGCTAAAATAATGATAATATAGCATCAAACTAGAGATTGGTACATTAGAAATTCTTTCTTTTTTCCTTTTTTTTTTCCCTCCCTTCTTATTTTAACATTTTTCTTTCTATAAAAAAACAAGCTACTTGGGAGCACTGCTGCTAATGATCTGTGCATTATTGTCACGCCCCACCTTAAGTCTCGTTTTTCATACGCAGGTCCCATTTCATTGGTTAATAGTGTTTGAAAAGTGAGATTAACCATAATTCTATTTGTATTGCTTGTTTGGATATTTATATAATTATTTTCCCATTTATTCCCTGCACGAACGCTACCACCTTTTCTTTTTCTTTATGCCACATAGAGAATATATATTGAAACTAAATGCAATAGAATTATTTATATTTATTTCAAGATCGAGATTATTTATTTGCTTTATTAATAAGGAGAGATTAGTCTTTTATTCTTTTGCTCGTTTGCTTGTATGGTTATAGAAACCCTCTCTTTATTAACTTATTTTAAAAAAAAAATTTTTTCCTACAACTGCAGTAACATGAAATTCTGGTTTTCTTTTGACACGTGAACCTACTGTTTCCGTATTTGCACTTTCTCCCCGTCTTTTGATTAGCCCATGTTTAACATTTAGGGGGTATTTGGTGAATGAGTTTAGTTTAAGATTTTTAAGTTTCAATAGTAATTTTTTAAAAAAGATAAAAATTTTTTTAAAAAAAGACAAAGACTATGATGAAAAAAATACAATTTAGTTTAAAATGGACTTGAAACCAAACAAACCCTTACATTCTCTCTTTTCTTTGATTGACCCAAGTTGAGGATTTATTCTCTTTGTTTTTTGATCGACTCATGTTGAACGTTTACATTTTCCACTTCATTTGATTGGTCCGTGCTACGATTAGCAAATGTATTTGCATTAATCCCTAATTTTTGATTGGCCCACGGGGGGCATTGCTTCGATAGATTGATTCATATTAAGCATATGCATTGATACCCGTATGTAAAAAGTTAAAATATTGGCCAACTCTCGAATGGTACTTATGCATTAAAATAAGGATTAATTATTTGGAATTATTTATTTGCTTTATTGATTCGTAAGATTAGATTATAGTCTTTCATTTCTTTGCCCTCATTATTAGTTAATTTTAAGAAGTTATAGAGTTTGTTTGTTTTTATATCTTATTTTAAACTAAACTGTACTTTTTCATCATGGTTTTTGTCTTTTTCTAAAAAAGGTTTTTTATCTTTTCTAAAAAATTTTTTTTGTTTTTTTTAAAAAGTCAATAAAAATTAAGGGTGGCAATTCGTTTCGTGTTCGGGTTGGACCCCGTGACCCGAACACGACCCGTTCTTTTCCGTATCAAGTTCAGGTGACCCAAATTTGACCCGTCCACTATTCGTGTCGTTTTCGATTCGTGTCGTCGTGTCGCGACCTGTATTGTCACCCCTAATAAAAATTACTATTAAAACTTAAAAATAACTAAACTTATTCACCAAACACCCCTTGTGTTTTCTCCGCTGTTGCAATAATACGAAACCGTAGATGTTGTTTCCTGATATCTTTCTTTCTCATTTTGCTTGGAGCCACACGGTTGATATCAATTATATCACTATCCATCTAGCTAGAAAATTGTTCCACTGCCCTGGTTACTGTTTGATGGTGCTAGCAGGCTAAGGACCACACAATCATCTCAGATATAGGGAGGACCATCCTGTATTTTTGTGGTACGTGGTTGAATTGTTCAATAATTTTTATTACTATTATAATATATTTAATAATTTAAGGCAGGAAATTAGGTCAGAATTTTAGGACCATAATTTTTCACAACTAAAATAAAGATTTTGTTTTGCCCCCAAGAATATTTTACAACTTAACTTTTTGGCCCACTCGCTGACATGATGTTTTGATGTTAACGGCGCTAGGTAGGTGATCGATTGTCTCAAGTTTCTTGTTCCAAATATTTTTAAACTAATAAAACAACGACACGTCGATATGAAATTATTAAAAATACTCAGCAAAGTTACAATCCGTAAAACACCATTAAATGTAGTAAATAAAGCCGGACAAATTACCAGATGAATCATTCTGGACATTGCGTAAGACTCAAAATAGATGTACTTGAGAGACTTGGACAATACTCAGGTTTCGTTTACTTTCGAATTTAAAATTTCCATCTTAATTTTTATATTTTTTTAATAAATTTTTATTTTTTTTAAAAAAATTTTTATTTTTTTTGAAAAGTTAATAAAAATTATTATTAAAACTTAAAATTTTCAACTCAAACTCGTTCACTAAACGAACACTCAAAATGAATGAATGAAAAAAAAAAAAAAAAAGAAACCTTCCACTAAGGAGAAAATATAACGTCCTGTTATTGTTCTTCCATTATGCATAAATAGAAACCAAAAAAGTTTATTCTTTTCTTGTATAGGATTCTAAATTAGGTAATCTCGGAGATGCCCCAAACCAAAAAAATAGGATTCTAAATTAGGTAATCTTGGAGATGGCCCAAACCAAAAAATATTATAATATTGAGCCTCTCTTTCCCACCAAACGCACATCCAATTAATGCCATTTTTTGTTCTTTTTGTTTTTTTTTTTTTAGACATAAAATTCTCCTCCTCCTTATGATTTCTCATGCCCAACTAGTTTTTTTTTTTTTCGCTTGCAAGGAGTTAGTAATTTTGTGATGGGACATCCTTTGTCTTGTATGATTAATTGTCTGGTTTGAGAGGGAGAGAGGGGTGAGAGTGAAGGTGATCAAGAGTTTTATGGGAAGGAAGAAGGAAACTTGAAGTTATGAGGTTTGTTTGGAAAAGTCAATGGTGTTTTAATTTGCTGATTTTAAATTCGTGAATATTTTAATAAGTTAGGATGATGCATCATCATTTATTAATTAGCGGGACAGTATTTGAAACAAGAAGTTAGTTTGGATAATTTTTTTTTTTTTTTTGAATAAAACTCGTATTATTAAGCAATAGCTTAAATAGAAACAACATTGGAGACTACAGCGGGAGTCTCTCTAATCCATACATTGGAACAATTCGAGTTAAAACCAAATTTGGATAATTAATAATCTCAATTCGAGTAGAATAACCTAATTTTCAAAATTGTATTTGTTCTAAGAGAAAATAAAAGAAAAAGTGATTAGTATTTATACAACACATAAGAGAATTTATTTATTTATTTATTTGTGTCCTTGCTTAAATAGGAAATATAAGCTTTGGTAGTTAGTACACCAAGAGGAGGCTTTTTTGTTTAGTATGACTTCGAGCTATATTTTAAATTTTCTATAGATTTTTATTTTTTTGAAAGGGAATTTTCTATAGATTATAAAGAACAAGAAAAAATGGAAAAGAAAGGGAAGAAAATGTGACTCCTATGGACATCAACACCGGGCCATTCAAAAGCAACTTTAAATCGTGGCTTATATCCGTCAATGTGTGTTGTGTGGTATCCGATTTTTCGTATTACGACAATGTCTTTTGAGTTGATCTCTGGGCTCTAGGCTCTAGGCTCTAGCCTATATATCATAATTCATAACTATTGATGTTATATTTGCTAAGGATGGGATGAAAAATAGAAAAGAATGAGGAGACTAAAAATATTAAGTTGAGGAAAATAAAAGGAGTGGTGGAGATTTTATTTCATGTTATTTAGTATAAGAGTGAGAAAAGACGTGTATTTTTATAACTATACTCTTACATTAATAAGAAGACAAGAAATGTTTAAGGTAAAAATAGCTATTTTACATAATATTTTTTGTGTCAATATTTTTCTTCTCTTTTCTTTACAAAATTAGAAGGATTTAAAAAAATAATAACATTTTGATAATTTAAGAGCATTTATTATGAAAAAAAGTTTACGAATCAAAATTACACAATATTAAAAATCTAAAGAGCAATCTAACAATTTATCATAAATATATATATACAACTGTTTTTTTTTCTTTCTAAAATCCTTCCACCAACTTCTTTATTACCCCTTCTTTACTCTTCCAAATAGTCATAATACTTGACACATCACAGTGAGATCTCCAAGTGGAGCAAACAGGTGCTAGTTGAAATCTATAATCTATATATCTATCTATCTATATATATGTGTGTGTGTTCGTTCAACTTCAACTTTACCGACATGAAACGTGATTAATGTTGTTAAAGAGAGTAGCAATCAAATGATCGATACCACCACATCAATCAATATTGATGAAGAAAATATGAATCATTCACAAAAAAAAAAAATGTATATATATATATATATATTAGTCGGCGGTGGCATTAGCATGACTAATATTATATGAATATCTACATAAAACAGACAATATTGCTAGCAATGACGAAGGTAGTAACTAGTGAGGCCTAGGCTCAAGCCTCATGCCCCATCAACTTTTTATATTTATTTTTATTTTATTTTCGTTTTTTTAATCCATATATTAATCAAATTACACAATACCCCCTGTAAAATTTTGAAAATTTATTTTATACCCTTCAAATTTTACAAAATTCAAATTGAGAGAATAAAACTAAAGCACAATAGTATTGCTCCAATGCCCATTACTCCAAAAATCTTAATTAATAGAGATAATTAGATATATAGTTAAATTAGGGGGTGTTTGGTATGTTAGTTTGAGTTGAAATATTTTAATTGTAATAGTAAATTTTTTTGAATTTTCAGAAAAGACAAAAAACTTTTTAGGAAAAAGACAAAAACTTTTTAGAAAAAAGACAAAAAAAAGTTTGAAATAAGTTTGAAATGAGATATCCCCCAAACTCCCCCTTATAAACTTAAAAGAAATGTACCATTATTTTTATAACAAATCTCTGGTTATTATTAATAATATGAAAAATGAATATATTGTGAAGAATCAGTTAGACAATCAATGAGAGATCATCAATTGATAGATAATTTGTTTTTATTGCAGATCTCCTGTTGGTTGTTTGATTTCCTTGACTTGACCAATAGCCTTTTTTTTTTTCTCCCCTTGAATTATTCAAAAGACCTTCGTTATTGTGGAAAACACTTGTTTGGGGCATGTTAATTTATAAATATATATACCTTTTTTTTTTTTCTCCTTTATTATGGAACGCGTGAGTGATAGAAATATGACCACCCAACCACTAGCAACCGTACAAGAGAACCGATAAAAATTACTGTGCAGGAATATTTAGAAATTGAGATGCGATGCATGAGTTCTTGAACGTGCAAATTAGATGAAACGACAAGAAACCGTCGGCATTACCCAAAATAGATTAAAGAATCGATCAACGCCACATGACTCGCATAGCCAGCGACAAAAACCCATGTGGCTTGTTCTTCAAGCTAGTTGCGTACTTTCTTTCCCCAAAAAAATAAAAATAAATAAATAAATTCTATAGTTACGGCTATTATTAGTATTTAGTTTCATATAATTTGTAGTTTTGCCCTCGTCTCCTTATTTTTTGGATTTTCAGTTTTTGTAATTTAATCTCTAACTTTTATTGCAATATGTTTAATTTCGTTAACTCGAGTTAAAAAGATAATTTATATCTGTAAACTTTGCATGAAAGGTTGAATTGAAGTTGAAAATATTTCGTCGAACATGGGATTTTCCTTGTATAAGGTGCACGAGCTCTTTCCATTACACTTGTTGGAAGTTGAACAAAAAAGTGTAATTTGTAATAATTTAAAAAATTCAGAAATAAATTATCATGATGAGAAGCTCGGAAGACAAGTTGTCAAAACTCAAAAGTTTGGGGAATGTGAGGGGACAAAAAAAAAACCTAAGGTTTCGTTTGGTTCACCAGTTTGAGTTGGAAATTTTAAGTTTCAATAGTAATTTTTGTTAACTTTTCAGAAAAAGACAAAAACTGAGATAAAAATTTTGAATTAGAAATAGTGAACCAAACGAGAGCATAAATTTTTAGTACTTATCTGTTGTGGCCTGCACAACTTTCCATTTTGAGAAACTCAATGCTAGCTCAGGGTCTTGACTTGTTGATCTCTCTCGGCGTTGCATGAAGAAGAAATAAACAAATGTGGGGAAAAAAATCTTGGCAAGGATTACAGAAAAGACCAAGAAATAATAATGAGCTGGATTATAAGTTAATTGCTGTAGTTTTAGAAAAGTAAATTCATTAGCTTACATGCGGCACACACATATACATGTGTGTGTATATGTATATATATATATATTTATATTTAACATTAGACAAATATCCGAGCTACGGAGAAAAGTACTGAAAATGAAACCAAAACAAATATCTCAAAAGTCAATTTCTTTTTCCCAAAAAAAAATAAAAAAAAAAACTAAAAAAGAAACAATTAATTTCTTCCCCCATAATTGTCGCATTTAATTTCCCAACTGATCTTAAAAATAGACCACTTTTTTTTTTTTTTTCTTTCCTGGTTTTCCTATCTTCCTTTTTTAGTCATTAATAGCTCACAAAAAATAGATAATTTTGTTAACGTGAGTAAAATTGTCTCTTCGTGATGAGTTATGTTAAATCGGTATAGCAAAATAACAGGAAAAATAATGGAAGTTAAACAATTATTTCTTTCAATGTTGCTAATCATAATTATATTCATAAGAGAAACTTGAAAATATTCAACTTAAGACCTGACATAATCTAAGTCAATATATAATTTATTTTTGCAATCTTGTTTATTTTTATTTTAAAAATATATAATGGCAATTAACTACACAAATTTAACTCATATCTTCTTCTTCTTCTTCTTTTTTCAAATTAATTTTTGCTCTTTTTGAAAATTAATTACTATAAATTTTGATTTCTCTACAGATTATCCCTCTCAAGTCGGTAAGATCTTTACATATATATATATATATATATATATACACATATGTTAAAAAAGTCATATTCTCATATTCCATCTTGGTGGCCCAAACATAGGTCGAAGTCTAAAGAGCTCATGGTTTCAAAATTTCTTCGTTTCTTCAATGATCATGTTTATAGATCGATGACGGATATGACGGAAGGATCTTATATTAATTAGTGACTAAAACTTAGGTCGATGATATAAAGGTCGTAAATTTGATGTTAAAAACTTGATGATTTAACATCAATGTACCATTGACATATTTTTCACGGCATTTGTGGCCATTTATATGCCAGTGATATAATGGCAAGGTCACTGTTAAAAAGATGGGTTAACGTCTTGTCTTTGTCACCAAGACAATGAAAGGTGATAGAAATTCAAGAAAATATTAGCAAAGTTCCACATCTAAAACACCATGTGACCAAAAAAAAATTGTTACGGTATCTTTCAGACCAACTTGACTATCTGTACGACGAATATTAATATCTATGATGTTTATTTGATTACCAAGCGGTTCAGTTATGCAGAGCTTTCACGGTAAAAGAAATGAAAATGGCAAGACTTGGTCTTTAGAGCCCCATAAAATAAAAATAAAATAAAATCCATGACAATATGGCATTGTCTATAATATTAACAAATTAATACAAATCGGTCAAAAAAGAGAATACATTGCGGTAAATGGTCCGACTATTTGTATATTATTTATGAATTTTGTTTTTTAACCGTTAGATCTGTTTAAAAGTAATTAATCTATTGTAATTTTAATTCAGTCTAATGATTAAAAAATACACTATTGACATAAAAAATTCTAACTTATAAGTTCTATGAAAAATAAAAAGGCAAGAAGGCAATCATAATTATGCAAGCAATCAGCACATTTAACCGCACGGGTAATAAAATAGAGGAAAAAAATGGGACCAAGTAAAAATATTTTACCGAATTAACAAGCTTTTTATCATATTTTAGTCATCACCCTAATTTAGTAAAAATTAACTTGTTATTTTCTAATTAGCGATTGTGAGATGTATTAAATTTGTATTGAATATTTCAACAGAGACATGCACATTTTTAATAAGGGTTATATATAGATTTTTAATTTTCAACAAAAATAAAGTAGGACGGTCGATAAAAAGCTTTTATAGGAAAAGTAGATACGAAACTTTTATAATAAAAGTAAAAGAAAAAAAAATTCACCAAAAACTGCCCCATCTAAATCCACATTATCTTTCACTAAAAAAAAAAAAAAAAAAAAAAAAAAAAAAAAAAAGTCACTCGGTCATCCCCATGTTGTTTTTTAAATTTTCTAGTGCATATGGTGAAAAAAGGTGGATTGCCGTTGGCTGTTTGCCTCGACAGTTTAACAGTTTAACCGTTGGGTTTCCACTTCGACAGAGAGCGTAATTGTCGGGCATATATCTTGTCCCGTTTCGATTTTCTTGCCAATCAGAAAAATTAAATAATTTATCTTAACGGCGTCAATTGACTATTCCGTAAGAGTTTCAGCTGAAAATATCCAATTCAACTTTTATTCCAGGTAGGAGAAAATAATAATTAAAAATTATACCTAAAGTACTGATGCTCATGGATGGAATAAAACTTCGTTTAATATTGGAGTGTTTGGTAACATATCTTAATTTTAATTAAATTATATTTTTTATTTTAATTTTTATCTTTTTTGAAAAGTCAACAGAATTTATAATTAATTTTTAAAAAGTTTATATTATTCAAACTTAAAAATTTCAAACTCAACTCATTCACCAAACACCCTATAAATGAATGTTTTTGAGTTAAAAAGTAGAATTAAACTAATGAAATAATCAAGAATGATAAATAATAACACAAAAAAGATAAAAGAAACTTAAAAATAATATAAAGAAAACTTGAGTCTAGTATAATTATCTCAAGACTTTATATCGAGAATTATGTATTATCTTTTTTCTTCTCAATTCGAGAGAATTTATAATACATTAGAAATAAAAGAAGTTTAATTCTCATATTAATTTAAGAGTTTATTTTCTTTTTAATTATAATGAAATTTTTACATTCCGATAATTTGATATGTAATAAATCTAAATGTTTAACATCTTCAATATTAAATATAGATGATTGAGTTTCCCTGAAAACTCCTATTAATTGTCGACCATTACTCTCTTGTAGATATATGAACTTCTCCCTCTGATGTCTGAAATAACCTTAAGAAAACTCCTACTTAAGTGGACTTTTTTCTCATAAATAGATAGGTATCTACCTAATTTGTCTCATATCTTATAAATAAGTAGACTCCTATCTCGTTACTAGATAAACTTCTATCTAGATAAACTCATACCTCATAATTAAATAGACTCTTATTTTATAAATAAGTAGACTATTATCTTATTATTAAATAGATATTAATAAAAATAGACTCTTATCTCATTGTTAGATAGATTTTTATCTAATAATAATTAAATTTCTGTCTCATTATTAAGTAGATTTTTATTTAAATAGACTCTATTTGAGTGGTCCAAATTTAATCCATTACTTAGGGCTCATTTGGTGAACCAACTCAACCAACTCAACTCAAATTTTTTTTTGTCTTTTTTTTAAAAATTTTTTGTCTTTTTCCCAAAAAATTTTTTATCTTTTCTGAAAATTCAAAAAAATGTACTATTCCAACTTGAAAATCTCAACTCAAACTACTCCACCAAACTCCCCCTAATAATTTTTAGGTGACAATGAAAATATTACCCAATACTCGTTATAATCACTAGCAGAGAAAACAGAGAGAAGTACAAAAAGAAAAGTCCGAATTTTTTTTAATAATATTTTGGGAAATTCACGAATCTTGAGGAAGCGGCGTGTTTATAATCTGTTCCGTTTTGTAGCCGGTGCAGCAAGCGGTGCCTTCCAAAAAATAAATTATAATAAATTAAACAGAAAAAAGAAAAAAGTTGTTGTGGGTGTAGGAGTGGGGACCACTTCCTACCCTCTGGCCTCTGCCAATTGACCCAATATATTGACATATTCTCACCACGTGTTGAAATTCTCTTCTGTTTAGTTATCCCCACGTGCTCCAATTCCCACCCTTTTTTACTTTCTCTCTTCTTCTCATCCTCTCTCCCTCTTTTTATATTTTTCATTTTTTTTTAATTTTTTAATTTTGCTTTCTTAATTAGTATTCTCAGCCATTGACAATCCTCTGAGTTATATCCCTCCTCCTCCTCTCCTCGGCAACGACCTTTTTCAAAATGATCAATTTCGGAAAATTATGTCTCTATTCAGTCATAATAGTTTTAGCCGTTGTGAACCGTCAAATCTTATCTATTAAACTTACGAGCCCGATCCCTTGGGCCAAACACAGTGGCTCATTTTTAGACTCAAGCTGCTGTGTGAGGGCCGAAGCGGAAAAGACAGCAGCAGCAGCAGCAGCAGCGTCGGGGCAGAATAACCAGAGCCGACTGTCGGCGGTGTCGTCGGCGGGGCTTTCGCGGTGCGATGTTTGGACGGAGGAGTGCTCGAAGGAGGTTATGAGCCTGGCGAGGCGGCCGGAGACGGTGGAGTGGCTGAGGAGGGTGAGGAGGAGGATCCACGAGAACCCAGAGCTGGCTTTCGAGGAATTTGAGACGAGCCGGCTCATTCGGGACGAGCTCGACCGGATGGAGATTGCCTACCGGTTCCCTCTCGCCAAGACCGGCGTTAGGGCTTGGGTCGGCACCGGCGGACCTCCTTTCGTTGCCGTCAGAGCCGACATGGACGCGCTTCCCATCCAGGTATTTGAAGAGAAGAGGACTACTACTTGCTTCAAAGTCAAGATGGTTATTACTTTGCGTAACGCACGAAAAAAAAAAAGCTCGACTCTTTACTTTCTTAACTTTTACTTTCTTAATTAGTACTATTTTTATTTTTATTTTTCATATATGTTTTCATTTTCTAATCTTCACGTCTTGTTAACTTCAAATTCACTCTCTTTTTTTACTTTTCTTTTTTTCTTCCTAACTGGCTTCTCAAATACGAAATTGAGTACCCTAAGAAAAAGAAAACAATTTTGTAGTAGCCTTTTTCCTCCTAAAAATTAAGATCCCCAAGACTAAACCAGGTTTTTTTTTTTTTTTTTCCTTTTTTAATGCTAACATAAAGTATAATATTTATAATCTATATAGACAAAAAATTATACTCGATTAAAGTATATCCGATGTACTTTATGATACGCACTGACAAAATACGGAATGGTTCGGTTTTCGAAGTACAGTACGGTGCACGGAACAAAATTGTGTCATGACAGAGTTGTGTCAGTACAGAGTGGTGTCAGTAGAAAAAACACACGTGTAAAAAGATAATAGAGGCAAATCAGGGTTAGTTAAAAAAGGGACGAATAAGTATGTTTGGTATATCTCCAAACTACGTTTTTTTTTTTGAGATAAATCTCTCTAAACTATTTAACATTAGGCAAATTAATAGATAAAATTAACCAAGCTCTCATTAATTCTTAGTTGCAGCCTAGCATTTGATGAGCATTAAATTATGGCACACCTACATTTATGAGTGTGTGTGTGTGTGGTAGTGACATTATCTTTTTTTAAACATTCATATTGCAATTGGACTTAGTTATCGTATGAAAAGGGCTCCTTCAAAAATATATATATATATATATATATATGAAAAGGGGCAAAACCCTAATGATATAATAGGTGGGTGAAAATGAAAAATATTTTATTTGCAGGAGGCAGTGGAATGGGAACACAAAAGCAAAGTTGCCGGCAAAATGCATGCCTGTGGGCACGACGCACACGTGACCATGCTTATAGGTGCGGCCAAGATCTTGAAGAGCCGCGAACATCTTTTGAAGGTAATTTGCTTTTTAATCCCATCTCTGCAAGGTAATTTGATATATACATACATATATATATATCCTTATATCTATATATCTCAATATAAAAGTAATGCAAACAGTAAAAAGTTGCTTTTTTCCTGTTTAAATTCTTGTGTGAATCAATTTTGAGTCCTTTAGTTTGGAAATTTAATCGAAAACAGACACACACATATAAAATAATATGTATCTATATATTCATGTTGTGTTTTGTACTAGCTGGTATCCTTCATGTAAAATGTTAATATTTTTTATTCACAGAAACAAGAATACACACATAATCTCACGATGTATATCGACTACAAGAGCTTTCAAGATGAAAAATCTTATAAATCTATTAATAAACTTTATTAAATTATAAATTTTAGATATTACTGAAGGAAGAAAACTTATGGTATTTATAAAGTCTCGTTTGACGTTTGAATTTAAATTGTACTTTTTCATTTCAGTTTTTGTCTTTTTTTGAAAAAGTTTGTCTTTTTTAAGAAATCAATAAAAATTTTTAACTCAAACTTAAAATTTTCAATTTAAACTCATTCATCAAACGGACCTTAGTCTTTAAAAGTTCTCACCCTCAATTGAGACTCGTCCTTGGTGTAAAATGTTGTTAGTGTTTAGGCTCCCAATTCAAAACCAGTAATAAAGTAGTACTGCCGTTACTCTGGGGGGGGGGATGGTGCATTTTACTTGAATCATAGCAGAGACAACTCCAGACTCTAAGTGGTCCCAAGGAGTACTTACTCACAAGTTAACACGTCATTATCTTCTGGAGTAAAGTAATAATTCAAGCAATAATAATGGTAATGTGTCTTCTCTGTTCACCGTACCTGTGGTAGCTGGTTGAGTGCTTTATTACATATATATACATATATATACATATGTTTGTATATTATTGCTGTCATTTTGAAAAATGAAAATGTGGTGTGATACTGAAATTTTATTTCATCACCTTTTTCTATTTTTGGCACATTAGAATATATAAAAATGTTGACATGACGTCTAATATTCTAAAAAAATAAAAAACTAAAAACTAAGAAAAAAAAGAAAGGAAAAGAAAAGACAAGACTTCAGATCTAACAAGTAAGTCACGAAAAATCTTACTATTTTATGCATTTTTTCTGTTTTATTTCTGGTTGAAGTTTCAACCATTTATTGGTAAGGTGTAAATGATTGTGGTTGCTAGGTTTATCTGTCTTCTTTGATATTGTGAGAATTTGTGGTTGCCAAGAGAGGACAGTCATAAACTGTTTTTGGCCAATGGGTTTTTTTCCATATTTTTGGTTTGAAGTGATATGCTCGGTGGGCATTAAACCTCACATGCATTTATGCTTCTGTCATATCTGTCTATATAAATATATATATATATATACATATATCTCAATGTTAGCCATGTAACTACATTGCGGTATAGATATGTGTGTGTACATACATATATACATATATATATATATGCAAAGAAATGGAAACAAGAATATGAAAAAGGAGAAAAAGTTATACCCTGCTAGGAGAGAGAAGAAAAAGGAAAGGTCATCTCTTTAGGCCACACCAATTAAAAATAGAAAAGAAGACCACGAATAATATGATACACAGCACAAATCATGATTTATGTATTTGCTTATGCATATTGGAATAAAAAAAAAAAATAATAATAATAATAATAATAAAACTATCTTTTTTGTTTTTGAAAAGTGAAAGGTATATATGTGTGACACAAGCATTCCATAGAGTTAAAAATAGTCAGTGCAGGCCACATATTAGCCGGTTCTTATTCCATTTGTTTCTTCGATTTTCTAAGGTCTACATTAGGTATTAAGTTACAAAAAGTTACGCTTTTTTGCTAAAAATAAAAGAATATATAACGAAAAGCCAGTACTGGAGGATAGGCACCTAAATTCTTTCCCTTTTATTTTTTGTTTTTCCTTTTACGTTTCATGGTTGTGCCCTTTTCCATTTAGGCATGCACAAAAGGACACGGGTTCATAGATGAGCATTTTATGATAGGATATTTATAGCGATAATATTGTATATTTTTAGGCGTTAAACTTGATTAAAGTTACATTAACAAAAAGATTTTGATTAAAAATCAAATGGTTTAAAATAAAAACCGATTGATAGAGATTTTTTCATAAACTACCAGCTACCATAATATTCTTCTCACAATATAAACATGCGTTTTTGTCCCTTTCTGTATACCGGTTTTTTTATTCATTTTCTTCAATCAGATTATTTTACTGAAAAAAATAATAATTATTATTTGTCTGACTCGCAAACTCGAATCTCTGACATGTACCACACTTTGCTTTAAATTTTTGTAAAAAAGGCAAAGAAAGTAGCTAGGCCAACTAGGGAATAATTTCTAGCACTATTTTTTTCGTGATAATGGTAAATAATTTAAACCATATAGAGATACCGGATTTGAATTCCAAACCTCTAAGTGGTATCTTTCCTCAAAAGTAATCTGCTCCCCCCACAAGATAATTTATAATAAAAATGAAGGTCATAACTCAGAATTAATGTCTGATAGAAAGCGGGGTTGTTTCTTTAGACAATGAGAAATATATATATATATATATATATGTGAAACTATAAAATACCACAATAATTTAGAATATATATTCAATTTTCAGTAAAATAAAATCAAACTACCCTCATAAATAAATAAATAAACTGAAACGCTCGAATAAAATTGTTTTTAAAGCTTCTACCTACTAAAAAGAAATAAGAAACACATTTTCATCTCACAAAAATCCCGTGGAATATAGATAAGTTTTAGGCTTTTGTCTTGAAATGCCCTGCCATCTCATGCAATCTATATACACCACACACTTATATACATATATATATATATACACACCCACACACTTATATGCATATATATATATATATATATATATTAAATTGATCGTCATTCACGCTCACTTCTCAGACAGGCTGAATCGTCTTTTAACGCATAATAAAGTAAAAAGTATATTAGTTTGTCTTTTTATTCTGGTCATCATCTATTTATTATCGACTGGCCAAACGCAAGGACCTTCGTCGATTGGAATTTTGGAGGTGTACATTACTCGTGATTTCTATGAAACGAATCAGATTTTTCAACTGTTCGATCTGTATCCATAAAAGAAACTATTGATGTTTAAAAACGTACATTACTGATGTTAAGGACCCACAAGTACATATTGAAAATTTTATGCGTTAGAAAAGGGACAAGGCGGAGTGGCCTAGAAGATGAGAGAGAGAGAGAGAGAGAGAGAGAGAGATGATTTCTCTCTATGTCAGTTGTAAAGATTTGGACACATCTTCTGAAGAATTTAATTACAGAGAACGTACGTTTTGTCCTACATATGAGTGTATATTAAGCACGTTTCTGAAAGTACATTTTTACCTTTTGATAAATGGAAATTTGATGCTGTAAATAATGCTGGTATGATCAGATCAGTCACATGCTTTTGTCTGGAACTCTGACATATTTGTGTCATTAGCTAGTAAATAACATCAGGTTGTGAAATCTGTAATTTTGCAGGCTTGGAGGGATTATGAAATTATATGCTTGGCTTTTTAACTATTTAATTATAATAACCCTAACTCAACATTTTCCCCTCTAATTTCGAAAAATTTATCTGTATAGTTTTTATTTATGTTAGTATAACTTTATTAATTTGTGACTGATAGCCTGTATATGTTTTAATAGTTACTACCTATATCGGAAAAATGAGCTACTAAACATGAGTGCTTGACTGGTTGTGTGCCCAATCATTTTCCATCAAGAAGTGGTAGATTCGAATTATGAATGATACGGTGATCGAGATATAACTTTCTTCAAGAAAGGATTTATATATAGCACGCAGAGACTATACAATGTCAAAGATAGTAACGTTTTGGTATACTGGTTTAAAATAAAATTTTTATGTTAAAATTAATTGATATTTTAAAAATTAATTATAATTTTTATTATGTTTTAGAAAAAGAGAAAATTCAGATGAAATCTTTAGTTTTGAGACAGAGAGTCAAACAGAAGCTAAGTGTAATTATTATTTAAAAAAAAAAATTTGATATTGGTAACTTTCATTCTTCTTTTATAATTAATCTGTCTCCATGTACAACTTGCCATATTGAAATGCCAGGGAACCGTGATACTGCTATTCCAGCCGGCGGAGGAAGCCGGCAACGGCGCAAAGCGGATGATCGGAGACGGAGCTCTGGAGGACGTGGAGGCCATATTTGCGGCACACGTGTCGCATGAGCATCCGACCGGAATCATCGGTTCGAGGCCGGGGCCTCTACTAGCTGGCTGCGGCTTCTTCAGGGCCGTGATCAGTGGGAAGCAGGGTGGCGCTGCCACCCCACACCGCTCGGTTGACCCCATTTTGGCTGCTTCTGCCGCTGTTATCAGCTTGCAGGGCATTGTGTCTCGGGAAGCCAATCCACTGGACTCCCAGGTGTGCGAACCTCTCACTTCATATACACATACCTATATATATATATATATATCACGAGAGGAGTCAGCTTATTATTTTAATAGAGATATATATTAAACGAAAAAAATTTTAGAGTGATTTATATTGGGATAATCAATTTCAATAAAGACAAAAAAATTAGAAAAAATATTAAGATAATTTTGAAGATAATCTTGAGAAAATAGAAAAGGTCCTACATAGCCTACATATATGTATGCACATATATATATATATATATATATGAATATTCAGTAATTTAGTAGTACCGATCGATGAGTAATTGATGACACTTTGCTTATATGCTGACAGGTTGTGTCGGTGACTACTTTCAATGGGGGCAGTGATCTGGACGTGATACCGGACACTGTGGTTATAGGTGGCACGTTTAGGGCCTTCTCCAACACAAGCTTCCACCGACTTCTTCAAAGAATAGAAGAGGTAATTATTTGTCAATTGATTATAAATTGAGACTTAAAAAAAAAAAAAGGAATTTCTATAATATTATAATAGTAATCATTATATTTTATAGAAGAGTTGACACGTGAATATGTAATAAATCTGCTTGCGAAAAATAGGTAATAGTGAAGCAAGCGAGGGTTCACAGATGCTCGGCCGCGGTGGACTACTTTGAGAAGGAGTACACGATCTACCCGCCAACTGTGAATGACGAGAAGATGTACGAGCACGTGAGGAAGGTGGCGGCGGACTTGGTGGGGGCGGCGAATTTCAGGGTGGTTCCGCCGATGATGGGTGCCGAGGACTTCTCCTTCTTCTCGGAAGTGGTCCCCGCGGCATTCTTTTACATCGGCGTCCGGAATGAGACCTTAGGATCCGTGCACACCGGCCACTCGCCTTACTTCATGATCGATGAAGATGTTCTCCCGGTCGGAGCCGCGGCACACGCCACCATCGCCGAAAGATACCTCAACGAGCGCCAACATATTTATTCATGATGTGATCATCTATACAAATTGGTTATGCATCATGTAGTATAACAAAATTTTTGTGAAATCGTGTAGGATTATTTAATACTGTTCAAGGGTCGAAGAAAAGTAGATTTTGTACGCACCCTTTATGTAATTGTAAAGTAATAATGTTCCTAATATATATATATATATATATATATAGAGATATATAGCTAGCTAGCTAGGGCTTGGTCTCCTCTTGTAGTGGTAGAGTACTGCATGGTGTGGTAGAACTAAAGTGATTGTATAATAATAACAATATTTTTTTTTTATATAATTTACAGTCTTGTATAATTACTTGTAATGTTTTTGTAGCTAGGTATACAATGCAGTTTCTTTATGTTGTGTTTACACTTCAATATCAACATTGAATATTAGTTGTCCTCTCCCCCCCCCCCCCCCCCCACAAACAAGGGAAAATTTTGCTAACTATTTAAAGTTCGAAAGGTTTTCTTGTTGATTGTTTAAAGTTTAAGAGGTATAAATACTAGTTTTTAAAGTTTAGGAGTAAAATTATAAGAATATTAAAATTTAAGGACAAAACTAAAATTTGTCCTTACATTTTAGTTGTTATAATGTCAGTAATTTCATCCATTTAACTAGTGGAAAGAGTAAATATGAAATCATTTCATAATTCAAAAAGTATTTCTACTGGTTTTTAATTTTTAAAATTCATATAACAAAATTATAAAAGTACTAAAATTCAGGAAGCAAAAAATAAATTGATCCATTTGTATTCTAAGATTGGGTTTTCCATACAATGTCATTTAAAGTAGTACCATATTGAAAACGACTAGTACTGGGGCAAAACGCCACATTGAAATATGGTTTGGATACACATGCTCATTGTTTACTAATGGCACGATCCTCAAAATTTACATTTTTTTTCAATTTTCTTTTTAAAAATTTTACCATCCTCTTGGATTTGAATCCAACCCAACTATGAACAGTTTTCTTAATTCCTAAGGAGATTTTTATCTATTTCAACATTTTACGCTAAAAATAAAAATAAAAAAGAAGATAAATAATTGCGTTCTAGATAAACAATATTTGTCCATATTTAAATAGTCTTCCAACTGATAAACAAGTGGATGCAGTAATTCAACAAAATATAATTAATGCACATGACTGAAGGTACTTGAATGATGTTTAGAGGCTGGCCGGCATGCTGTCATTCTCACCTTCAAGAATGTTTGTGTATTTTCATTTTTCCATAAATGATGGTCATTTCTTCATAGTTTTTTTTTTTTTTTTCTTAAATAACGAAAAGAATGATCAATGGTATTGTCTCGTCCCAAAACTTAATTAGACTTAAAAAGCAGCTATATATAGAGTCCTATTATTATATGGCTAACATTACGTGCGTCAAGATTTAAATTTAAAAATTGATAAAAAGTGAAAATTCTAAATAAAATTTTTTAATCATCATATTATCACCACCGAATGATTGATAATTGCTCTCCATTTATGTATAGTGCCATGTTTCATTTATGTCAAACCAATAAACTATATATGCGCAGTATATACAAAATAAAGTGTTTGCATTCGTACGACGTTATATGAGGTTATATATTGGGGAAACGGTTTGACTTAAAGTTGACGAAGATGTGCCAAATAAAATAGAGAAACAGAGAAGGAAAAAAAATTATAATAAATTAAAACCGTTTATCAGAGTAGGCTTGAGATTTACAAACATATTCTATGGGATTGCACGCATAAAACATCGGTTGTAGTTTATGATGCCTTGGGAGTGACCTTTTTATTACAAAGCTTTTGTTTTGGATCGTTTAGAGTTTTTAATTGATTGTAATGGTATTATTGAAAGAATCATCAGTATGTTTGATGATTGATGTACCTTTTCAATTTCTTATTGTTGGATTTAGATATACATTTTACCCTATTGGGTTTTTCACTAAAATTAACTGATGGAACCGATTTATAATTGGGGTTAAGTTTTCTTGTGTTATAAGTTCATTCAAAGTATTGGTTTTTGTATTTTATTGATTTGAAATATTAAAAAAAATGTAAAGTTTAATTTCCTAGGAGTAAATTATTTATTTCTTTTTTAGATTAAAGATTTTCAGAAACTATTTAAATATGTTTGTCCCCCCCCCCCCCTTTTTTTGCCCATAATAATTTGATTTTGCATGCTATTTTTTTTTTTTTTTCTTCATATTGCCATTAAAAGACAGGCTCGACCTCTCTATTCATCGCTAGCGACTTTTAGTTGCTTCCGAGTTCCGACCTTAGGGGATCTCTTCAACTTTACCCCCCAAATCATTTTTCTGTTACATTTTATCTTTTACTTCTCGAATTTTTATTGTAGTTTTTTCTTTCCTGTTTTTTTAACTTAGGATGGGGAAATTGCAGAGCGAGACTTTTATATTTTTGTGGGGGTATGTATCAAATTATTTTTGATAAAAAAATAAATAACATCCAAGAATAAAAATTAAAGGAAGACTTCAGTGGGGCTATTTAAGAATTTTTAAACTTTAGTGGAACAAAACAGGAAAATCAAAAAAATTTGGGGATATAATTAACTTTATTGGGGGTTGTTTGTGAGAATTTTTAATTTTTAATAGGTGATATGAGGATTTTTAATTTGAGTAATTGGCTCAGATAGTCCTTGAATTCTTTAAAAGTTGACGGTTTGGTCCATGATTTTTTTTTTTTTTGCTGAGATGACTCTGAACTCTTAAAATGTGGCCATTATAGTCATTTTCTGTCCAATTCCATTAATTTCTAATAAAATAAGAGGGTATTTTAGTAATTTATTAATAATTAATTTTAAAAAATATAAAAAACTCATAAAAAATGAAAATTCATCTCTCTCTCTCTCTCTCTCTTTCTCTCTCTCTAACCTAGATCGAGTATACATCTGTTTCTCTCTCTTTTTCCAAACCCAGATCGAGTATTTTGAGGGGGGGACTCGAACCAAGATTGCGGGGGAGGTGGGGGCCTCGCAGGGGGCGAGATCGGAACCTTAATAAGGGGGATTGAAACCAGATCACGGCGATAATGAGGGCTGTGTAGGGAGTGTAGTCTGATTGGGGGGGTCTTCATCGGCATCAGGGGCGGGGGGAACCCATATCGTAAGGGGGGGAGGTAAAGTTGGCGTCGGCAAGGGGGCATAGATCTGATTAGGGGAGGGGGGCGAATCTAGTTGGGGGAAAGGGGGTCTTTGTTGGTGTCAAGGAGGGAAGCCTTTGTCAGCGTCGACAGGGGGGACTCAGAGCTCGTGAAGGGCTCGATGGCAGGCCTCTCTTTCTTCTTCTATCTCCCCTCCCTCTTCGGTGGCTCCATTCCTTTCTATTTGCTTATCTGGGTTTTTGTTTGAATTTTCTGGTTTCGGTGTTTTGCAATTTAGGGGGGAAAAAAAAAAGAAAAACTAAGCGAGAAGGCAAATGAGTAAGGAAATAGAAAATTAAGGGGTATTTTAGTCTTTTTAGTACAAAAATTACGACTTGAGCAAAGATTCCTTTAGAAATTTAAGGGTTTTGGATGAAAATGATTATAATAACTAATATTTTAAGAGTTCAGGTCATCTCGGTTAAAAAAAAACATGGATCAAATTGTAACTTTTTAAAAAATTCATGGACTATTTTAATCAATTACTCTTTTAATTTTTAGAGGGATAAAGTTGAAAAATGACCTAATTCTCTCTCTCTCTCTTCCTTCTTTTTCTTTTTCTTTTTTTTTTTTAAGAAAAAGTTTATTAAAAGGAATAATATCAGTAGATATTAGAAGACAAAGTCAGAATGACTTTAAAATGCAGGGTCACATGTGATCATTAATTCAACAATTTATTATATTTATATTTTTTTTGCAAAAATTCTTCTGAGCATGACTAGTCGTGGTCGTTGACCAGCAGCTGATGCCACCGCCAAAGGGGAACTGAATTCTTCAAAAATAAAAATGCTCAAACCACCAACAATACCCCACCTCATTCATTTTCGATTGACTTTCAATCAGTGGAACAGGAGCTTTCTGGAAGTCTGTTTGCTTTGAAGTAAAATCAGGAATTCCCAATTGGTAAATTTGATGATCAAATATCCATATTTCTGGAGTTTGACAGTTAATTGAGTAATGGGTTGGAGGTACAAAGCAGGTTTGGGGTTGATTGGCACGTTCGTTATCATATGGGTCACCTCTGCAGAGGTCACCCAGGTTTGGTTTTTCTTCGTACTCCTCTTGTCTGTTCTTTCTTTTTACTTTTTTTTTTTCCCCAACTTTTTGGCCGTTATGGTAGTTGATTTTCATTTTTCATTTCCTTTTCTTGTTAAGATAAAGGTTGAAGAAGTAAAAAGTTGAAGACTTTGAAAAACCTTACTTTTATTTTAAAAAAAAAAACATAAAAAAACTTGCTTTGAAAGTTCAACAATATAAGATTATTCTTGTTGTTGCCGCGTTATTCCAGAAACCAATAAGGACGGTTAATAAAACAGAGCGTGTCACTCTTATTGACCCAAAATGAAGCCTGGAAATCAGAACTTTGAGAAAGTGTTAAAATATTTGTCAACTTTGTTGCCCTTGAAATTTCCGAAAATCTATTAACTTTGAAAAGGCATATCATCGGTTTACCTTTGTATTAAGTGAAATTTAGAAAAACCCAGATCGTGTTTTTCATCAGAATTTCAAGGTTTTTGGGATTTGGTAGTGGTTTCGTAATGGGTTGGAGGTACAAGGCTGGTCTGGGGTTGATTGGTTCTTTCGTTTTCATATGGGTCTCCCATGCGGAGGTTACTCAGGTTTGGGATCTATTTATATAATTCTTTGTTTTCTAAAGTTGATTTTTGTTTTTTTCTTTTTAAATAACTTTTTGTCTGCAATGGGGTCAATAAAGAAGATCAAACTGTTTGTTGTTGCCCTTGAGAGAAATGGGTGGAAAGAGACGTGAAAAAGTTTAGGAAGTATTATGAGAAACAAAGTTAAAAGTCACCTTCCCCAAAGTTTAAGCTCGAATTACCCCAAACAAGATGGAATTTTGTAAATTGAAACAGTCGATAAGTATAGATTTTGAATTGCATAAAGCATGGCTATTATTGAGAATCTCAGAGCCAATCCAAGTTCAAAATATGCACCCTCTACCTTTGGAGCTTTGTCTCGGTTTTCTTTTGATCATTGAATTCTTAACTAAGGGTAGTTGTTTTGCTGCAGAGAATTTTCGAGGAGTATAAACAACCATTTGCACTCACTTATCTGGGAGTGTCTCTAATGGCCATATTTTTACCTATATCAGCTTTTAAAGACTGGATCTGCCGCTTATTTAGAAAATTTTACAATGAAACTAGTGATATGAGTGCTTCGATTAGGGTTGACATTCCTCTTAGGACCAATGGAATGCACCACAGTCCAGAAAATGATTTGAGAATGCGCCTTCTTACTGAAAAAGATCTTGGTGACGAGGAAGAAGGGAAACTTTTAGACACAATGAATGAAGAAGACGAGCCTAACTTGCTCAAACAAACTTCCGAGCTGAGTTCGTGGGAAATTGCTAAGTGCTGCCTATATCTCACACCGATATGGTTCTTTACAGAGGTAGATTTGAGTCATGTTTTGTATATTCTGTTTCTAGTACATGTCGTTAAGTTTCCGTAGGAGTTGTATTTGCACGAATTAGTTAGAATTATCAGTGTGTTTCAGCTTAGCCGGTATCAGTATTGCCAAATTATTATAAATAAAAAAAAAAGCATCTTAATATATCTGTGCTTCCAAATTGATTTCGTTCGAAGGAAGACATGCTTCCATTAACGAGTTCATAGTTAAGACAATCTAGATGGATGCTGGGCCAGACTCAGAATCTAAGCTTACATCTATTTGCATTTACTCAAACGATTTCTTTGCTTTTAGATTACTTTGATGTGGTTTATTGATATGCGTTTCCGGTCGTTAACATCTTTCTAAAGCTTGACATGATGCTGTTCAATTGCGTTGTTTCATGCAGTATTTCTCAAACTCTGCACTGGCAAATACTAGTGTCGCAAGTACCACCGTCCTGACATCTACATCAGGGTTATTTACACTTTTCTTTGGAGCTTTTCTTGCTCAGGACTCCATAAGCGTACCGAAGGTGGTTGCTGTTTTTATCAGCATGGCTGGTGTTGTCATGACCACAATGGGAAAAACCTGGGCACCTGACGAAACTTTAAGTGTTGCCGAGTAAGTTTATAGTTGCTTAAACAATCAGCAATAAGCTTTTCTTATTTCTTCTTTATTTATTTATTTTTCTCTCGTCTCTTGTCGGGTATATAATCAAAGTTTCATTCTTTTAAACTTGTCCAACCAGATATAGCACGCATGTTCTCTAAATATGACAGTGGTTATGTGGTACTTGATATATCTATGTGTCAAGATTGTCACTTACTAATTGATGCTCATATAAGATTGTCTTTTTAACGGCTGTAGATGTGTTCTTTTAGCAGTTGGGCTTCGCCAGTATTTTATGGTTGTTTCTGACACTGGATGTTGCTTTTGTTTGTGAAGGACTAGAAAGCATTCTATAACAGGAGATGTATTTGGTCTTCTCTCAGCAGTGTCATATGGCTTATTTACAGGTAAGGCATCTGTTTTAGAAGTACTGTGAAAATTCTTCTGCATGATTATTTATTCTGCTGCTGGTTCTAACAGTGCTGCTTAAGAAGTTCGCTGGATCAGAAGGAGACAAGGGTGATGTGCAAAAGTTCTTTGGATACATTGGACTCTTCGCTCTTCTTGGTCTCTGGTGGCTTGGTGAGTGGACTAGTAATTTTCCGTGATCAATTTCCTCTCGTCAGTGTCCATTTGTAGCTTACTAGAATCATAGGTTTCCAAGAGTCATAGCTTTTTGACGAAACATTTTTTTTTCTTTTTTTTCTTTTTTATTTTCGTCATTGGACTCTATCAGAAAGATGGTTTTTGTATGAAAGACGGTTTATAAATAGTTTAGACATTTTGTACCGGTAGCAATCCGTATGTGCACTCTCTTCGGTATAAGAATCCACATTTTTCCACCGTGCATCTCTAAAACATGCTATTGGTGTCCATTTTTTTCCTTATCTAGCGTTGCCTTGCTGACATGATCATCGTTCTTGCAGCGTGGCCGCTGAATGCCCTTGGGATTGAGCCTGCTTTTAGCTTTCCACATTCAAAATCACTTGGGGAAGTTGTGCTGTTGAATGGCTTCGTGGGCAGTGTCCTTTCTGATTACTTTTGGTATGCGAAACCACCGCCATATACAAAATGTTTTATTGGGAACAACCAAAACATAAAAACTTTACTTGCTGTTTTCTTTGACTGTTCATGAATCACCTCTTGGCCCCCTTTGGAAGAGAAACTAATGAGAGGTCAATGAACTTGCTTAATGTTTGGTTTTCAAAACAAAAAACGATCTGTTTTTGGTGCAGGACTGTCTAAAATTCCATCACATCATCAGTTTTCTGATTGTTATAGTTATCCATTGCTATCTCTAACACTCGCTATAACACTAACAGGGCTCTTTCTGTGGTGTGGACTTCTCCTCTAGTTGCAACGCTGGGAATGTCCTTGACCATTCCCCTTGCAATGATGGCGGACATGGTAATTCACGGCCGTCATTTTTCTATGATCTACATCATTGGTTGCATCCAGGTACGTTGGCCTTTCTGATGCGTTCTCAGTAAAAAATATCCGCTTTATTGTGGTCCTTTACCCCATTAATCTTATTGCTCATGAGAAAACCGAATATTTTTTGCATTTTATTCTTTCCCTCAATATTAACTTGAACCACTTCTCAACTTGGCGGGGCTTGAGCTTTTGACTCTAACCTCAAGTCAGTTGCGCGTAACTGTATGGTTCAGATTTGCACACCGAACATCTGACTGACCATATGTAACAATTTCAGGTTTTCGCGGGTTTTGTGGTGGCAAATCTCTCAGACAAGTTTTCTCACAAGGCAGAGTTGTAACAATTAAGGATTAACTTTTGGGCATTATAGGTTTGTACCTTGGATATACACACAGAATATATGTATATATTGAACATTGGAGCAGAGCATCAGTGCTCTTTCTCTCTCTCCTCATGTACTGAATCTTATGATCTCATAACATAATGTTGGAGGAAAACAATCCCAAAAAAAAAAAAGGAATACAATTCATTTCTCGTTCTTTCCTGAAAACTCCTTGTTCCAGGTGATGTTTTTCTTGCACGTGTAGAGAAAATGAATCGAGTTCAACTCGGTTTACGGTGGTTGTAGAGCGATTGAGGAGGGTGAGTTCATGTGAAAATTAGCAAATCATCGGAGCAAGAGCGACATGACAATCCCTATCCACTTTTTGTATTTGTAATCTAGTCCGAAGAGGGGCTTGTTTTAGTTTTTTCTGTGCTGCAAAGAGAACTGCCGTTCAGTTATGGATGCTACACTCTGGTGCTGGAAGCCTGGACCTTCATCATGCTGAACATCAACACCAACAATAACATAGTCATACTAAAAACGTTTGATAGGTTCGTAGGTACTGCTGCTTTGAACCACTTGAATAGAAATCTTTCAAGGGTTTAATATGGTGACGGATCTCAGAAATTTTTCTCAGTAGAGGAACATAAGAGGATACAATTTTTATATTTAAAAAAAAAACGACAACTTATATGTTTTTCTTCAGTATACATAAGAGGAAATAATTTTTTATACTAAAAAACAATGACTACATAGAACTAAAGAGTTTAATAGTTTTAGTTAATTTTGATCAATATATTATGATTTTTAGGTACAACTCTTATTTTTTGGATGCATTCCAAAATTTGTTCTTCAACTTTATCTCAAATGTCAAAATTATGATGAAAAATGAGAGTTTTTAGCCTAGAATGTGTTATAAATTGTTTTCATGTTTTTACTAAAATTAAGTTTCACGTTTATTTTTTTTCACACCAATATTTTTTTTCTTTTAAGATGAATACTCTTTAAAATAAATAAAAAATTATACGCATCAATATTCTAGTTGTTGATAATTATGAAGACAATGTCTTTAAAAATAAAGAAATTAAAAAAACAAACAAAAAAAAGAATATAAATAAAGAAATTGAGAGAATTAATAAGATTCCAATGTGGATATGGTACTAGAACGTAAAAAATAATATAAGTTTAATTATGGTATTAAAACATAAAATATAATTCAAATATCAAGTTTGGATATATCTTGTAAAAAAAACTTTTGAGTTGGGATGCATTAAAACTATTAAGAGAAATATGAGGGCCTTCTTTGAAATTTAAAAAACTTAAGGGGGGACATGCCCCTCATTGGTCCCTCTAAATCAGTGCCCGGTTTAATGTTTGATGAGGAGCAATTTCATAAAACACAGAATAATATTTTGGAAACTCAAATCGTTAAAAAGTTAATTTAATAATTAAAATTATGGTTTGTTTGGTATGTTAGTTTGAGTTAAGATTTTTTAGTTGTAATAATAATTTTTGTTGACTTTTTAGATAAAATAAAAAACTTTTTTAGAAAAGATAAAAAACTTTTTGGGAAAAAGATAAAAAAAACCAGTTCAAATTAATAGTTTGAACTAACATACCGAATATGCACTTACAGTCTATAAAGGTACAATTTCACCTTAAAATTTTTCCTAATTAAAATAATAACAATACATATCATAATTTAACCCAGCTCAACGTCCAAAACTCAAAAATTTTTAGGAGAAAAAAAAAAGTCAAGGACAAAAGAGCTTTTACATACCTCATAGGTTGTGTTAACAGAAAGTATAAACTCGTTACCAAATTTGTCCCGAGATATTCGTTGGTTATATAACACTTAACAAGCAAAATTGTCATTTTATACACTAGTTTATTTGTTAGTTATTCAATTTTTATTTTATTTTTTTTGGAAGACAAAAAAAACAGTATGAAAATTTGAGAAAACATATCTTTATTTGTTGATTAAATACAATTTTTTTAAAAAAAATTTTCAATCATGAATGGTCTGTTTGGTTCACCAGTTTGAGTTGAAATTTTAAGTTTAAATAGTAATTTTTATTGACTTTTCAGAAAAGACAAAAAAAATTTTCAGAAAAGACAAAAAATTTTTTCAGAAAAAGATAAAAACTGAGATGAAAAGTTTGAAACGAACCGGTGAAACAAACGGTATCATATTTTTCCCAAATCCTTCAAATAAATATCTGATTTATTTTTACAAGCACCAACCCGGTGGAAGGTCCGAGACCCGAGACCCGAAACCCGAGAAGAAATTGGGAGGAATATACCCATGATGAATATTGATATGAAGAGGGACAGCGAGTGAGAAGGGAACGAGCAAAAGCAGAAAAGCAGACAAGACGGGAGAGAACAGACATGGAGAAAGGCAAAGCAGTGATGGGCGTAGGTCGTAGATGGGCCGTTGACTTTCTCTGACTTTTCTTCTTCTCCTTCTTCCCGCGCCTTCCCCGATCCTCCTGGCTTCTCTCGCTCCTCTCTCGACCAGGTTCGTCTCTCTCTCTCTCTCTCTCTCTCTCCCTCTTTTTTTTTTTTTCCTAAGATTTTTTTTGATTTTTTTTTCTAGGACGATTCCACTGTCAGCCGCCAAAAGAAGGATGCTGAAGCCAATTGGAAAGCCCAGGTTTTTCTTCAATTCTAATTCAATTTTCTTTTTTGGGAGAATTTTGTTAATTTTCTCGTATGAAGGTCTTAGGGTTCACAATAGAGAGGGGTATTCGCATACGAGATTCAAGATCGAATCTGATTAGCTCCAGAGTTTAATTTGGGAATAGAATATCATTTGCGATTTAGGAAAAAAAAAAAAAGGTGTAGATTGGGTAATTGGGCATCTCGTCCTATAATTTATGTACTAGTTTCTGGTGAATTTGCCTTCTGATATTTATTTGTTGAGGAATCGGATCAAGACCGCGGTAATCTAACGTTGTGGTGTCGTGTTTTTTCAATAGAAAGCTTGGGAGGTGGCACAGGCCCCTTTCAAAAATTTGATGATGATGGGATTTATGATGTGGATGGCTGGAAGTACAGTGCATCTGTTTAGCATTGGAATTACTTTCTCTGCTCTTTGGCAGCCCATAAGTGCATTACAAGGCGTTGGAAAGGGTATGTCGTTACACTAATTCTCTTCTCATGTTTGTTTTGGAGTTTCAATCTCTACGTGTTCATACCGTAAAATCTGCCATGCCTAGAATTACTAGTCAGAGAGGCTGAGTAAGGAAGAAATCAAAGGGTAGAAATTGTGTTTTATCGCTGCAACTTTATTTAGTTGATCTAGTTAATGAAAGGGTAGAAGTTTTTCTTTCCAACTGTATTCTGAATACGTTTTATGGATTTTGCAGTTTTCGAGCCTTATAAAGACAACAAGGTAGATCTCCTTGCCCAGAAGTTGTTGTTCATTGCCCTTAATTTGGTGGGTCTAGCACTGGGTGTTTGGAAGGTGAGTGATCGACCTCATCTCTTTCGGTTTCTTTATTTCATAATAATCCTCAAGGTGGTTAGTTGGGTAACTTTTTGTTTTTCATTTTGGCAGCTTAACACTTTAGGATTGCTTCCTACACATCCATCAGACTGGGTTTCATCCCTACCCCCAGCTCTGGTACAGTTCTTCTTCTTCTTAAGATTTTGAGTTAACTTGTGTGTGGTATTTGCTTGATGTATGATGACAGATAGTATTTAGTGATTCCAAGAATTCTAGCATTATGACTCTAAAAGTGGAAAGATGAATAGAGGTGTTGGGATTAGGGAAAGGATTTTAGGACCCATGGTTGTTTGGTAGGAGAGAAAAGAGGAGGGAATAGATTGGGTGATGGACTTCAAATCTTTCTGAGAGCTCCAATTTAATCTCTCGACATGGAGGGTTTAGAGAAAGGAATCCATACCAAACACAATAAGAGAAAGGTCCTCTCCTTCCTCTCCATTTCTCACTTAGGTTATATGCCCTGCCGCCGGCCCCCCCCCCCTCTCTATATTTTATCTCTTTTAGCAAAAACAGCGTAAGTGCTAACTAAATGCTCCTTATACGACCTTCTAGTTCTTGAGAAGAAGTACAAACCAATTTGTATAGAAATAATATTTCTTTTGCTTTTAGCAGAGAATTTGACTCATATGAATGGACTGGGATTTTACTTCTGGAAAAGCAGAGTTAGAGTTGAGTTATGTTTGATAATCATGAGAATCGTCACGGATGGAAGAGAATAAAAAAGTTCCGTTCTTTATTCCTTTCTTTTCCTTTTCGAGCCTCTTCTGTTTCCAATTACAATCCATTATGAACTGATAACGTGCTCTAAATGATTGCAAATAGTGCTAGCTAAGAATGAAAGAGGGAAGCAAAACATTATCTTTGAGAACCAGTTTATGTAGGATTGACTATATCCGTTAGAAGAATAAGAATGCTTTCAATTCATTTGAAAGTCAATCAGTTAAGTACTAGTTTCCGATCTGATAATGATATACTAGTTTCTTTATCACACTGGTTAGGCTGCTGAATGCCATGATTCATTTACTTTCAAGAATGCATGATATAACGCCGTTGATAAAGTTTTGGATCTTGTTGCTTGGCTCAACGCCAAAACTGAGCCTTATATGCCATGGGTTTCTTTTGAAAGTTTTGCGGCTAATTTATCGGAGGTGGGTTCCATCTAATTGCTTTATCTTGTCTGCTTTTCAGGAGGTTGAGTTTTCGGGCGGTGGTATTCCTCTACGTTGATGTTGATTTAGTATTTTGTTTAAACATGGATTGCAATCTCTGGAGAGAGGGAATTAGACATAAGAAAGCAGGAGACCAAATACAGGCTTTGAGACTGTTTAGTGGCTGATGGCTCATCCCACAGCACGGACGATGAGCAAAAGTTAGATTCTTTTTTTTTTTTTTTTTTTTTAGTGACGATAAT